>CM068324.1:19172393-19214893 GCA_034766995.1 Acanthacorydalis orientalis | reverse complement strand
TATAATAACATTTATAATGCATCAAGAAAAGTATTAATTACTACTATAAAGTATTGTATTTCTAGCTGTATTAATGTGGTCAAAAACAACTATCATAGTTGTCTGTACAGTTTTATATACAAAAGATGAAATTTAATGTAAATGTAATTTTTGTTCTATGAAAATGTTAGTGTTCAAGAATGTTATATACAAGAAATGTTTAAATAACTAGTATGAGAATTAAGATTATACTAAGGAATGGAAGAGTGTGCATGTATGCATATGATTGTGTGTTTGTGTATGTATGAATGTATATATGTATATATATATATATATATATATATATATATATACATGTATACACACACACATTAAAAATACAATAAAATGCATAATGAATGTCTAGAAACACTTACTGCTTAATTCAGTTACAAAAATAAATACTTAAAACATTTATATTTTTACTCACAAATATTCTAACTTTTAGAAAAATTGTAAAATGAAACACATTGTGATATATGAATAAAATTGAAAAAAAAATGAAATTATACTAAAATAAAATTAAATTATGAGATGATTCTTCATAAAAATTTTCTTGTTACAATAAATATATTTACCAACAAGCTTCACTCTTACAGTATACAGTAGAACAGAATTAAATAAAAATGTAATATAAATATAATTTTTACTGTAAAAATGATAACTTAAGTCTTAACACTTAACACTTAAGTCTGTAAAAAAATATGTTTCATGTTAATTAAAAATTATAAGGCATTTATGTGTACTGTAATGAAAATGTTGTGTTATATATAAAGTTAATGAAGCATGCTAGTAGGAATACAAAATGATTACCTGGCACTGGCGAGTCGTGAATGTTCTTTACTTTTCATTGAAATTGATGCATTTGCATGCCGACACATGATAAATATTGCCATACTAAGGAAAATCAAATTTGCCTAAAAAAGTAAATTAAGAACTGTATTTGAATTATTTGATATTTTTAAAAGTATAATATTAAAAAGATATTGCTAATAAGAATATAGAATTTTTATCTATTATTTTCATTAAGTATTGTGTATACTTTTTTCTTTAAATGACATACCAAAATAACAAGAATGACAGGGCCAACAAATGTAAATATAAAAAAATTATCAGCACGAAGCCAACAATACTGTTCTGTGCCATATGATAATGGATCAATAACTGCTGCAGCACAAACTATAAGTAATGGAATTCCATATGCAGCAAGATAGTACCATCTAGCTCGGCTTTTTTCTGCTTCAAATACTTCAATTAACATAACATAAAGTTGAAATCCTAGAACACAAAAAATAGCAGAAAAATTTTTTATTAGCTTACTGAAATATATCGAGAAAGAATATCTACCTTCAAGGAACATCCAGGCAAATGCACAAAGGAAAAAGAAATGCAACAAACCAGCTATAATACTGCATATAATCGCATGTTCAGTTTGACCTATTCCGGCGACAAAAAGAACTTCTGCCACTAAGAGACAGAAGCAAAGATTTTTATGTATTGTCGTGCGATCAGACTGTAAAGTAAATTTAAGTAATTAATAAAATTTAATAATTTTTTTCTATACAAAAGTGCTTTGTATTTTTATAAAATTCTTTGCTATCCTATTTACCTTCAAACCTCTAAAAAGATGAAATGTAATAATGGCAAGGATGAGGCAGATGATTGATATGGCACAGCCAATGTATGTGACTATTTGTAAAGCCATTTGATGTCCAGGTGGTAGATAAGTCATGTGAACATCCATGAGAATTGCAAAATTTGTCAAGTGATCACATAGGCACATAGTATGTGTTCTATTTGTACTTTCAACACGGCAACCTTCTTCAGACCATGCACTTTAAAATAATTAAATTATATATTAAATTCATAATACAATAAATTCTTTAATGTGATAATTTTCAAACATATAAATGTATTATGATAAAAAGAAGATAAATAGTCAAAAAACCTACCTCATGGTATAATCCCAGAAAACACATGATGGATTACTAACATTTTCTGTCTTTAAGTGTCTCATTGATAATCTTATAGGTTCAGATAATTGAATATGACGACCCTTGCCAAGACTAGCAGAAATTACTTTGCTGTTAAGAACTCTTGAAACATTAGGCTGTTGTGAAATACCACCAGGTTGATCATACGACTCTGGTTTCCAAGCAAGGATTTCTTCTAGTCTATCAAAGGCTACGAAAACTAAACGGACAAGACCACCCTCACTGTTTTCACGCAAAGCACTACGAGGTAATTGCACCCAATCATTACTAACAGGCCAAGCTTCATTAGCTGTACTAGAAGAAGGGAATGTTTCTGTTCCAATGTTATGGGTTTCAAGTACACGTACAGATAACACTGAAAAATAATATAGACATTTATTTAAATTTGAGTACTGCATCAGAAAAACTGATGATCTCTTAATATATAACATGTACAATAATACGTACTGATATTTTTTACAGTTTGTATCACAGTCTTTTCTCGAATCACTGTATCAGCTAAAAGAAATGCATTTTCTTCAAGTCCAATTAATAATGATGTCGCTACACGCATTTGCTCTTTATAACCAAGATCTTTCCATGAAGGATGTTGTGTAAAATCAAGTAAATTACTACCTGTTTTCACGACATTATTTAACAACTCTGACACAATTTCTTCCCGTTGCCTTGGATCAGCAAATGACTGAATATTATTAGCCATTTTCTGGGCCATTTTCATGATTATTTTTGTAGTTATCATCATATCACCTCCATACAATGTTTTAGAGCTTGTCACCTGAGCAAGATCACTTGTTATGGCTATCAATGAATCACCTTCTATTATTCTTGATTCAAGACTTGTTAGCCATACAGATCGACATTCACTCAAGTCTGGTGTATCAGGATACCATTCTGGTTCAGAATTGTGACCAGATAATACACATCGCCAACGAGCTAAACCAGTAGCACCCCCGGGGCAAGGTTGAACAACACGATCACCTACACGAGTCCAATTCCAATGCAGATTTCGTGTTGTTACTGGACTGCACGAATCATTTTCTGTTAATAATGTTACGCTCGGGGATGGAACATATTGAGGAGGAACTGATACTTCGACGAACGTTGCTGTAAAATGGTAAAAGTTCTTTTAAATACTTCAATTTTCTTTAATGCAGGGTTTTCATTATTAGAGACAAAATAATAATTAAAATTAAATATACTAACACGTTGTAGTGCGGATAGCAACAGTTGAAGAAGAAGTTGAAGTCGGTTGCAATTTATTACTTGAACCAAGTTCTCGAGTAAAATCTTCATCTTTATCAGATATTTCATCTTCATGATTTGGAATATCAGGTTGTAATGGTGGCAATGGAGCTGGTGTAACTGAGGCATTAATTAAAGTTTGGTGTGGTGTTGTTCTTCCAGTAGTTCGACCACTAGTTGGAGGTTGTACAGCATCTGTAACTGGTGGTGGAGGAGGTCTAACAGTTGGGGGCCTTACAGTACTCCAAACACTAGGTGGTTGTGATGTTATTAACCATGGAGGGCTTGGTCTACTTGTTGTTGTCGTTGTACTCGCTAGAATTATTAATGATTATTAAAAGAAGCAAATTCAAAATATTCCCAAAAAGATTGACAAAAATTTTAATTCACATCACTGTGTATTAAAGTATACATAAAAATGAATTTTGATTGTTAAAATATTAAAAATTCAAGTTAAACTAATTCCATAAATCCAAAAATGTATAGTTATTTAATATTCTCTAATAACATTTATAATATACTAAAAAACAATGTAATTGTGAACAATTTAATGATGAATGAAAGCTTTACTAAATTTACTGATGAAATTATTGTGTTTCTGCATAAGATTTATAACTATAAAAATCTTATAACTCACAAATATATATAATTTCAATTAATGCCTTATTATTGCGTTCACATTTTTTACCTGTCATGCACTGATAATGGGCTTCTAAATATTTAAGTGTACCCGGACAAGGGTCACCAAACATACTAGTACTTGCAAGTATACTGCAATTCTGGTTGTTGCTGCACCTGTATGGTAATATTCACAAATTGTTAAATGTGTGCGCAAAAACACAGAATCATTTCAGTTTCAGCGGCTTAGTACACATCTTCAAATTTAAGAACATTTTGTATTCTGCTTGTTTTGATATTTTAAAAAAAAAAAAAAAAATAAGAAAAATCGAAACTATTTAAATACCTATATATAATAAAAAAAGATTTTGAACGATTTACATTAAAATTGCTATAAAAAATAATCTAGCATTCTTTTAATTTTCTATCTGCTCAAATAAATTAGACTTATATTAAAAAAAATACAAACTGATATAAATAAAATCACTTATATGTATATATAAATATATATGTGCGAATTTTAAATTAAACGAAATATAGAAAATATCAAGTTGAATTATAATTCATATTCTTCGAATAATCAGAAGTGCTGCATAATTAATAAACAATGTAGCATATACAAATTTATCGTCGATTAATTTATTATTTTAACGTTTCAAAAACAGAATCCACTTCAATATATTTTGTCAAATAAAGTTTTGTTTATCAAGAAGTCATTACTTAGTCACTTCAATCTACTTTATCTAAAAACAATACGCAAATAATAAGTAAGTTAAATTGCTCTGTTCTTCAAAAAGTTTAAACGAGGAAGGTATTTATAAACCGAAAGTATATATATAATACCTTCAGTTTTTTTTAATATCGCGCAAACTGTTTCTAATTTTCGGCTAACATGTTTATTTTTCGTAATTGTGAAATTTAACTTTATGTATAAAAGAGAAATTGTAACTTGCAGTCTGTTACAACTCCTATAACTTTTCATTCGTGCCTGTGTTGCTTGAAATTCAAGTAAATACAGAATTATTCAAACTGTAAAAATAGAAGAGATCCCCTTTCAGCAATGGATACTGATGATGATGTGTGTTTATATATATATATATATATATATATATATATATATATATATATATATATATATACCCACAACATACATGTGTATATACTTTGTATATAAAAGAATGAGTAAATGCAAGTATGTGTTAGTGTGTAAACACAATGAAAACATCTACTTCTAAAAAAATTGTTAATGATGAAGATATTGGTATTTTTAAAATTTTGGTACAAATCACGCATTAGTAATTATAAAAATATAAAATTTCGTTTCAAATGTTAGGTACTTAAAACACACAAAAATTTTTGCAATGAAACAAACCTAATTGGCATATATAATGTATTTCGACATATTTGAAACTTCCAACGCATGGATCTTCCTCGAATACTGTATTGTTCACTTCAATTACACATTTCTGTAACTTTTCACACCTGTAACGTAAAAAAAAAACCAACACCAAATAAATGATGCTACATAAATAGAAAGACGCGAATACCATATATGTTAGTTAAAAAAATATATAGACAAGTTTATTAGCGATACTATGTTATGTTATATGATATATGTATTTAGTATTATTGAGATACTATGAAGAAATGTTATTAAAAACTGATGAACAGAAGAAACGAATACAACATAAATAACAACCGAACAAATATAAGAATTATTTTTTATAGTTACTGAATGAAGGTATTTTTATTTTTATTTTCAAATTTTTGAGTTATAACGTATATGACAAAGCTTTTCCGTTTCATTTAAAAGTAGCAGATAGAAAAGTAGATAAAAATGACGGAAAATTACTTACTGAAGGAAAGTTTTAATAATATCATTTACTTATGAGATGTTGTTAAAAGTGTTCAGTGTGATTAATACTGTGGACTATCGTGGACTTTATTTTTAGGTCATCTAATATAAAAAGAAAATACAGAAAAACCTCGTATAGCACAATTAACTGGTTCCACGAAAACACTGTTATACAAGGTTCGAAGTTCATACAAAATGTGTTATATTGTTCCTATAGTAATAAGTAATAAGAAATCGAAAGAATTATAAGCAACCTCTATTAATTCCGTACTTATTTAATGTAGTAAACATAAACAGAAACTCGTAGAGACAGCGAATGAAATTAATTTATATTAAATTTTATTAAAATACCTTATTTTAATATTTACCCTGGAATGTCCATTTTCAGTTTATATTATTAATTGAAATAAATAAATATGTAGATATTTTATTTGAATGATATATATATATATATAAATTTACACAGACAGACACATACATACACAAATTCAAATTAAATTATTATAAAAATCGACAAAAATATAAACATATATCAATGCAAGCAGAATTAAATGATATGCAAATGTATACATTCCCCGTGATGAAATCCGCTTAAACTGAAATGACACATAATGTACAAAAAAAAATTGAAATTTTATTTTGCTGATTTCATTATAATTACTGTAATTGCTATCTTAACAGATCTCTCTATATTTTTAAATACAGTTTATATCTAACAATTATAAAATAAAAAAGGTATAATTTAAGTACATTTTCATTAATCCTTAAATACGCATATATAAACAATTATTAACTTTGTTATAATCAAACATACATGCAAATTGTAATATAATTATACCTTTGAAAAATAACTTTCTTCAAATATAAAATAATTATCTTCTGAATTAACGCTGAATACTTACATTCAATGAGGCTTAAAACATTACGTTCTAGTTTGTAATGGACTTTTAAATAACTTAAAACCATTATAGAGTGTAGAAAGTTTGTTTAATTCGTAATTAAATTGATAAATTTTTAATAAAGACGCCTTTTCAACATAGACTATTGTTTTCAGACAAAGTTATAAATAAATTATCAAAAGAATTAAAAATGTTTACTCTAGTTTTGGTTTTACATTAAAAAGATAATTAAGATACTGAAGAAGTATTTAACTAAAATGAAATGGTGAATAATTGTTGTATACCTATAGACAATACACAAATAAAATGACGTCAATGTATAAGAAGTGTAATTTTGTAAATGATAAGTAAATATACAACTTGCTATTTTCAGGTATGAATGTTAAAGCGTATATTATTTAATAATTAATTCAATATCGAAATAATATCTACTTCATCATTTCTAGCATATATTATTTGAATATCATAGTATAAATAAAATAGTTGTTATGTGAATGAAAATTAAATATTTATTAATATTTTATTACCAAAAAAATATATTGAAAATTAATTATTAAGTATAATAACAATGTAATCAGCAAAATAACGTATAAATTAAAAATAAATAGAGCAATACAAATCCAAATTTTAATTACTTAAATATTATTTTTTCAATAAGAAATATATTTTCTATTTCAATTTAACTATATTCGATATGAAAATATAAGTTTAGTCATAAATTAAATTTATTTTATTTTTCTATAAACTTATTTGAGTTGAACTTTAATTTAATGATTTAAAAATATGTGCATAAAATTGAATTTGTACCTTCAGTTTTTATCATTTACAATAAATATGAACTGTTCAAAGCATGTACTATTAGGTTGGTAGAAAAATAATTACGGTTTCTGACCTTCAAATTCATATACAAAATCGTAATTGGTAGAAAAAAATCTAGTAGAGTAGAAAATTCTAGTAGTAGTAGAAACAAATTCTGTTATTTTTCTACCAATCTAATATAATAAAAACTATCTATAAAGAGTGCACTATTTTACAAACACATACATTATTAACAAAACAAGTTTAACTAACAATTTTTAAACGGAATTGTAAAACAACACGCTTTTATTTGTATGTGTAAAGTTATTCGCACATTCTTCAGTTTGGTTTTTAATATATATATATATATATATATATATATATATATATATATATATATATATATATATATATATATATATATATATATATATATTACTAAACTCATACTAACAATAATGTATTTGTGGTAAATCTCTAAAAATAGCACAATTGGAAATATAAACGGATTCTGAGTGTTTATAATGAAATGTCTTTGGTAGACAATCTAAACATAAGTCATATGTTATCATATCCACTGAAAGTATTTATATCTTTCAAAAAAAAATGTTTATTTTATGCGTCAAAGGTCAAGTTTTAAAAACAAATCTACAATAGTTCATTGAAAATATTCTGCAAATTTTAATTATCTTTGTTTTTCTATTCTTTATTTATTGCAGAATAGTAAACAGTTCATATTTATTTTATTTTAATTTTTACCGACCGAACATGTTCTAAATACATAAATACCTGTTATGTAGAACCCGCAAAGACTTATGTGACATACAGTTGACGCTCCATTCAGTATTACCGTGGTCATTACAGATCGTGATTGAGAAACGTCCGTAATTAGCACGGATCAAGTGGATCCGTTCTCCGTCGCCACATTCGATCTTTAATGTTTTTCCCTCGCATGCATACGCGGTTTCGTATCGTGGTAGATCTATAAAAAAATATATTAAAAAAACACACAAAAAATATAGTTGTATGATCATAAGACAATGACAATGTAAATTAATATTAAAAGAAAAAATAAAAAAAAAATCAGTTATTATTTAAATAATATAACAATACTTTTAAAACAGAATTCAAATGAACATTTGGAAAAGGAAAATTTGATTTGAAAAACAGAAATTCTCTTTGCGTGGGTTTTACTAAAAATGTTTATGTGATAGGTAGTAAATTCAAAGTGCATGAGATATTTATAAACTAATATTGATTTAAAATTTAATCAAACAATGTAATTGGAACATCAAATCAAGAGATATATAATTAAAATTGAATCAAACAGTAATGGTCACTGAAGCTTGACTATGGTCAAAGAGTAAAATTAATATGATAGAGTTACTCAAAACTGACAACATTGATTGAACGTTAGTTTATAATTTCTCTAGAAAATAAATGAACGATGAAATCAACTTCGTAACAAATATCAATTATTCAATTGAATAATTTTGTGTAACAAGTTAATACAATATTTTTATTTCACATCGCATTGTTTATTGTTGAATAAATATAACAATATTTACTGTCAATTTTTATTCAAAATAATCGATGTTTAATAATATTTTATGAAGTAAAATATTTATTTCAATTGATATTTAAAGAACGCATTGAGTTATTTATTTGTATTAAATCATTAGAAAGAAATATGATTGAACTGAAAGTATTATAAGACTTAAGAATTAATTAATGATTTATTTTCAACTGAAAACAAAAAAGGATGTTGCCATTTACTCATTCACTGAAGAACAATTATTCACATTTAAGTTCAAAAAATATACAGCTTTAATTACATTATGCTTATTATAAATATATTGTGAAAACAATATTATTTCACATTAATAAGATATAAACGTAAATAAAGAGGTAATTATGATTCTATTCTTAATTGAAAACAAATAATTTTCTGCGAAAATCTGAACTTAACAATAATGATTATTTCTGTGAATCCTATTGTTTCATCAGTTTCATACCAATCTTTTTGTTCCATATTAATTCTCGTAAACAATTTTTTTTTATTTATACATTAATTTTGATAAAAACAAGAATGTGAGAGAAAACATAAGTGATAGCCTGATAACCATACAATAAACAGTCAGATTTGTTTTCTTCTTTCAGTTTGTTATTCTGTTGTATAGTTATTATAGAAACTCAAGTAATAAGTATTGAATGTCAACATGTCGAGTTATTTTCGTAAATCTGTTTAAAAAAAAATAATTTCAAAGATTTTCTGTTGAAATGTCAATAAGAATTATGTTATTTCAGCATACAATCATTGATATGTGTGTATATTACACATACACACACATATACAAACCATACAGCTACAACCGTAATGATGACAGCCATAACAGTAGAAGATTTATCTAGCAAGAGTGATTTTGAATAGCTAACTTTAAAATTGTAAGCTTTGCAATACTTTATGGAAATAAATAACAGCTACATCAAAAAATGTGTGGTTTTTTTGTTATCAGTAACATCTTATATAGATGTATATTTAAAAAACTTAACTTTTCTACCTCAGTAAAAGTAAAATATTTGAAAATATAGAACAGATCCCTATTTTTAACAGCTTGACTTCTATGACTCCACTTACGCCATTTTCGTGAAGCCAATTACTCGCCTAAATGGAGAGAATTATAGAATATTAAACAATGATTTTTAATATATTTGTTGCAGTAACAATTTAATTTCTTTTTCTATTGTTTTTCTAGTTGAAAAAGTAGTCAGTTTGCACCTAAAACTACATATCTGAATATTTTTTGATCGAATGTCAAAAATAGTTACATATTGATGATTTATTTTTTTACTTTCACGAATATACATATGTTAATTATTTATGAATTTTATCTGTTCTACGATTCATCCAGTGTATTTATATCACAGAGTTTGTTCGTTTTATTTATTTATGTACATATTTTCGTCAATTCTGTATGATATAAAACATAAATACATATGTACATAAACCAAAGTTTGCATTAAGATGATTTTATGTAAAAACAAATTTAACGTACACTGTATATACTAAACGCGTTATAAAAATGATTTACGACAATTTAAAACATCGCCTAAAACAATAATATAAAATGAATTGGTACATTTACGATATTATTTACAAAGATGTGATAGTATTGAAACTTGACGCTTATAAGCGACAGAAAATGAAATCATTAAATAAATAACTGTATGTAGAACATAAAATACATATTGAAGTGACGCAGACTGATACATAGTAATATAAACGATGAATATTTTGGAGAGAATTATTATATTACTCAGAACTATTAACTCATAATGATTCAATCATTCTATAATTATAATAAATAAAATACAAATTAATACCCAACATGAATTCACGCGAAATAAAATAATGAATGGATTTTAATACCTGGAAGGATATTATGATACCACAAGTTTATGAAATGAACTGAAATATTTTTAAAATTGAAAGTACAAGGACAGTATAACACTTAATATTACAAATCATTATAATATGATGAATTCAGAGTTAAAAATGTTACATGCATATGTATATGTAGGTATATATGTATGTTTATATATATATATATATATATATATATATATATATATATATATATATATAATGAAATAAATGTTTCTTTAGAATTAAAGTTCAAAAAATATTCTGACATAAAATAATCATTGCAGATGTATGATACATTCTTAAAATACATAAACATGTACTTATCACTGTATATGATAATTTTTTAATAGAATAATAAATATTCTTTTATACCCTTGATGAAATTCTGGGCAGTGTACATAAAAAACAACTTTATTATTTTTAATATTGAGCATTAAAATATGTGTAACAGTTCATCTATAAATTTATGAACATTTACCGAGGTTTCGAGAGTGTGATTCTGGAACCCATAAGACAGTGGAGATGAGCAGCAGCCACCAGAGAGATCCGAGCCGCTGGTCCATGACAACCGCTACCTGTAAAGAATGAAATACGATTAGATACGATAGATTGAAACTAAAAAGTGTTCCTAACATTCATCAAAAATTTGACATAATATTTTTATAATAAACTGTTTTTAATTCTGAAATAAATTTATTTTAAATATATAAGTACTATTATAAGATATAAATTGAAATCGAAGCGACTTTACAACATGAGATTTTCAAGTTTTATTTTAGAAAATAAGTCATTTTAAACCTACAAGTGTTAGTAAAAATGGCGATTGTGTAAAAGAAAATTCGGTATATTTGAAACCTTGTAGAACCAAAATCTGTGATTTAAGTATAGCGGAAATTTCGTACTGTTTATGAGAAAAATCCTCCAGGCAACGAATCAATTTATTGTCGGAGAGAACAAAGTGCAGAGAAACGAAAAAGCACATACAGGTTTGTAACACTAAAGCAAACGTTGAACATATTCGTAAAACTTTTGTGCGTAACCCGCGAAAATATGTGCGATGTGTGAGAAAATAACTAAAAATGCTATATAAGACAATTCATAAAATTCTCTCTTATTATTCATCTGTATGTACACAAAATTGTATTGATGAAAAAAACATTTTGAAGTTTTCCACTATTTTATTATTAAAATTAACTCTACACTGAATTTTCCAAAAAAAAAAAAAATAAAGATACTTTCTTCAATCCACAATAATTAATGAAAGTATGTGTTATTATAGAATGTTTTGAAAAAATATTAAAATACAAGTGTTTTATACTTTTAAAAAATACAATAAAATAAATTTCAATTAATAATTTCAATATTTACATTCAGAATATTAACATTTTCAAATATACTTTTCAGTCACGGTATATAATAAGTTTTATAACAATAATTAAAAATAATAATTTACGGCATAACTCAAAAACTAGTTATATTTTTTATATCTTTATTATTAATAACATGTCTTTTATTTTTTATATTTGCAACAAGTTAAATTTTCAATTTAAAAAATAAAACAATTAATTATAAGACCAGTTCATTTAAGATTTTAGTTCTATCTTCCATTTTTTAAGTTGAGTTTATCGTGTACACATTATTTTTAAGGTAGACAATCTCATAAAATGTGATGGCAGGTATGAATTGAGAATAATATTAAAACTAATAAATTGTGTAAAAATCGATTAAATTGACTACACCAATAATTTTATTAATTCCACGATTAAGAATGTGCTTGTGAAACTAATTCAAACATATTAGTTTATAATACAGAAATTGAAGTGAATAAAATAGCAATGTCATAAAGTCAAAAGACTGAATCAAATATATGGGAGAAACCATTGAAGAGCTATTATCTTTTTATTTTCTCTATGTAAATTTATTTGAATCTGCATTAAACACATACCTTTTGCATTTGTATAATTAAATATTACAATATTATAACGGAATTTCCCTGTAAGATTTATACAATTAAGTAATTGATAATATAAATATTATAAATTATTTTTTTCATAAATTTACTAGTTATACAATATGTATTAAAATTATTAAAAAAAAGTAATAATACTACATAAACACAGTTATCTGGAGTTATCGTATAAATACTAAATAAAAATAAAGATACAAATAAATGAATACATTCGAGATAATATAAGCATTATACTTCGATTTGCAATTTAATATCTTTATCATTAACGAGCTCTTATACACGAAATTCACAATGAATATTTTAAGAAAAGCGTAGGAAAAAAGAAATATGAAAAATAAAAATCTTGTATAATAAGCTTGTATATAAAAATCACTTAATGGATTGTTAAGACCAGAATTTTCTTAATCTCAAATATATATATATATATATATATATATATACATAAACATATTTGTCTATAAATCATAGTTTTGATGACACAAGTAAAATACACGAACATTTCAAAATACCCCTGTTATATCAAGTCCCTGAAATGTATTTTAAACATAAACTTTTTTAATCTCTACAAGTCAAATTGTTCAGGATTAACTAAAGTTATAACAGTTTAATTAATTCTAATTCATATTACCAAAATGTGATCAAACACTCTCTTTGTCCCTGGAAATATAATTTTGTCTTTACCTATATTTCACTCGCATGCATTCATATATATATATATATATATATATATATATATATATATATATATATATATATATATATATATATATATATATATATATACATATACATATACATACATTACTACAACATTTTATATTAAAACAATATTAATATAAAGTAATTGAGTATTTACAGAAGTGTCTGATTGTCTTAATTTATAAAATATAATTTAATATTTCTATATATCCTTTTAAAAGTATTTATTATTATATTTTTTAATATTTTTATGTAATATAAATATTAACTAAATAAAAAAAGAATATTGATTTTCAGGAAAAATACTAATTACTGTTTCATTTAGACAGAAATGTTCTAAATATTTCTGTTAATATTTTGTAAACGTAAGTATAAATTATATAGAGGTATAGAAGTATAATTGTAAGATATCACTGTCTGATACAATGATCAATAGAAACTTAATTTAGATGAAAACAAAAATTTCGTTATACACACACACATATATATATATATATATATATATATATATATATATATATATAAACACCACAAATCCTCGTACTACACGATTCGATGTAACACGGCCGAAACGCAGCAACAATATTCGTCTAGCACGACATTTATAATACTGTTTTCTAAATACAAAATTAACGAAACAGTTCAAAAAACATGATTAAGATAAAAGATGAAGATATTCTATCAGTAATCATTATTATTAATAATAGATTATTATTAATCAATCGTTATCATGTAATTTGAATGAAATAAATTTGGCAAGACAAAGAGTGTCAGCTAAGTAGTTAATACGACAAATTAGTTGATATCTCTGTATTGTCAAATTTATTTCATTCAAATTACATGATAACGATTTATTAATAATAATTTATTATTAATAATAATATACTACCATTATTAATACAAAAATGTAAAAGTTAAATATGTCCAAACTTATGCGTGCAATACAAGGATGCCCTGTTTAGTGTATATATATATATATATATATATATATTTGCTCTTTTAATATTACAAAATTACCAGTATTTAAAAACAAAGAAATATATTTATATAACATAAATATGTATTAAAACTGTGGAATGGAATAAGTAAAAAATACAAAAAAGACAGATTAATAGACACAATTAAAAGACACAAATCCGCAGATACAATGAAAGATAGACTGATAAAAAGTCTATAAGGATAGGGAGACGAGACAAGCAAAGAAATATAACAACTTGTAAATGTTTTACAGTAGATGTACAGCAATTCACTTCTCGTAAAATACATTTTTTGATAAAAAATCAGTTTAAATCAAGTATGAACCAAGTTAATTAGTACTAAAAACGTATGTTAAATTTTACATAAGAAATTATTAAAACTAAAAATGTATTTCTTACCTTTAAAAAAAGATGAAGTATTTTTTTAATATTTTGTGTAAATTAAATTATTAATGAATAACAAACACTGGGCAAATAAAAGTATTATTTTAATAATAGATTATTATATACACATGTATTATAAATATAAGTGATTGAAAATATGACATTTAAAATGTTGTAAAAACGTTAATACCAAAGAAATAGATAAAATTTTAGTAATCATATCGAGCGGTAATGACTTCAGCCATCGACGCGTCTTTAAACATCAAATAACTAACTAACGTTGAGCGAGCAATAATGAATCATGAGATGTGGTTGTTGTTTATAAATAAAATAATATTCTTATCTATTAATTTGCAAACGACCGAAATAAACACATTCGTATACTAATTCTCAGATATAACAGATCAGACATTTACAGATCAAATTAATAATTAAATTATTATTTTCAATGATGAAATGGAAACATCACATTTACTCAATTAAAAATAAAATAATAAGTTTACAAACTTATGATTAAAAGAACAACTGGCAAATTAATCAAAAATAAAATAATAAACAAAAAACGATTATAAATTTGAAAGTTCTTTTTTGGGAACAGAATACAAAAAAATGAGAGATGAAGAATAGAATGTATGTATGTATGTATGTATTTAAATATATATATATATATATATATTAGAAATAGTTCTTTAAAAAATTTAATCATTTTTAATCAGTATGTGAAAAACATTTCTTTAATATTTATATTTATTCATTCACTCAAATAGTGAGTTGACAGTGATTTTCGTTTGTCACTGTAAAGTTTAAGTTCAGTTGAAAATAAGATGAATTATTTTCTTAAGATTTTAATGCAATTAATTATATATTGATACAATTTTAATACTATTTCATAAAAAGAAAAATTGTCGTCTTTATGAAAATTTAAATCTAACACATTTATTGTTAGTGTAAAATAAATATATTGTTAAAAACGTTTAACTTATCTGTTTATTTTATGAAATGTAATTCTTTTTTAAAATATGTTTCCACAAAACGGTAACATGTAACAAATTTTAAGAAAGTTTTATATGCAGTTCAAACCAATCAAATTTCACATAAATAATCGTTTAACATTTATATGTTATCATGGAGCTATGCGCGTTGTGATAATAATGACAATATCGAAGTAACTAATAATTCCATCACCTATAAAAGTGATTCTGTCGAACGGCGAAGAAGGGATGAACTGACTGATAAAGTATGTTCCGGGCATGTCATATGCGTTCATCAACAACCACGATACAGAAGGACAGACATATTTTAAACAAACGTTTTTCTATGAAAGAAACAAGCGTATAAAAATAAACTAATATTTAACCAAACTTAAAGTAATAAACATACACAGTAATATATCTGTTTAATTATTTATTCAAGAACTGGAATACTTTCAGGGGGGAATATACCATGTAATGGACCAAAATAACATTTTATAGTTTGCTACTTATTTTCATGTCGTTACATATAACACACACACACAGATATATATATATATATATATACATATAAACATATCAATCATTAACTTTCGGAGGACGCGAACTGCAAAAACCTTAAAAAAAACACAGATATGTTATTACTTTATTAAACTATAAGTAACATATTTTTACAAGAATAAAACTAACGTAAAGAAGAAGAACTGAAGAATTTCTGAAGCGAATAATAAAAATTGTATTAACTCGAGATATATTTCTTTAATTAGTGAATAAGTTACTATTAAACAATTACGTTTAAATTCTATTTAACTGTTTCCTTTTACAATGAATATATTTCATACTAATATTATCTTTTAAAATAATTTACTATGACAGAAAATATGAATAAGTTAGTATTTATTGTAAAGAAAGTACGTTATGGTAAACAACAAAACATACAAAAGATGTTTCATTTAAATTTGTAAACATGTTTAATCAATTTTGATTAATTTTTGAAATAAAAACGCAAGTACAACAAATCTATGTAAGTTTTCTACATATTTACTTGAATGCAGCATATATAGATACATACATATATATATATATATATATATATATATATATATATATATATATATATATTGTATCATGTATATATACATACATATACATGATACAATATATATATATATATATATATATATATACATACGTATATATGTATATAAATTCAAAATCTTAATATTTCTTCAACCAATATCTAATATAATAATTCAAAATATATTGGAAACGAATATATTGGATATGAATATATTGTATGAAACGAAACCAGTATTTCTGTTCTGCTATATCAACGTAGATCATAAATTATTATCAGCCTAAAAGACTGATGAAAATTCTGAGATGTCTTTAAGGGACTGAAATACATATTTTATTTTTACTTCGAATAAAAATATCTAATAAAAATTGTCATTTGACAGGACGTTTCTACATGGTATAAAATAAAACAAAATTTGTTGGAACTGAACGAAGTTGAAAATATCGTTATATATGAGACAAAATTAAAAAATAAATTCATACTTTGAAGTTTTATTACATACATACATATATATATATATATATATATATATATATATATATATATATATATGTTATAAATTCCTATTCTTTATAAAAATCATAATACACTCATTTTAGTAATTATATTAGCTGGATCTCTTAATTATAGTTTTACTGCCCTCTTTTTAAAGTTTTAAACTAAAGACCAAAACGTTTACAATTTTAATTAAAATCAAAAAATATAATAACACTCAGAACAATTAGTAATATCTACAACTTATTTTTATTTTACTTTTGTGATAAAATCTACATGAATAACAAGCAGATATGAATAACAAGCAGATAAGAAACATTTTTGAAATAAATTTCCTCGTGAATAATGACATCAACCGTACTTTGCGTACATATGTACGTACTAACATTCGAGTTCGAATGAAAAATTCTACACAAATCTATCGTACGTTATTATTGAGCCACTTTAAACTTTCCGGAACGTAAATATTTACTTCGTTATCATCTCACATTAAGCAACTGTGGTATTAGTTTCAAAATCCATCCACACTTATTGTCATGATATATATTTTCTTTTATTGGATACTATGTATGGATTTATTTTTATTCTTTTTGCGTATTTTGAATTGAAGAGTTATGTATTTAAGAAAATATCGTAAGTAATCATACATATCACACCACCTCACACACACACCATGTGAGTATGAGATGTATGTGTGTACAAATATATAAGGTAGTAGATTTCTTAAATAAATGTTAATAAAATAATATTTCCAGTACATTTATGTATTAAAATATCTAAATATTTTTTATATATTTGAAAATATGTTGCACAGAATATATAAATATATTTTAATGAAAATTAGTGCAACGTATAAAAGTAGATTAACATATAATATGCTTTTGGGAAATCAACGTAACAATAACAGGCATGTTAACAAGTAGATGTTTATTATGTTTTTAATAGGTAATACAGAAAATGCAAATAATGCAATGTGCAAATATTGCTTGTTATTCGAATAACAATTTGATTTATACGACACGAATTTCAGATTCAGTTATTAGATTCAAAATGGAATTTACGGTACAATTTATATTAGAGTAGGCAGTTATTTTTTAAAGAATAAGATTAACTATATATATACATACATACCTACATTACAAGAAAAACTAATTTTTTTACAATGACTTCATTTACCGCAAGTTTTTTTTAACATAAATAACGTATAATAATGCATAATATATAATTATCATTATGATTTTAACACATCACAATTCCATGATTCAGAATAGGAAATAATTAAAACATGACGCCAGCCCACACGCAAATGAATCAGTGTATATGTCAGGAAATGTTTGATATGCACGGAAAATATTATCAAAGGAAAGTAAATAAATATTGATAATTGTATACATTCATACAGGGATTATAGATAAAGGATTCAATTTACTTAAATTTATTTCTATTAGATATATTTTTAATTGAAATAATCGCATAAGGTACTAATGTCACATTAAATAAAAATAGTAATACAGTAATCACTATAAAATAATAAAATTTTAAACAAGAAAATGTTCTATATACTTAATATTTTTCGTTGATCATATGTAACCAATAACATGTCAAAAATCAGTAAAAAATAAATTATATTTTTAAAATCAAATAAACTTGTGTAAATTTAATATCAACATAATAAATGTAATTAAGCTATAGTCTTAAACACAACGAGTCAACTTTTAATATGTGATATGTAACCTACTTGACTAAAAAAGAACAATTACTATAATTCTGTTGTAAAATTCTAAACTATGTTAATAAACTCAAATATAGAAAATAAATCAAATGTTTTGACTGACCATGAGTCTATTTTGAACTTATAACCTTCTGAATAGAAAGTGGTCATATCAAACGACCAATTGGCAGACCTCGGTATTTTCTCAACAATAATTAATCGATGATCAAAAAGCAGTAATTTTTTAATAGACATGAATAGAAAGATAAAAACTGCGTATAATAATATTAAATAGCCGTCTGACTCTCCCATTTGCATAATCTAGCAAACGTATCAGACAGTTAATAATTAATAATCGAAATAAGATTGAATTTTGTAGCAATGCTAAACGTGCATTTACTTTTATAAGTTGTTCAATAATTCTATAATTACAACTTTGTATAAATTTATTAAACGCAGCCACTTGTACCTATAAATTAATTCGATCTTACACACTACATTATCTATTCTAAAAACTATTACATAATAATTACTTTTCAAACTGTAAATTTATATTTTAAGTTTAACATTTTCTTATATTTTTTTATTCTTTTAATAAATACACACATACACTAGTATACCTATACAATACACTAATTACCAGCCTCTGGTAAAAGAACATTACACACCCTATTTTTTCCAAAGAAAAAACGGTATTTAACTTGCTTTCTTACCATACTTATCAAACGACCCACGTAAATATAAAACATTTATTCAATAAAAAATGTTTAATAACGACCAAAAACTGCCATTAACACTTTTTCGAGAAAAACAATGTTACAAGTATTTATTAATGAATAATATATGTATATTTTAATTGAATTGTATTTTACTTATATGAGTGTATAATGGCCTTATTAATACAAAAAAAGACGTTGAGTCCAAAACAAAACTTTCTCTTTGAAAGTATTTAAATACCGATAATAATAAATTATGAACCCAATAAATAAAAATATTAAAAGCATTGATACAGAATATAACAATAATTTTAAAATTGATGAAAAAATTCACCATTTCATTATCCAATCACAAACAAACAATATTTTAGTTATAAAAAACTTATAAGTAGTCCATGCTACGTTTATACAGTCTAAGGGTACATTTTGATGGGGAAAATCAATGCCTCTAGCAAAGGGTGGCAGGTTAGCAGGCAAGCAGGCAGACAAGCAGGCAGACAGAGAGGCAGGCAGATAGGCAGGAAAGAAGGAAAACAGACAGGCATGCATTCAGGCAGGTAGGCAGATAGGCAGGAAGGCAGGCAGGCAGGGAAGAAAGCAAGCAGACGGGCACAGCAAGCAAGCAGGGTTGAATTCGAAAAGGTGTTGTGAACGGGTAGTCGACACTCAGCGACCTATAGTATATAGCTCTCTTGGTATGTTCGTTTTCATGCACCCGAGTGATCTTTACAAAGTAAAATTTAGTCAACAAACGTATTTTTTTATTATTGAAAATTATTATTTATTGTATTTTAGTCAGCACTTATCACACTTAAGAATAAAAAAATTGAGACAAACAATATTAAAATATTAATAAATATTTTAATGCAACGTACTTACATCTACAGTATTTTTATGTTATCCACTATTAAATATTATTTGTAACGATTTGGTTTCAATAAATTGCTTCTTTATTTAAATTTTCCAGTTCTTTAGCATGCTTTACGATTAATGGAAACCTCAATATAAATAAGCCATAATATAAAAAAAAAACAAATTACTTTTCTTAAAAAAATAAACTCAAACATTAACTAGTGCAGTATTATTTGATCAGTTGTTCAAATCACATAATTAAATAGATATTTTTCGTTAATAATTATTTATTTAATATTGTGTTTTATGATATATCTTAAAGGCATATGTAATACTTTCAATACTTCATTTCATTAAATATTAATTATAAACAGATGTGTGCCCAAAAGTGAACGTGTATGAAATAGTTTAATATAAATAAAATACAGCCCATATACAAAAAAGAGCACATTAAGAATTGCAAATACACAATACAAATATGTATGTATGTATTTATAAATATATTTAAAACCAGTAAAATATAACTTATTGGTATTCTCACAAACATCTTTTTTGGCACGTTTATTTGCATATTGAGAATTATGATAACTTGAACATTAAATATTTACTTAAATTAAAATATTTATTGCAATCCTAAACGAGAACTGTACAGGTAGATTATAGAACGCAAATACATTTATGAAACGCAATTTCAATACAACATATAATTTTCTTCGAAGACATTAAACAATTTTATTGTTAAATACGTTTAAATAGTAAATATTTCTTCAGTTCAAATAAATTGTAATCTAATATTGAACAACACATATGTAGAACCACATATAAACACCTACACAATTACACAAACATGTACATACACACACATATATACGTACATATATATATACACATATATATATATATATATATATATATATATATATATATAATTGATTTGGAAATATAAAAATCATCTGTTTTCTAATTTATGTATGTCTAAAATATTTGTTGGCGATCGATATTGAAGCAATTAATTGTTAATATAAATTAAGTATTTTAATACCATCATTATCATTGGCCTTCATCAATCCATTACTGAGTGAAGATATCCGTAAGTGTGTAACATTTATAATCTCAAGTATGAAAGTATAATAAAAAAACATTCCAATTTAAAAAGAAAAATTCTACACTAGAGAAATGAAATCATAGATATTTTTTATTGCTGTTATCTTCGAAATCGAATTGTAATTGTAATCTGCGAATTTAAAAATAAATTACTTATCAAATTATTAATCATTAATTAATGTTGTTTCATTTTACAGTCGATATTTCGTTTCGTTAACAATTGAACACGTTTATAATATGAAATGATCTTTTATTTAAATATAAACTAACATTTTATTTGAATTAATACAAGGCCATACATTTATTAATTTACATAATTTTACTAATTATCAACAAGTGAAAATAAAGATTCTAAATACAAAAGCATACAGATTAATACGTTCACATATGAAACGTATTTACAATACTAAAATCATACTTTCCACTTGTGTTATTATACTTTAAATCAATATTTTATTAATAATTTCCAATTTCACATATAAAACAAAATAATTCGTAAAAGACTCACATTTATTTGTATTATAAATTCGAATTTATTTTTCTAATACACACACACACACACACACACACACACATATATATATATATATATATATAGTTCATGATTTAAATTATTTACAAAATTGAAGGATGGATGTAGGTATGTCAGTTAAAATTAACTTTTTGATTGATATGCTTCGTTATTGTTTAATATATATATATATATATATATATATATATATATATATATATATATATATATATATATATATATATACAATATCATGTACATTGAAATATATAAATCTAAACGTAAAGACGCGCTCATGTAAGCGTAAATTTATGTGAACATACTAAAATAATTAGCTGCAAATATTCAATAGATCGTATCAAATCTAAATATATGAATTAAACTGCAAATTTGTAAACGGATAATACATAAACTATAATAATTGTTAGATATGTGAAATCATTACAATTAACACGAAATGAATCCTAGAAACTACTCCGTCAAATAACGTTCGTAGAACATACCATTCTATAGATTTGCTATAACAAAATAAATTAACAGATTTCCATTACAGAATAGATTGTAGATTAATATAAACAACATTACTAGATGTTAATTACATATTTTTCATTGTATTTACAAAGTGGACCGTTCATAATATCAACTACATATACAACAAGAAGTGTGTGTGTGTGTGTGTGTATATGTACATATATATATATATATATATATATATATATATATATATATAATTGCGAACACTACGTTTAAAACCATAAACTATTTAAATATATTTTCTTTCGTATAATAAAATTTTTAAATAAATAATTAATAATGATAATACATTCTTTTCATTAATATTACAGTATGAACAATATTTAAAACACTTTATAGTAACAATTTAGTATTATCGATCTTTAATTAATTTTCACAGCATGTTGTGAGTTTGTTGTTTCAACATATTAATATAACAACACTGCGGCATATATGGTTTTAATATTGAAAAAAACAAACAGTTATATTTGTTTTACCAATAACAATAAACTACATTGAATATTTTAGACATAATTAAACATTATATATATATATATATATATATATATATATATATATATATCAGAATAAATATATAAAATAGAATTCAATAACGTATATTGAACGTGATTCTGATTTCAATTATTAAGCAATTATGACTTAAAATAAATATTTTTCTTATAAATAAATTGGCTGTAATTATGCTATAGATAAATTAGAAATAAAATAAAATAGAAAAACACACATATACAGTCAAGCATCTAGCAGAACAATATACTAACTAAATCAATAGTATCATATGAGACATAAATGACATGTGTAAACTGCTACTTTACATGCAATTCGACCATTCAATAATCATACAAAATTCTTATAATTTCAACATATGTTACATATATATATATATATATATATATATATATATATATATATATATATATATATAAACTATATATGTATATTGACAAAAACGTGATTTCTATGACAGTTATATTATAATCAAGGACTATAAAAAAATATATTAGTGTTATTAATATTTATACGTCACCCTATTTTCGATGTTTATAATGATAATGATACATTACAATTTATAATAAACTGTATATTTTAATTGAGTTTGGTGTAATAATTCCTAACTTACTTGAATTGCCAAAGGGATTTCTGTAAATGTTTTTTTTAATAATAGATTTTAAATCCAACACCCTACAAACCATTATAAGTAATTAAGTATCAGCTGTTTTCAAGATACTTATTGTGTTCAAGGTTATAACCAACATATTTTGGAAACAGGTATTTATTAAACTGTTTCTTTGAATTTGGATTTATATATAATTTAAATTCTTTTAAGATACGCAAAAAAATTAAAGTTTACGAAATATTATATAGATATTTTATATTAGTGATAATTATTTTAATTACAATATATTTAAATGTCCAGAGAAAATTTAATAAAATACCTTTTTGGAATAGTGAATTTGTGATTTTGGCAACATCTTTTTTAAAAAATCTCAATGCAAGCTTTTATAATGATTAAACATATTCATGTATACATGCATGTGTAAATGTTATTATAAATTATATAACATGCATATATATATATATATATATATATATATATATATATAAGCATTAGTGAGTGTGCGAATTAAATTAATAAGAAAAAGATGAGAGAAACTAAAGACACCGGATTTGAGTTATAAGCTTACAGAGTACAATGAAATATAGTTTGAATTCCCGATAGCATGTGTATGTATGTATGTTTATATATATATATATATATATATATATATGTGTGTGTGTGTGTGTGCATATAAGTTGATCCAGTGTAGACTTACTGGTTTATAGTCATCTGTGTCAGACTTGGCTGCCTCGTTCTCCCTACACTCATTCTATGAACAACGCATCAAACACGCATCGGGTCGCTCACGGGCAACCGCACAGGTTTCTCCAGATAGTTTCCCTTCGCGACCGCTTGTGTGGAAATTGTCAAAAGTGAAAATCCCAATGCGATGTTATATATTGAAGGGTAGAAGTACTTTCAAACGTATTATTGGATTACGATAGAAGAAGCTGATGATCGTACATGTATATGTGTATGTGTGTGTGTGTGTGTGTATATATATATATATATATACTGTGAAAAAAATTGTATGTATATGAAATGTATTAAATAATGAAATAATACGTACAAATTAATGTATTTTCATATTAATTTTTCTCCAATAAAGAGAGCATGTTTACTGAGATGTACCAATTATAAAAATTAGAAAATGTGCATAAAGCATAACGTATTGCTTCGCTTGTCTGTCCTTAATTACCAAATGTCACTAAGGTTTACTTAGTCGCATTTAATACTTTCATATTTGTTTACCAAAAATAAATATTAAAACTTGCATTTGAATAACAAAAACGTTTACTCAGCTTTTACCCCTTAATTTTTTTACTTATAAATAACTATGCAAATACGTTCTTTTAAAGTGCGCATAATTTTAAAATGAAAATAATAGTATTATGATGTAAATCCATGTTATATGAAATATGTAATACAATACATTATATTAATTGTAATTTTAGAAAATTATTAGCGTAATACAAAATTGAGAAACGGTATTAAAACTGTAAAGGATGGAGATGTTTGCAGTAGACGGAAAATGCTTTTAAAATTATTGACGGACGCTAAAGATATAATGCGAATTTTGGAGAACATTGCAAATAGTATGTAATTTAAATATCGATTAAATATTCTGACGACGTTCTGTGGAGTCATTTCCTAACCGTTATGTATAATAAAATGTATACATAAAAGATATTTTAAAGAATTCAAAATGGTTTGTGCAAAATTATATTAACAAATTATTAGAAAGCATATATATATATATATATGTGTGTGTGTGTATTCGTATGTGTGTCAGTTTACTTTTGAAAAATATTTTTAAAAACATTCCATAACATTTATTATTTTATATTAAACATGATTTAAACTAAAAAATAAAACATTATTTATTATTAAATACGTATTATTTATTTGAAGTTGCTTGTATCATTATACATACAAATAAATTTCAATGCTAAATCGGAGAAACATTATAACAATGTGTTTGTGAATTTCCTAAGCGAGTTTTAAGTACTATTGCAGATTCATAGATCAGAAGTTTGTTATATGTAAACACGCTCACACATATTCACATATACACAATAATAAAACGTGTTAGTAAGCAAATAATATTCAAAAATAAATATTACTTCTAAAAAATATTTTTTCCATTATAGAAAAGGTATTTGTTTCATTAAATTACTTAATTAGATTTCAGAATAGAAATAATAAATTAGTACAACATAATTAACAATAAAAACACAATATAAGATTTTTAAACATGTTTTCAATTTAAAAACGTTATAACAGACTTAAAAAGAATTTTATACGATTCTGTTAGCGGAAACCTTAAAAATGTGATATTAAAAGTACTTGAAAGGTATCTGTTGTACACTCGAAATATCCTACACGTAAATACAATAATCTTTTATTCATTGTGAACTTAAATTTGTATCAATGAAATCAAATATGTACTCTTCGGAAATAAGGAAAAATACGAAAGATAAGAGAACTGCGAACGAATCGACAAAGGCGCCCCTTGTCTAAAATCACGTTTTTAAAAAACGTTTTTTTCAAAAATTATAACTGATTTACATAACAACATGTCAATATATATATATATATATATATATATATATATATATATATATGTTTACACAGTCGTTATCACTTTCATACGAAAGGCATTAATCATACATCTCTAGTACAAGAAATTTAAATAGTTACTAAAAATGTATTGAATGGAAAGTTTAAAGGCAAAAGTTAAAAGTGAAGACTCTCGTCCCCAGTAAGAAAAATTTGGAACCCCATTGCACCGTACGTTTCTTAACAGTAACCACACTAAAATGATTGTTTAGTTTATGAGCAGTTGTTGCTGATTTACCACACGTCTTGGACTCATGCAAAAATCCTCTTATTTGTTACTTTTCCATCTTTAATTCAATAGCCCAATTTGAAGCAAAATTAATAATAAAACCAAAGTAGACGTTACCAAAATACACACCGAAAAATCCACTTTAAAACGATATTAACATGAACACGATGAAATAACACTTTCATTGAAAAAAAATAAGATTAGAGTTCAGAAAACAAAAACCGTAATTATTTTCTTACCAACCTAATACAAACACCTTTCATTCGACGTACTCAAAGTAACGTCTACAAGTAAAATTTTATTTTTAATATCGTCAGGCAATTTATTGCATTCTGACATCCTAACAGGTCACAATCTTTTCAAAAATTAACGAATTCAAACCCTTAAGCACGTAAAGTAATCAACAAACAAAACTGTATAAATTCAATGTATTTTATTCCATTGCGCCTTTACTTTGTTTCGTTTTGTTGACATATCAAACTTTATCGAAATATAATCATTTCAAAATTGTACTGAAAACCTTTATTAATGTTTTCCTAGCTCAACGATTAGAATCTTTGGGGAACTAGTTTCAGGAAAATGTCGATTTATATTCGGAAAAGTGCGGTAGTAAAAGCACCAAATTAAGCTCTGGCTTTTATTATGGTGACGCAACAGCGTGGATTCTCAAGTGAACAACGGTCACCTGATTGGCTGTACCTTAGGGACAATTCGTGATGAAAAAATGTAAGTTAAATGAATAAGAGAAAAGAAAAAATAAAAACGTAATTTCTATTGATGTGTGTGTTTATATATATATATATATACACTGACTGATTGATTTTATTTTTTCATTTGATATTTATTCATTAAAAAATTACAACATAATACAGCAAAAACAAAGAAAAATGTTTTGTTCAATATCTGATCAATAAATAGAGAAATATATTTTATACAAACATAGTACAATGTTGTAGCTAAGGATATGATGACAAAATCAAGAGATAATAAAATATTACTTTTGTTTAGAATATTTTAATATGTTCGTTTGGTATGAATACAAATCTAATTATGAATAATTTAAAAACACAAAAATGTCAAAATATTATTGACAGAACATAATGTTACATAATAATGAGATAATTTATTTCAATTTTCTAACAAAAATTCAATATTAATTAAATTATATAATTGATGTCAACAAACAGATCATCATTGTGATAAACTGAAGGTTGGAAATTGTCTTTCTCATAATGTATATTAATATATGGTCACATTCATATACAAAATTTATATATATATATATATATATATATATATGTATATATATATATATATATAGAGAGAGAGAGAGAGAGAGAGTTCATACTGATTATAAAAACCAAAGTCGATTAACTTTAAAAAAATTGTTACGACAATATTTACTGTTTATTTGAAATATAATCTAAATTTTACTTATAGTAACTGCCCTGAAGGATGTTCCTAGTAAAGAAGTAATCTGCTTGTAAATAATCAAACAATATACTAATTAATTACATTATGTAATCTACTTAACAAAATTAAAATGTTTCCATTCTATTTTTCACTACTTAAAAAATAATTTAATAATAAAAAGAATCGAAAACAAATGTCAGAAGTAGAATTTTTTACCATATACAATCCTAGTTCTGTACTATATTGAAGTATGGAAAAATAAAACATTGTGAAAAATATATTCATAAAAAAACTAATAACCGAGTAATATTAACGTGAACAATTAAAATGAAAAACAAAACTGACTTGTAAAGCTATGTATCAGAGAACAATTTTTTTAAATGATCGAAATTTAATAGCTTGTATCTATAAACGAAGTAGATGTAAAATATATTATTTTACAGTTCCGATTTTTTTTAATAGCTGTCTGCATCAGTTCTCGATTGAAAAGAAAAAAATATGAATTATACGAGAACATCTTATAAAATTCATATTTCAAATTATTGATATTTAAATCATCGCAACAAATTAGAAAAAAAACTCTGTTATATAAAATAATATTTCCATCCACCTACCCACCTATATTGATTTTTATGAGTAATTTTGCTTCCTCTTATGTAGCTTAAATTTCATTATCGTATTTTTAGGTACATTCATTGAGTTATATATTCAGTTAGTAGAAAAATAATTTCGATTTATTACCTTCCAATTCATATACATTTCGTTAATTTAAGTGACCCAGAATTGTTGGATGACTAGCATCTAACTTTTGTACAAGCTCTCGAATTGTTGTACGTGGTTCTGATTCAACTAAAGCATTCAGTTGGTCATTTCGAAATGAAGGACTCCCAAGACCTTCTTCATCTTCAAGGTTCTCGTCCCCAGAAGGACATTTTTGGAACCACCATTGCACCGTATGTTTCTTAACAGTACCCACGCCAAAAGCATCGTTTAGTTTACGAGCAGTTTTTGCTGTTTTACCACCCGTTTTGGACTCATGCAAAAAATCATCTTATTTGCTACTTTTCCATCTTTAATTCAATACCCCAATTTGAAGGAAAATTAATAATAAAACCACAGTCGATGTTACCAACATACAGATCGAAAAATGCACTTTAAAATGATATTAACTTAAAGATGAGAAAATGACACCCATTGAAAAAAAATAAGGTTAAAATTCAGATATATATATATATATATATATATATATATATATATATTCTACTTATATACCAAATATTAATGATATTCTCCATATAACTTTTAATTAATTTGTTATTCTTTCTATATAAATTATATTATAAAATTATAAACTTACTAAAGTAGTGTTAAACTATTTTGATTAAAAATAAATTCACTTTACAAAACACGTATATATAATAATGTGGTTATTAGTATAAATTACCGGCTAACGATTATATGTATGTGAAAATATATATATATATATATATATATATATATATATATATATACCCGTAACTATGTTAAATAGTGTCTATAAAATGAAGGAAACTACTGCGTGAAAGCTGTAATTTATTTAGGTTCATCATTATTTGCCAAAGGTCAGTCGTTTGTTGCATAAAACTATGAAAACTGATGGTGTTATTTTGATCGACATTAATATATATCTGAGAGTTTGTTTCATTTAAACAATTAAATAAGGTATTCATAAATTAGAAACACAAATGTGATACGTAAATTAAAATATATAATTTACAATGTACGAATTAACAACTACTATACTGGACTCGTTTTCAGTTCTAAATATATTTAATTATTCTGAACTGAAGTCTTTTTTATTCAAATAAATTTAATATTACTTTCATACCAAATAATATATTACATTCTTATATTCTCATGTGTGTATATAAAACAATACATCAATATTTCTTAACACAAAAAAAATTGCATGTTTATTTTAAAATAAGTAATAAAACAAAAAAATATAATCACAAATGTGTATACTTATTAAAGGATTCAAGTTAGTATAAAAATTGTAAAACATATGAAAAAGTTTAATACTGAAAACTTATTGGAAATATTTCCATGTTCTGTTCAAATTAATCAATCAAATGAGCTTACACGGGTCTATACAGTCTACGTTTAGGTAAACCTGTTTCTCTATCGTTCTATTTCCAGCTACAGCTCAATTTTTTTTAGAACAAAGTTTTTTAACATTAATGGGGGTGTTAGCTTAACGTCCAACCCTCGTTGTTACTTAAAGACCTTGGACAAGCATGTCAAACTCACTGATGCACCATGGTCACAACGTGGCCTCAAGTATTTAAAAATGAATAAGTTTTTTTGTAATTAATAAAATAAAAACGAAGTATTTATATGAAAAATAGCCACGCTTGTATTCTTTCTTTATATAAACTAACAAACAGATAAGTGACACAGAGATTAACCTATTTACAACACTTACTAAATTAATAATAAGATCCCTTTAAATATATAAAAAAAACACAATTAAATTAAAAGTTACGATATATGAAATGAAATAAATTCAGTATCTTTTAAATTCAGTTGTATATATCAAAACATTTCAAGTAGTCTTTTCAAATTTTCATATTTAAGCCCTATATATATTTCAATACATATTTTAACATTTATTTCAATTTTAATTTAACTTTTATCCTTTTTTTAATCACTTTTGCATACAAAATTTTTTTTTTACTTATACGGCTTATAAATCCAGTACACGTGTGAGGATGCTTTATATTTACATCAGTTACACAAAAATATTTTTCATGAGATGTTTAAAACTGTCACAGTATTTGCTAGAAAACAAAGAATCACACACACACACACACACACACATATATATATATATATATATATATATATATATATATATATATATATATATATATATATATATATCAAAATGCACATAAAACTTTAAAATTTCTTAAAGAAACTATTGTCTATAATATATACATTTATAATTCTCAGCAAAAACAAACAAAAAAGGATATTATAATTAAGGATTTAAGATACGAAATTTCTAATATAAATATATATATATATATATATATATATATATACATGTATGAATCCATGTATATGTTAGTGAATACTATATGCCATTTGTATTTGTAACTTTACATGAATATGTCGAAACTGATTACATTTTATTGCGAAAACAATTTTGTTTTTCGTTGATTTCTGTGAATACTCTCACCCCATTTTCTTTCCATTTATAAAATGTTTCCATTGCTGTGGCTTTTGTACGTTAGTATTACTGTTCAACGACGAAGATGACATGTAATTGAATTAGATTTGTTGACATATTACATTATTTCCATATTAGTTTAAAGAATATTCAAAACACGAGTCCATATTTGAATTATAATATATACACATTTATTATGTCTGATTCGAAATATAATTGTAAACTAAATATGACAGTGATTTATATAAAAATATTTTCTGGTTAATTATTTTCTCAATTCAATTTTCTAAATAAAACATCTAGACAATCATATATATATATATATATATAATTTATCGAAAAATAATATTTAATAAATTTTATTCGACTAGTTAACTATAATATTTTAACCATAATCATAAATATATTAAATAATTTTAATAATTGTATTAATTATCTGACATTACCTAATCCGCAACATTAAACTTATTTTAAAAGAAACCGTCTGTTTATGATAATATTAATGACAATATTAACAATGACAAAAGGTATTAAAGTGATGCAACTCAAAAAAAAATACACAATACGTAGTACTTTTTAAAAATCGAAAGTTCCGGGTTCTACAAAATGATATTTCCATATTTGGATGATTGTTAAGTGTTCTAATAATTTTTCTCTAGCATCTTTAGTTTAGGCTTTCATATGATGTAATCGAGTACGTTTAAAAGACGTGCGAAAGGAACACCACTACAAAAAGCAATGAAGGTAAACTACACAGGTGTGGCATGAATACTATACATTAGATATGTATAAAGATCCGTTACAAATATTAAAAAAATTGACATGTAGATTGTTCATCAAGCTTCTACATTTTCAACAATACATTTATATGTAGAAAATATTTTAATAATACATTCCATTCAATTTATTTTTATGGTAAATTGACAAATGTCTATTTTTACTATTTTAACTGTTTTTGAATTAATTTTATTGCACTATTTAACAAATTCAGTATCGCTTTACTATAATCAATTAACTTTTGCAAGTGAATAAAAGATTATATCATAAAATGTAAATTCGATAAAAATATGTGAAAAAATCGTTCCGGTTATATTCAATATACACATTTTCCATATCAATAGAATTAATCAAAGTAACTAATTATGAATTAGCACGTTTTTCATTTTGTTATTATACTATTGGCGGATAATATATATTTTAAAATTCAAAAATATATGTCTGAAACTATAGTTTGTTTATAATTAATCAACTGTATTTCTTTTTGAACTCTTTCCAATTTATGTTAACATTCATAGCTTCAAATAGATGGTGAGGTGTGTTGTTATGGCTGTTACTGATTAATAAGTGAAAAGTGAGGAAAGTTCTTTAAAGATGCACAGACTGTAATCTGTAAAAAGAACAGATAGAATCTATTCAAATTATATCTAACGGACTGATGACGTAATGCTAAATATAACTGAGACCAAATATATGTAGTGTAGATACGATCTGTGTTCATCACAGAAGTTGACGCACACCTAAGACTATCTGCAGCTTGTATGTTGTCAGTCGACTGTACAACTAATGCACCATCAGGTATTCGCACAGGTGAAAGTTGAAAAACATCGTAACAGACGTTACCTATTTTGCACATACAAATAACTACGTACAAATATTTATTAACTCATATTTGATGCAATCATTTCTTATATTCATATCTAGTTATATATTATTAATTTTAGTATAAAAAAATATACATACATATATATTTATCTGCGCGCAGCCTGATACAAGGACGCTTTCACAAAATTTTATTGTGAGTAGACATACATTTTGTATTTTATTATATACATATTGTTTCTTTTTATTTTACTGTTATTATTTACATTTAAAGTAAGATTAGAAACTATAAACGTCATTTTTCTAATGGAATTACGTTCTTTTTTGTATTTCAAAACAATTAATTTAAATACCAATTTAGAATAACTGTTATCCAAAAATAATCTAATAGTTATATATATATATATATATATATAATTATGTTATATGTTTTTTTTATTACATAATTATATTTATTATCATTTTTTATAAATATAAAACTTAACAAATTTTTGATTTTTAAAAATAAAGGCCTTAAAAATTGTCCCTATTAAAACGTTTAATTCCAAGCAATAGGACTATTTATAAACAATAATGAATTTTAATATATTTTTATTAACTGCACAAATGAAACATAAAAAAAGTTTGGCATAAATTTACAATATATACGAAAAAATAAACCCGTGAGATCTTATACTTCATAATATATATGTATTATATATATATATATATATATATAAATAATACATTTTAATAGTAAATAAGTTTGAATACTTTCTGATGTATAAAAATATTTTTATATATAATTTATATAAAAATATTTTACATTTTATATTATTCAAAAATATTGGTTTCAAAAAACAACACGAATATGCATATTATTCATATTTCATGCAACTTTTAATTACCATAATTACAATGTAGATATAAGGTTTCATAGGAAACCAAATATTTTAATTAAAATTAACGAAAATGTGATATATAAATATCGGTATATATATATATATAAATTTGTAGACTTAACAAATAATTATAGACCACTAACGTTATAAGATTTCAATTTTGTTTAATGTAAAATTTTCTAACAAAATTCATTAAAATAAAATGATTTTATAGATCTGATTCTATTTTAGAGAAATGATTTTATTTTAGAAATTACTATATAACAATTTCAAAATATCCAGTAATCTAACCAAGGAGTTAAATTTAATATATATATATATATATATATATATATATATATATATATATATATATATATATATAACATTTAACAAATCAAGATAATTACTTAACGAAATAGTAACAGTATTCCAAAAACAATATTAATCTTTAGAGCCGGGGAGGGGGAAAGGGTGCAAAAATTTGAAAAAGTGAAAAGAAAATATATATACTTATTATTAACTTACTATCTTACAAGACTTTAAATGAAATTTTATCACGATTTTACATCTTTGAAACGCACTAAACGATGTGACTTCTGAATCGAACTGTACATGACGGAACAAGTAAATTAGAATTAAATTGTGTATTTAATGAGTGGAGATGCAGCGCGTCTTTAGTTAAAAGATTAATCGCTATATGCAGCAAAGACCATTTATATTTATTAAAACACTGTGACTAGCACAAATTATAAATACATATTCGTACACATATTTCTAACATGTATACAATATACAATTTTTCAACATAACTGTGTATGTTCTTTTTTATTTCATATTTTTTATTAAATAGCATAAAGATCTGATAAATGAAATTAAACAAATTAGATGAAGTTTCAAATCTAAAAAACAGACAATTTTATGAATTCGAACTCAAATATGAATGAAACTATATTTTTCAGTTCTAAATATTTTTACAAACATACAGCATGCAAAAAAGTATGCCACGACGACATTGTGTCTCTAATATTCCAAAAATATTTATATGTACAAAGGTATCCGATTACAGTTCTACACCAATACAATAATAATTTAGCATACTTTAAACATTCAGCGGAAGATAAGCAATCAACAATTCACGCCAGGACCTGTTTGTTCATACACCTTCATATAAAATATTATCATTTTATTCTTGAAGTAAAAAATGAAACTTAAGACTTACAGAGACAATATATACAATAATACATTCATACACTTGTGAATATATATATATATATATTCATATGCATGCGTTGCCATACATACATACATACATACGTGTTTTGTTCATTTTATGTGTCGCAGGGCTGTATATAGTTCGAGAAAAACAACTACTTAGCCATATTTAGATGCACTAAGGTGACATTTTTATTCACACAAGCATTTGTCATTTCGTATGCAGTTCATGTAATTGTGACATATTTACATCCCACAACCGTGAACATAGTTTTATGTAGCTCGTAATTTATTTTATTATTTTTTTATAGTTAAAAGTATTAAAAACATGTATATACATCACTGAATAATATTACATACACTGTATTTAAAACAAGTTATTATTAAAGAGTATTTTTATATCAGCGATTTTTTAATTATTCATTATACTGTTATTTATTGTATACAATAAACGTACAATAATGAATAAATACATTTTACAACAAAATAAAGTCCATTTAGTAACTATGTACTTTGAATGTTTCATAAATATAAAATATCTTCAACAGATTCAAGTGCTACGTTCAAGAGACTACATTGCATTTAGTATTTTATTATTTCTTTAATTTATTTATTGTTTATTTCTGTTAAATATAAATAAATCGGTGGTCACAATAGATTTTTAAGATATAGATATTTTTACTCGTAATTTACTTGTATAATTTTGTTGATTATTTTATAGATTATGTTTTGGATTACTTACATGTATAAAAGTAATTTTTATTACATTAACTATACACATACGTATATACATTCATAAATATTGATTGATTACTGATACGATTTTAATAGAAACGATTTTAGATGCCTTCAAACTCGAATCCTGTAACTATTAATCATTAATAATATTTAATCCTAGGGTAATTTTCAAGATTTAAGTATTCCTTATAGCTGAAAGGCAGTTTCAATACTTTCAATTCTTCGCCAACATTTTGGGTTGTCCCTGATAAGTATATATACCCTTAAGTGAAATAACAATTCATCGTTGTACTAAGAATGCACACGTTGACCAATTTATACTAATTTAGGGTTGATATATATATATATATATATATATACATTAATATACATGTCGATATTTATGAAATATACACAAAAAATTATTTCACAAGTTAATACACATGCCTAAATTTGAGAAAATCTATATTTCTTTCATTGTTCTAAGGTAACTCAATAAAAAATAAACGATTATACTATGACGAAATAATATATGTGTGTATATATATATATATATATATATATAATTAATAATTTTAAATTTCGTACATAATAACCACTGATGTTAAAATTTGTAAAAATATAGTCAAATGATTGAGAAATGATAAAATGTCTTTAAATGAAAAGCCAACTTATAAAACGCCGCGGAATAAATGAATTAATGCCGGCTAATTTGTTTGGCCGAGTGTTGGTTGCAATAGTTGATAAAACAGGTCATTACACAAATATCGGTCTGGTATTTTAGCATAGGTTTGGTGACGCATTCGAGTTAAGTTGAACGCTTTAGTACAGCGAACTGGCTAAGAATGTTGCGGCTAGAGCAGTGCATTGTGGTCTACACTTTATCCACTCCAGTTCTATAGCCGGTGCTGATGATGGTGTGGTCACCAGTATTACATCGCCGGCGATACCTCAACTGCTGAACAGTCAAGGAATTTGCGGTTTATACGAGTGATTTTGACACCCACACAATATAGGTTCTAAAATATCGTCGCTATGGTTATTTACGCATGGTTTCATGGTGACATGCTTGCTTTTTCTTTCTTTTATTATGATATAAAATTACCTGCTTTTATAAATGTATCATGACATTTTGAATGGTACAACATTTCATATATTATAAAACAATATCAACGAGATCCATATTTATTTATCAGCAATATTTTTGTTGTCATTCAAAAACGATGTGTCAAAACAGAAAAACCTAGCTTTCAAATGTCAAAGACGGTATCGTGAAATGAATATACGAAAGTCAAGTTCTATTCATATACTAATTCTTGAAATTTTGGTATTCTCGCGAAAATATCTTTCTAGTGAAATGTTTGCGTTTCTTATATTTTTATGCAAAATTCTATATTTAGAAAAGCACACTTCTATAAATTTATAACAATAGTGTAACAAATTTTAAACGAAAGATAGATTAATTGACATGAAAATAATACTTAAATATTTTAGAAAATAAGGAATGCAAATAAAGAAAAAGCATATTTATATGTGTATGTATGTATGTGTGTATATACACATAATATACATGTATAAATATTGACATACACAATGTATGTTATGTATATTTGTATAATCACTGCTGAAAAATTACTTGACTTCATCAATTTTTTGTTGGAAAAACTTGTGGCATCTAAATATTTTTGTAAACTTGATAATTAAGGTCAAAAATAAAATAGTTTATAATACGAAATTAAAGAAGCAGATGTGTGAATATTTTACGACATTGTTATTTTTTGTATTCATAAATTTACATATGTTTATATTTCACAACTACTATGTGAAATTCTGATTGTGTATCAATGTTTTTCTGTATTTTTTTTTTAAATGAAATATGCTTGATCTCATACTAATTAATATAAACATGTCAATCGGTTCATGTTAAACAATGAAACATTTGGTTTCTTTACTGAACATACTACTACTTTTATCTCCTTATTCCCATTACATGTTTTTAGCAAAAGTAACTTGAAACGTATGCCTGTTTTATTATATATAATATAATGTTAAAAGTTAAGTTCTACATACATACGTTTAATTCTTCAAACAATTACAACAATGCTACTAAAAAATCATATTAATATGTGTAATGACTCTAAAAATTACATTTAAGGAAATAAAACGTAGAGGAATAATATTTATTTTTTAATTTATCAAATAAAATCTAAATATATAAAGCTTTACAAAGAATATTTCGCAACAAACTGTATAATATGAATACGTACTTCTTATAACTAAATTTGATATTTGTTAAACGTTATACTTTTCAATTTGTTTCGAAACGCACGAATTTTTTGAAACTTTTAATACATACAGATCTAAAATCTGATACTAAAGAATAAAAATATTGTGAAATTAATAATTTGACAATAACTTTTTCTCAAACAACAAATTAAAAATTCAAATTTAACTACTTTTCATAATAAGAAAAGAAAAATAATGTAAATAAGAATTAAATGTAGTAGCCTCACCAAAGGATAATACAGACCATTTAAACATTAATCAAAAATAAGTGTATATTGCAAGGATTGAAGTTGATAACGTGAAATTTTGTGATTTCCACGTTGAATACGTTTGAATTTGAAAAGTAAAAATTAGACAGTAAATATATTGAACATAACTTTTGTAGAAATAGCTTAAAAATATTTTCAATTCGAAGAAAATACAATGAATTAAAAGGTTTTAAACATAATTAAATAGGTATTATATTAGCAAGGAATAGAAATAAACAATACATTTCTCATTTCATGTTTTTCGTTTCTTTAGTCGGTGGTACAATAAAAAGAGAACTTAATTAAACTGAAACATACACTCATTATTTTACAAAAACAACGCATTTTATTATCAACTGTATATGTAACAAAACAAGTAACACCTTTTGAGATGAGCACAAAATGTGTTCAGTGCAAGACAAGCTATGAAACAAGATATCTGTATAGAGTAGCAATAAGTACTGGTATATCCCATCCGTCCCAACAACGTTTACCTACACCGTATGGTATATAGTCTCGATTGATGAATTCTTATAAACGTATCTACAACTTGAAAGTGAAACAGAACATACATACTAAATACTCGAACCGATGATATTGACTCTGTCGTGCGAGACATGCATAGTAGTCAACTATCGTCAATCCAAGTGCGGGTCAAATTCGCAAAATTCCGGTTTCATTGTATTGAGGATCTAGTTGGATACTTGTACACACACGTCGGTATATAATGCAAGGTATCTTTGTTATGCTATAGCTATAAAGAAAGTACATAGTTGCCAAAAAAGTGTATTCATTGATCTTTTATGCTAAGAGGAGGATTTTCTGTTCCATTCTTATAGAAGTAAAACATACATAAGCATATATTGTTCGATCTAGCGGTTTATATTTATCATTTAATCATTTTATTGCATTATTATTGCTATTAACTGCTCTCTGCAATATACAAAACTTGTTAAATACCATGCATATGTAGCTGATATTACATATAACAATTGTTAGTTAACACCACATAAATATTAAATTTTTTGAAATTAGAATAATAATAATTTATTATGGACGCGTATGTGAACTTACACAAACATAAAATGTAATATCAAATTATTTACAAAATATAAAGATAATCCAAATATCAACCGGAATTGAAATTGATTTACGAATGCTATTATATTTTATATATAAGACTGGTAGGAAAATAATTGTTGTTGTTTTCTGAATCCTAACCATATTTTTTTTCATTGTGTTCATGTTAATATAAAGAAGCAAATAACAGATTTTTTTTGTATGGGTTCAAAACTATGGATGGTAAAGCTGTTCGTAAACTAAACGACACTTTTGGATGGGTTGTGTTAAGGAACAATATGATGGTACCAAAAATTTCGTGCTTGGGACAAGTGCATTGGAGATAAAGGTCACGGGCGTCCATCTTCAGTTGATAATGACCAACTGAAGGCGTTAATTTAATCAGAACCACGCGCAACAATCGAGAGCTTGCACAAAAGTTAGGCGTTAGTCGTCCAACAGTTCTGGACCACTTAAACAGTTAGGAAAATCAAAAAAGCTCGACAAATGGATGCCACACGAACTAATAAACCGCTATTATTTTTCTACGAACCTAATATATGTGTGTGTATATATATATATATATATATATATATATATATATATATATATATATATAAAATATACGTAATCTATAAATCAAATGTGTGTAAGTATAAATAAAAATACATAAAATAGAGTAGTACACCTACGTTAAACATTTGTTTGTAAAAATAACTTTTTAGAAACTGAAACGAAACGCTGAAGGATTTAAAACAAATTCGAACACGACTACGATGGGTTTTATAAATGATTGATTTTAAAGCTTTTAGTACGTTTTTATTTCCAAAAATGTGTAAAACATGATGATGTTTTTCCGAAAACAATAAAATACGGTATATACAATATTTCTACTTCATAAAAAAATACTGCTATATTATAAACAAAAAAATACGTATTAAATGTTTGAACATTTTCAATATTAAGATATTATTTAATTATTTAATTCCGTAAATTAATAGTTATATAATTGATTTTAAACAATAAAGATATAATTATTCGTTCAACACATTTTTAATATCGAAATCTATTTTATGAATTGTACTAATACATAATTATAAAGCTAACCATAATATATATATATATATATATAATTTTAATTATTTAATTCTATTAATTTATTTAACTACATTTTAAAATTTATTTAAAACAATGTTATTATATTCAATATGTTACTGATATATGAAAGTGTACGAAACAACAATCATATTTACACTTAAAATTAATATGGTTGTTATATTGACTGACGTGAATTGCAAATATATAAAAAATTCCAATTACAAAACATTACAGGTATATTTATTGCAATGAATATGATTATTGACAATAAACAAAATTTTAACATGCATAGTTTTCAAAAATTTTTAAAAAAGAATATATGCTCGGGCAAGAGAATCGAATTACACGCATATTAAAAAAAATAAAATGCCTTCATGTGCAAGTATCGTAAACTAAGAACGATTTTGCATGAGTCAGTGTAATAACAAAAGAAAAAAGAAAAATTAAAGAAAAGAACGTTATATATATATATATATATATATATATATATATATATATATATATGTAGTGTACCGTGTGTTTGTGTGTCATGTAATGTTTGTATGTAAGCAAGTATAAGTCATGAAAAATCGGAAACAAAAACGATTGCTGTGGAATGAGAAAAACACTTATATCCGAATTTATGGACCGTTCGCCTGTAATAAGTTCGATTATGGTCGACCGTGCTGAAAGCATTCTGACTACGTCAGGACCGCAGTGAGGTAGAGCATTTTTGTATTTTTTTAATACTCTTTTTTATTATTACTATTCGATATAAATGTTAAATTGTATAATGAATTATATTTGTTCCGGAAAATCAATTATGATCGTTTTTACCATACAAATAAAAAATGTATCGCACGAAGTATTTCATATACATAAAATGAAAAAATTAACTGATAGTTTCGCATTTTTATACGTGAAGCAGTAATTTCTAAGTAATTAGAGAAAATAATATAATAAAGAATGAAATACCTTTCAACTACCATAAATCTGACGATTTTTTTTCAAGAAATAAGTAAAAATTACTACTACTAGTGAATTAATACTTGGAATTTTTAATTATACTTACAATACTTATTTTCAACAAATTTAATTATTGTTATTTATTAAGTAATTTTAAAACTAATTACAAATTATTACAAATATGTATAGAAAAATTTCTAATGAAGAATTAATATGCTTAAAAAATATTTTTAATACATACATCGATTATACAATTATATTTATCTGAAACGTGTCTATTTTCGAGTAAAGTATTTCATAAATAAAACACATTTCAATTTTAAGATAAAAACTTACATATAAAAGGAATCTCAAAATTATGTCCGACTGATTAACATTACTACTTCATAAATGAAGTATTTTTTCTGTGAACATTTCGAAACACAATTATACGAACATTTTATACTTGTATTTATGTACCTATATAACCTACATTATACGCACACATATTCAACATACAAACATACCTCCATATACACACATACATACATATATATATATATATATATATATATATATATATATATATATATATATATATATATATACGTATATATAATTATCTGGATTTTATAATTTAACTATTTCAATTCAAAGTACCATATTATTAATTTAATCAACATGCTTTTATACAATTAATTTCCAATTTAATATTATTGAATATCAATATAAATTGCATTGACTCATATAAATTAATTAGGGAATAAATTTTAAACCCTCGTACAAATATATACATGTATTGTGTGTATACGTGTATTTACAAAAACTATATATATATATATATAAATATAATATATGCATAATTTTTTTTATATAAATTGAAACATTCGTATCTACGTGAAAGTAAAACAGAGTTAATCTTTAATTAAACTACTAATAAGTAACTCTTTAATGGAAAATAGTATCTTAACGAATATATTATTTTTTAAATTTTTATTAATAGTTTTAGCTCATTAATAATCACAAAATACTACAACAAATAGATATTCGTATATAAGTAACTAAATA
>CM068324.1:19147393-19169893 GCA_034766995.1 Acanthacorydalis orientalis | reverse complement strand
TGTAAATTTAATTTAAAAAACTCAATCTAGCATAGTTGTACGTACGTATTATACAGTAATAACAATATAAATGTAATTATATTACAAAATCGGCGAAACATCGTAAAATAAAATACAATACGAAAATCTTCAAACTGATTGTATATTATAATATGTTGCGTGAACTAGAAGTGCTGCATTTAAATATTTCTTGTAAATTTATAGTAGACACGAAACTGAAAGCAATTTAAAGCGATTGTTACAAGGTAAATGGTATGGTAAGTTTTATACATAGGAACGTATACATTCACACACCACACACGCATATATATACTAATACACACAATATATAATATAGATGGATATAAGACAGGTGTAAATCATGAATACATCTGTATTTAATTATAATGCCAAAGTTTTTATACGAAATTGTTTAGTTTTATACGGTTTGATATGTACGTTCTTATATATACACGTACTAATCTTGTTCGATAATTAAAATGTGTCAAAAATAATATCTACTCAGTATCTACAACATGTAAACTTCTTTGGAAACTGATACTTATTTAAAATAATTTTTTGTCATTAAGAAAATACACACATCTACATACTAATATATATATATATATATATATATATATATATATATATATATATATATATATATATATATATATGTTTGAATAAATAAACAATATCCACATTATTATTACAAACAAATACAAAACAGTAAAAACAATACAAAATGAAAATTTTAGTATGCAGTAAAACTATGAATTACAGACATTACTAAGAACTAAGAATACATAAATCATTTCTATATAATAAAATTAAGTTTGAATTTTATGTCCTGAAAATAATTTCAGCGTATTATATTTTTCTTTAATAGTTTTAGTCAAAACATGAATCAATATATATATATATATATATATATATATATATATATATATATATATATATATATATAAATTAAATAACAAATAAGTTATTGAGATATACAATTAAATACAAAAATGTACAGTTTGTTAACATTCTAATAAAATAGTTACAAATCGATTAAAATAACAAATACAGTTATACACATAAATAATAAACAAATAGTTAATATCAATTAAATAAAAAATCATCTGACTCCACTCCTGTACTGCACCAATTACAACATTACAAGGGACTTTGTCCCAATCAAAATGTAGAGACAAAACTGGGGAAAGTACCTGCCACAATCAGGTCTGACAAATTTTTCACAAACCGTAGATAACATATCATTTAGGATTAAAATTATTACTTTGTAAAGTAGCTACCAGTTGTTTTATTGTATTTTTCTACATCTACTTTACAACATTTTTGTTGTAAAATTGTTCAAGTTTGTGTAGTTTTTTTATTACTTACCACTAATATATGTGATAAGTACATTACTCTGTTTCAAGGTAGAATATAAATTCAAATATAACGATAATTTGTTCATAATAAAAGCTTATTTATAAATCTATTAGTAATTTGTATTTTTTTTATTGTAGAAACTTGTTTCAATTAATCAATATAATATATATATATATATATATAAACTTCTATGAACAAAAGAAGGTATACTATTTTAAATGTTTTCAAAGCTAAAAATAAATATGGATTAAAAAAGATTGAAGTATAAAACTTTCAAAAGACAATTTAAGACGAATTATTTTGATTTCCTTGTATTTCACTTTCAAGTTTATTATTAACTAGAAAAATGAAATAAAAACGTATAAAACCGAAATAACATTTAATATTAATTTAATTAATACGATGTTAATCAAAAATAGTCACAAAAAATATTGTAATTTTAACTACCTTAGAATAAACGTATATTCATGATATATATATATATATTCATTATTCTTTACTTTATTAATGTTATTTGCAATGATGACTTTTAATGTTTTATAGGCGTAGGGGACTCAACTTTTGAACCCATACAAAATGATATTTTGCTCATAAATGTCTATCAAAATTGACCGCAATTTGATATCATACTAATTTGATTAATTTTGAACCGTAAAATTTAGTATCGTGATATTTTTCTTTAATACTTCAATTAATTCATTTATTTTTTGATACTGATCCTTTATTCAATGAATTGTTTAGTTTATATTATTACATTATAAGTATTACTGTATTAGTTTTTAAACAATATTTTTATTACAAATATTTAAATATCCTTTTCACATTTTAAAATATTTGATAAGATGCAATAATCAAATACTTTAAAATATACTATTACTTTTATGTATCTATATATATAAATATATTTGGTAAACATCATTAAAATATATTATACAATAAAGGTCAGTACCAAAAGTTATTCTACTGACAAACGGATGACCAAATTTTGCGAATAAACACACACACACACAAGCATTATTTAGAAAAAAGATAATACGAAATAAATGTTTTATACTAAAAAGCAATCGATAAATGTGCTGGCATTATTGGCGCGAGTGTTTAAGGTCAATGGTCTAGTAAGTCGGTATTTTTGTATCGTGGGTTCGAACTGATCTGTACAAATATATAGATATTTAAATGTGTGAAACAACAATATTAAACATTAACGCAGTATACATTTATAATAATATTTATTAATTTATTTTTTTAAATATTACGTAGTCGCTATTTGATCTTATACCAATAGTTAAATATATTTTTATACAATTGAAGATTTTATTAAATACGCCTTTTCGATGATTTAATAAAAGTTTTATAATATACTACAAGTAATTAATTAACAACATTTTTTATTTAATTTAAAATATTTATTAAATAATAATAAAATTTATTTGTTAGTTTTAAAATGGTTCAGGTGAAATTATAGAAATATGTATTAATATATGTAATATATGTAATATATATATATATATATATATATATATATATATATATATATATATACATACATATATACACTAATAATTTGGTCTGATAAATAAGATTAAAATCGTCTGTACATCATAAAATACGTTAAAATTTAGTAAATCGACTCCCATCGTACGAAAAGCAGTCTTCGTGTATATAGTTTCTTGCTTCGACCAATTGCTTCTAAAGCACGGCTGTGTTTCATAAAAGTAACAATAAATCTTGAACAAGGTCGTAACAACGACTCATAACCGTGTGTAAATTGATTCGAAAACCCGTGTAAAATCGTACATTGAACATAAAAACAATTTGTATATTGTTGACAGTAAAATACATACATACATACGTGTATATATATATATATATATATATATATATATATATATATATATATATATATATATATGTAAAAGTGTAAAAAAATTCAATTTAATAATAACATCATGAAAATGCTTTTAATACTAATTAAAGTATTTTGTATTTACGAAAATTATAAAATTCTTATAAAAATATTCAAGTAATTAGCAATTGGACTGAATACAAGTGTACAGTAAATAATTTAGGACGAACGTATATTTTTTTTTTATTTCATAATAATAATATTATTTAACAGATTTTTGGTTAGTTAATTTTTTTATTGTATTCATTTTTCCTGTAGTGTATTATTGAAATGAGATTTTTTGAGTGAAATACTACCACTTTTGTAAACTATTTATTTAATTATTAGACATCTAAGATTTAATCGTAACGTTTTTCAAATAAATCAATAGCCAAAAACCCATCATATATTGAATAAGACAATTTTATAATTTTTGAGCCAATCAGTAACTTGTAAAAGTGAATTTTGCCAGAGTCAAATTGTAACTGTTTATCTCAGAGATTTCAGTAAACAATTAAATCTGGAATAAATTTACAAAGGACGCTTTTATTTTACATTACACAACTTTATATTACATTTGGCAGAATCATAATTAAGACATGGACATATTTTCGTAATCAATATTATTTCTGAATGTACAAATGAATCATATTATTACACATAAACTATTAAAAAATGCATTTAAGCATTTTTACGATAAGAAACGATAGAATAATATACAATAAAAGACAAATTAAACTTAAATAGAACTGTTTCACTGAAGAATTTTCGCTTCGATTAAACCGCTAAGTTATTATACATGTAGTCCGAAGAAATTCGATACTTATCTTCCTAGTTTGTTGTAATAGATGTTTCGGGAACACAGACTGAATTTCTGTGACGCCAGAGCTGGTGTATTTATTAATCCTTTGCGCAAAAGATCTACTTATTTGTCCTACATATGTTACATTAGAATTTCATTTATCTTTACTAGATTTGTATACTTTAACTCGCTTATCTTTACTATTGGTTCAATTGTTTCTTCCTAAATTGTAATTTATATACTACGTTGGTTAAAGTTTATTATATTTAATATAATATAAACTATATACGAATAGATAAATTGTTATAAACAAGTATATTTTATCTGAATATCGTTATCTTAAAAATATACAGTATTTTTGTGAATTATTAGTAATACCGACAGCTTACACTTAATAAATAATATATTTCGATTTTTTATGTTATCATTACTTATTAATAGAAGGGTTACAAATAATTTTCAGTAATCATAACTGCATATTAATTAATACATTTACACACACACACACACACAGATATATATATATATATATATATATATATATATATATATATATATATATATATATATAGATAGATATATATATATAGATATATATATATATATACATAACATACAATAGTTTTGATTTTATAGTTATTTATTTAATAACTTTTTTCATTCATTTTAAAATCAATGAACCAACAGATAAAACGAGCACTTAAGTGCAGGCTTTTTCTTTAAGTATCTCTTGAGGTATTTTTTCAATTTTTCTTGCATACGAGTAATCTTCTATTAATCTGCAGTAAGGTTTCAGCAGAAACTTCCAAAAAAAGCACGAAAACAAGTAATGTTAGACGTATATAGTACATACTTGCTTGTAAGCTCTTAAATACGATATCTGAATTACAAGTATTAAAATTCTTTAATACTCAGAAACACGTTTAGTCGTAAAAAAATAAATTTCTGATGCTATTTACAAATAATTATAATAATTTATTACATTAATTTTGTTTTCATTTTATCATATAAAACACATAATTGTTAAAATAATATTTTAAAAGGAAAAAATTATTCAGTATTTACAATGTATAAAATTTAACTTGCTTCTGTAACATATAATTAATAAAATGTATCATGAAACAATACAATCAATTGTTTCATCGCTAATAGTAAACGTGATTAAAAACAAACACGTGTTTTTGCATCAATTACATATTCGTTACATTACGTTAACAAAAGTTGTATTTCCAAACTTAAGAAATATTTATACATACAAGAACAATCATCCCTGTATTGAATTTTATGCAATTACATATAATCAAAACACGCTAACTATAATAAATGACACTTAATGTAAGTTAGAAATGCAAAAATAGAATCTTGCAATTTTATAAAGAAGCGATGCTTATAGTTTGCTAGATTCTAAAATTACAGTAAACTGGTCAAACTATTAGTCTTCTAAGAAATATTTGAAAAATCCCTAATTAATTTTAAAGCGTTGGAGGTATTATTCATGGATTCTAAGTATAGAGATAAGATCAGATGCATGTTGAAATGCTTGCTTAAAAATTAGTACAATAATTAGCTATGCACAATTTTTACTTATTCATTGTACAAAATTAGTAAATGAAATACTAATTCTTTCTAGACAATATAAATACGCAACTTTCTTAGTAAAACGACAATTGGCAAAAATTGAGACATTATTTCTGATTCATTCAGTAAACAGCATAACATTTAACAGAAAAAATAGAACATTTGTATGTTTTATAAATACGGGTTGTCTACGCTTTACCTCGTTTAAGCGATGACAAAATGTTAAAAGTAGTTTTTGACACGCCAATACATTCTCTTGCCCACAGCAAAACAATTTTTTTGTAGTTTAGAAATAGTAACGATATTTTGAAACTTCAGTTGTATTACAATGCTAAAATAATATTAATACACACAAAAATAAACAAAAGAAACGTACATTATATTTTTAAAAAAACATACTTTTTTGATCTACATCTAGTTTGTAAAAGATACACTCAAAACTTGATACTGACTATAATTACAATTATTTTTTCAGGATTGATTGTATGAAAGCGGTGAACGTTCAGAGATCAAAGTGATTTTTTTATAAGGTCGTCGATTAAGAAATGTGATCACTTCTAATAGTGGCTAATAGCATTCCATAACATATCTCACAATACATCGACTGTGTCAAAATGTAAACATTACATGGGCAGGTATCCAACCAAGCAAACAAGAAGGCCACTCACCTTATATTATGGATAATCCACTTCAAGAAAACCCCCTGCAAGAGATTGCAGCGAGTTAACATCACAATTGTCGACAATGCCGAACTAAAAGATGATATTCATTTGTTTGAGATATACATTGAGTCATCACGGTTACACTTGTGTTCACTTCATAACAAATGGACTCTGTTTCGGGTTTAAACTGACACTTTATACACTGTTTGTAGACATTTTTATGAATATAAGACACGAAATAGCCGTCGAAAACATTATTTTTTATTATTATTTCGTTATAAATGTTTTAAAACATTATTATCAGTTACAATTACAAAATGCAGCTCAGCAAAAGGTCCACAAAACCGGGACGAGACGACACGATTCAGAGACCGTAGTGATTCGTGTAAGCCAACCACTAACAACACAACATTTTTTACATTGAATACATCGTTATAAGTTCACAGTATCACTTTGTTATGAACCGTATGATGTTTAGCAACTCTCTACAAAGATGTATGTGAATATTTTCAGTTGATTTAAGCAAAAATAGTTGTTAAAATGTCATCACTAATTGCCACTACCAGGTAGCAACGACACGATAGTTTCTCATCAACTGGAGAATCGAGTCGTACACAGGGCATGCGCTGTCGACAGCATACGCGAACAATGTCGACAGAATCCGATTAATGGTTTTGTCGTTGACATTTTCTGCGATAGGTGGCACAATCGTACAGGACAATATGAGGATAAAATTATTTACAAATCACATTCTCTTCATTTTGCATATAACATTTATTCAATCCCAAACACCAGTAATTATAAAATATTGAAATCTCAGTTTATTTAATAAAACAATATTAACGAAAAAATTAAAAAATAAATATCTAATTTGAAATCTTACTAAAGGAGTTTCAGCTTAAACCAACATTTCAACTTTAATTTGATCAATGACTAATTGATTAATTAACTAGTTGTTCATTAATATTGTACTTACTACACATTTCCATTTTTTTTAATTTCTAATTGTAACGAACTTTCAGCTTCATTATACATATAAAGCTTGTTATCACGACTTCAGTTACCTATTACAAGAACATGCTTATTGTAAATGAAAAATATCATTATACATAGTAAATAATAATAAATGAATAGTTAACAAAAAAACAACTTCTTCACTATCACAAAGATAATATATAGGTGTAAACTAGAAATAGGAAACATAAAAAATATGCATTATTATAAATAGTATAATATATAAATTTAAGATAATAAATAATTCTATATTCAAACAAAGACCACATTGGTTTGCAATCCAACATGTTAACCACTGTTGTATAATCATCTTTATATATTATTATTTGTTTAATGATTGATTAAATTAATTTAATAACACAAATAGTATATATATATATATATATACCAAAATATATTTGTGTCTGTTTGTGTGTGCATGGTTTAAAATAAACTTTACTTTTATTAATTACAAATATAATAAACTAGAACTGTATGAATAACTCTGTTTTGTAAAATTTTTGTAAAAATAATTGAAGCATAGAAAGTAAAATGGAATTCACACTAACATTTAATCATTTGCCTTTACTGAGAGAGGAAGTTAAAATAATTAAATTTATTTAGTTAAGATCTATTAATATTTGAATAGTTACTATTCTGATAAACACAAAAATAATTAATAGAACAAATCTGATTAAGAATATTTTGTTTACATTACATATGCTGTATATATACATATATATATATATATATATATATATATATATTTATTATGTATATGTGTATAAAGAATGTTTGCATGTATATCATAAAAAACATTCGCAAAACAACAGGATACTATTGTTACATTAATAAATCACATATCTATAAGAAACTCTAATTGGAATGAAAGGCTTTATTTATCGAATATTTACGTAAAAATTAAAATATTACGCGAAACCCTACAATTATACATTTTTTTATTTATTTTCGTATATTATACTATTATTATATTAAAATATTTTCACGTATACTTCATGCATTATATAAAGAATAAGAGATACTCACATAAATCCGTACACAGATTTTATTTTTATACATAGATGAACTTGTGTATGATTTGTAATTAAATGGATATTAAAAAATAAATATTTATAATTTAAATCTTTTTTGCAATACATAAAACATTTATACGATGTAGAAAATTAACTACAGTCTTAAAAAGCATTTGCCAAATACATTTGTTTAATTACCTTTATAAAATTGAATCTTAATAATTCTCACATTACGTTACTTTGAAATAACAAATATTAATATTTTAAATATATGCGTAAAATTTAAACTTCGTAGCAATTGTTACTATTCAATAAAGTTATAAATAATATTTTTGTACTAAAATACCCTTTTTAAGAATAAAATTAGCTATAACTGAAGGGTCTGATGAACGTTTGAAAATGTTATAAGCATTCATTGTAATAAATATTTATTGAATGTGTTTTTATGTGGTACCGTAAAATTATTGATAAATGATAATACAATGTGATTAAATTCATTTATTTAACAATCATATTACATATGCAACAGAGTTTCAATTGAAAAGAAAACATTTTATGCTCCTTCACATTGTTTAGTAATATTAAATTTTTTACATATTTCAATTCTTTAGCCTATCGTATTTTTTTGTTCACTAAACTATAATCTAATGTTCATTTTTTGTTTATTACATATTTATACACCTCGAATTCCATTTTTTTGTTTATACATGCACAAATAAGATTACTTTAAAAATTGTCATTACCGCAATCTTCAATTATTTCAGTGGCAAGATTAAATATGTGTATATTTTTAAAATAAAATAATAGTGACTAATAATGTCATATTTTTTATACATTTACAGTATTTTCTCGTATAAAACATATGTATGTATAAAAGTTTCAAAAAAAAATATCTATTATTGTTATATGGAGACCATTAATTGCACGTTTTCGAAAAACAATTGCTGATAGAAGTGGAAATAAAAAGCAACAGATAATTTATTATACAAGAAAATCTGCTATATAGAAATAAATGATATGTAGCTGACATATCACAATCATTTCTAACTGATGTAAGTTTCGTTTAGTAAACCTGCAACAATTATAGAATACATGAAATACTATACAATAAACACAAATTATGAACAGGTATATGTGAATCACAATGAATTGGTGATGCGACATAATAATTAATCGAAAACGTGAACATTATACATCGAAGCATTTTTTTACTATTATTTTAATGGGATTGACTGTCTTAAATATAGAAATTTATAATTTTATAGAAATCTTGCCACAAAATAGTACATTTGTATTTTTATATTTCCCCAATCATTAGACGAAACCCTGACTAAAAAGAAGAGGTAGTGCTTTGCTTGAGAAATATTTGCAGTCTGTAGATAGATGCATAAACCATTCACACTGATGGAAGTTGATTATAATATTGTTATCTCTAAGTTTTATTTAATAATTGTTGATCAGTCATTTAAATGATTTTATTTGTCACTGTATCAGAGAAAAGTTTTTGATTCTATTAAATTTTTTAACTTCTTTTTCGCGAAAAAATGTTTAAAGTATAAATGTATTTTATTATTTATTTAAGATTATTTAATGTAATATATCTGTTAAATATATATATATATATATATATATATATATATATATATATAATTGATAGAAATGTAATGAAAATACAATATTAAAAAGACAAAATTAAAATGGACGGAAATAGTTTAAGTATAAAATAATTCAGGAATTGATAATGTTTTGTCTAAAGAAAACATATAATATATATTACAATTGCCAAAAATAGAACTAAAATTTAAATAAAATTCATAAAATGTATAAGTGTCGAAACAAATATATATATATATATATATATATATGTATGTATGTATTAATTAAAATTTTATCATGAATTATTTTCAAACTGGAAAACAGTGCTAATATAACAAATTATTTAGTAAGTTCAACTTTAACTGTATGAAAAGTATATATTGTATTTTTTGTTTTCGTCATAAAAACATACATTTTTTAATCATTAATGTTGTTAATTAATACGGGTTTTTTGACATATTACATAAATTTTTAATTTTTATAGCAGTATGACATGTTGTACAAGTATCAAATAATAATTTAGAATGAAAACAGTGACAATATCTAATGAATTATTATAAAACTAACCTTGATATTATATAGAAATTTGATGATAATTTAATTTGGCAGCTTATATCAGTGTGAAAATTTAGATCAAATACAGTGACAGATAAAAATAATATTTTTAATTGAAATAAATAGAAAATGAATAGCATAATAGATGTATGTTAAACTACATCGTGTTCATATAAAATAAAAACATATATTAAACAATTTTTAATAATTACATATAACAAACATATTCTTCTTCGAATTAATTCATTTTTATAATAAAATTTGAGCAACATCAATTATCACTGTATTTGACATCATAATTAATGAAAACAAAGTAAATTAAATGATTTACCTACGTTAAAAATTCATATTTTAACAACCGAATGAGAGGCTTTTTAACGATTAATTACGGTTTTAAAGATCTATTCATTTCTTTAACTAGTTTTATTAAATGTTTTAGTAATTTATTTTATTATTCGATAATATATTATTATTTTTTGATGAGTATAAAATGGATGTGTTATTTTGTTATAATAATAGTTAAAAAACAAGGAACAATGGAAATAGTTTTTCGATCTATTTCCGATAGTATTGTTTACATATTTTATTTTATTTTTTTATATTTTTCGTAAAAATTCGTAACTTTTTTCTATGAAAATGTCAATCCCAACAAGCAAGCGAAATACTGAGAACAGATTTAAATTAATCATAAAATTATTTGGTGATTCTTTTCTTATTAATTTTTGGTAAGAATAGTTTTGCTAGATTCATTTTTTTTAAATATAATTGATTGCATTTTTTCCAGTCCTAACAAAGATTCAACAAAAGTGTTGACAATGAAATATCAAACGATATTAAAATTTATAATGAAATGTTACATGTTCAGTATTTCAAAATACATATTTTTATAATTTATATATTTATACCAATAGTAAAGTTAACAATTATTTTATGTAATTTCTAATAAAACCAATAAATGATTGTTATTAAAAAAGTATTACTATATTCAAGAAAATTTATTTTGTTTCACCTTTTTGATATTTTTTTTTGTAATCTTAAATAATTTACTATATATATATATATATATATATATATATATATATATATATATATATATATATATATATACGTGCGTGTGTTTCTTATTATTGTGTTGAAAATCAAATACAATATTAAGATAAAAAATCTAGCAATGCTATTCTCTGAAATATGAACAGTCAGCCATTATCAAACAGTTGCAATAAACACAACACCGATATCGAATCGAAATATCAGCATTTAAAATTATCCAAAAATGTAGTTTCAGTATACATAAAACAATTAGTTTGATTAAAAAAGGAAGGAATGTAGACAGTCTTTCCAGATGAATTATGTTATTTTATCATATATATATATATATATATATATATATATATATATATATATATATATATATATATATATATATATATATATATTCTATTGTGTGTGTGTTTTAAACACACATATAATAGCATTTAACGAGAATATTTTAAAGTGATATTTAAATTCGATATTATTGAGAAATAGTTTACCATTAATCAAATGACACCAGTGTCTTTATTTTTATTTAATTTGTACATTTTTAAATATTAAAATGATATACATTAAACGATACAAATACATATAATCATGTATGTAAATGTATTCTTAACCCGTATATAAAAAATGAACTGAAAATATATCAGTTTTTTTATTGCTGTCACAAATCAATGAGCCTGAGATTATAGCAAAAATGTATTTTCAAAGTCGCCAGTGTGTTCTCATCTATTAAAAATTATTGAATTATTGGTACAATTTGATGACTGATTATATATAAGGCAAGTAGAAATGTGATTTTTCTAACAATCTTAGCAACTACAAATATATTGTATTAATATGATAATAAACTTTATAAATTAGTTTAGTTTTAAATAAATTGCACATATGCACACAACCAAATAAAAAAAGATTTGTATAAATTATTATAATATTTAATAAAATATGAGATATAAAATACACAAACCGATTAATTTCAATATTACCTAATTAATATGTACAATATGAACCTTTTTGTGTAAATTCAAATAGAAATGTAACTGAAAAAGTAATATTATATCATATGATTGATTTATTTCAATATTATTTATATCAATAATACGGAATATTGAAGAACAGTCCACTAATTAATAAAAAAACAAACACGTTATGTTTAGTTGCTATGATTAATAATATTTTCATAATCTATTGTAAATTAGAATTTAAATCTATAACCGATTTAAATTTTAATCAAACCCAATTTTAATAAAGTTTTGTGAAATAAAATATGAGTTTTTATTCTAGTATACTATGAAATATGAATAAATATTTTTATATTTTAAGGTGTAATGATATCAATAAAGAATTATTTTTAATTGTCTAGCATTTACTTGTTCCTTTTACACTGATAATTATTCATAGTCATACATATACATACATACATACGTATAAGTACATATATCATACATACATACATACATATATATATATATATATATATATATATATATATATATATTCTTTTTAAGTTTATATTTAAACATAACATAAAATTGTACCAATAATACATTTACACATAAAATATAATTTGGTTGCTCATTTAACTAACTGGTGTCTGATAAGGAACTCTTGGCTGATTAGTTAGCGCTATGCGCATATTTGCTACATAATAAAATAGCTAATATTTCAAGATCTTGTATTAACAATTGAATAAAATATACAATAAATACAGTTATAGAGAGGAAAACATAAATTGTTTAAATATCTATTGTTGAACACAAATGAAATCAAACAACAATGTATCAGTTATACACTACAAAGTTTATATATATATATATATATATATATATATATATATATATACATATATATATATATATATATATATTTATATATATATATATATATATATATATATTTATATATATATATATATATATATATGTATAAAATGGAAGAAACATTTTCGTTTTTAAATTCTAAAGCAATATTCGATGGTAGTCGTATTTTATGATATTATTAAAGATATACAGTATGAAAAGACTTCATTTTGTATTTGTTTTTTTCATTTTGAGATATTTTTTTTAACTGAAAACCATTTATTTATTCTTTTTTTTTGTAAATACCCAATTATGATGCATTCTTTTTTCGAAGCACTCAAATTATATTACTAATTGCGTATGTTATTTCATTTATATTATTTTTTATTTATTTTTAACATATATTGATCATTTCGCCTTTTGAGCATTAAATTTTTTTCAGGTCCTTAAAAGAACCTATTGTCATAATTAAGTTTTCATTTACACATACTAATCACCATAATGTATAACAATAATATAATATTTTAAGTGCAGTTTGTTTATTTTTTTATAGTATTAGGTTGTAGTTAAGAAAATAATACTAACTTATATAACTCACTAGTTTTTTGCATAGTTCCACTACTGTTGTGCGGTGCAATAATAATAAGTTTATATGTTTTTTTTACACTGAAGACAATGTATTTATTTATATTTATTTTAAATAGTTATTATAATACATCTTTTTTATATATTTATTACTTATATATGGCAGTTCTGTTAGGTGTTGGAAATTACTTAATGTATTTCCTCATAAATAAACTTTATGTGGAAGTATTTTTTAATTATTTATTTCTGTTTATAGAATTATCTAATTTTTTTCTAAAAGTTCATAACCCTGGTCAACATTAACTGCAATAATGTAATTTTGATTCACTTAAGATATCTAAATAAAATTTTAATAATAGAAGTTCATTTAATAACTATTTTTTGAAACTGACGAAATTATTATATTCAATACTTTTAGAAACCAATTTCGAAAATTCCTAAGAGCAAGTATGAAAATATATTGGATTTGAAAATTGGTGAATTTCAAAGGTGTGAAGAAAACTAAGAAATTATTTTAAATACATCTTTGAAGTAATTATTTCTATTGGTTTTTTAATCACAAAATAATCCCGAAATAAACATGGATGTGCAATTACGTACATGAAGCATATTTATTAATACGCTTCATGTTTCAATTAAAATATTTCAAATTATGGTTACTTTTCAAAAAAGTAAAATAAAACTATAAATATCTAGTAATTAACAAATAAATCAAATAGTATTGGCACTATTAAATAATTATCATTTCAACTAATATTCTCAATAAATAGAATAGAAATGAGATTCATGTTTGTCATTATTCTATGTTTATATGTATTAACTGTTAAAAATATAAATATATTAAATATTTTTATAAATATGTTATTCGTTATTTGTATCTTCTAAATAAATTTATGAACAATTCAAAACATTGTTTTTTTATATAAACTATCATGAGTATTCTGTCAATTTATTATTATGCGTGTAAATTATTTCAAATTATTTCTGTAGCAATAAAGAGAAACAAAAGAACAAATAAAATAAAAAAAATGAAAATATCAATTATATGGATTATACTGATGCATGATAAATTACACAACAGGAAAAAATTCTCAAATGGCATGAAAAAATATAAACTCATTTATCTATGTTTTGAAAGTAGTAAATTTATATGTAAATATATATTCATAATTCATATATATATATATATATATATATATATATAAATAAAATTTAAATATTGATTGTTGTTAATGATATTTGAACAGCACAGACATTATACATATTACTACGAAATGCACAGTTTCAAAACTACATGAAAAATTACGATTGTCAATACGTAAATATTTTATAGAATATGTATAAATGTCTGTGTGAAAATTATTTATTTGATTAAAATGATATATCTTCTATATTTATGTACATATACATCTATATATATATATATATATATATATATATATATATATATATATATATATATATATATATATATATAGTTGTGTATATGGGTATGTAGAGAGAGAGAGAGATAATTAATAAAAAACTAATGAATATAGATAAAAAATATAATTTCAGTTATATACAAATCTATTTATTGCAATTGTTAATGTCCACCATAAGTCATTTCGGCGTTTGGCGTGACGCGTACTTTTTACGCGATAAAATTAAATTCTTGATTCATATTTACCCAAATTATTGATATCACTTTTATAAATACACATTTACGGTGAAAAAATTTGGCACACGTTGAGCAAAAATCAAAATTTGTAATATAATTTAGAATACAAAATTAGAATTTGTTAAAAGTTTTATTGAAAATTTACATACATTGCACACAACAAACGTACATCTGCAGTGAATTAAAATAATGTTTACTAATAATGATAGGTAAAATAATGTGTTATTAATGTAACGCCAATCATTTGAATTTATTTTTTTTTCTAAACTATATTACTTGTTTTGGTTAAATAATCTCCAAGTACATTTGGAACTTTTTCTAAAAATATGCTGTCAAAGTATATACATACATACATAATACATACACACACACACACACACATATATATATATATATATATATATATATATATAAAAAGTATGTATGGTTTATTATCAAAACGAGAAGAACCCAAATGAATAATAATAGTATTGGTTCACTATTTACGTATTTCTTTTAATTAATGTTGCATTTTGAAGTACCTAAGGATATATTTGAAATAAATCAAGTACAGTATTATTTGTATATGAAAAATGGACTATTTTTGAGGGACATGATTTTATACCCCATAATAAAAAATATTTATTTTATTTAAATTTTACTTTCTAATTTAATACAACTGTTTTTTGAACAAAAACAGTACAAAATTATTTGCCAATCCAATATTTATTAATCCAATAATTAAAAATGAATCGAATATTAATTTGCTGTGAATATTGTAATTGATGGTATCGTAAGAAACATATTAATGTTAAGAGCAATTCTTTATTTCGGGTAAATATGTATCACGTATGGTTATTAAAATAACAAAAATGATAACAATATAAATCGCTTGTGAACGACACATTTCCAAAAATCTCAAATAGAAATTTGTAGTTTGTAACGTGCGTGGAAGCCACATGATTAATAAAAAATAATAATCATAATAAAAGTTCAATTAATATTTAAGGAGCAATCAGTGTATATTTATTACAATAATATTTATTGTTTAATCATCTTTTTCTTTTGTACCGACGCGGGTTTTTTCATATTCTTTTGAATTAACAACGATGCCAAAGAATTAATAGAGTCATTAATATTGATCACATAATTATTTGGCTGTTTCTTCGAGGCATTTTTTTTTTGTTTATAAAAATTCGCTGTTTATTATATTTCTCATATTTATTTTATATGTATATATATTATTTTTTTTTTTTAAAAAAAAACAAGAAAAACTGATTGTTCACATAAGTATTTTTCTTTTACTCGATCTCGATGTAATTACGATTCGGCCGCATGATAGCGTTTAGTGTACTGACGCTGGCGTGCTTGTGATTTTTTTTGACTATGTTTCCTCTAATTGTTTGCTTTTAGTGTATGACAAACCAAAATTTTAGTAACATCTCACATTTCCATACTATTAAAAAACAAATAACAGATGTGTATAAGAATGAGAGATAAATATTTTTCAAAAGAAAAATATTGTACTTGCGTGTATATATTCCTTCTCAATTATTATTATGACACGATAAATTCCATGTAATTAACTAGAAAACTTTTTATTATAGTCGACAATATCATTTTTAGTTTGTCATTAACGTGCAGTTACATAATAGTTTATAAATATTTTTTGTATGTTTTGTTTATTGTATTAATTCCATATTAATATACTTGTGATTATAACGTATGTAATCTAAAAAGTGTTTAAAATGATTTACTTACGTGATTGTTTTAACACATCACTTCATCGACGATATATTATCAACTAATTTATAATTTAATATTAGTTATATAAATAAATATATTTGTTCATGTTAACGTTTTCATATGTGTTTAATTATTTTTTCGTTTGTTTTTTATATTTTATTTATAAGATTAATACACACTAGCAATTAATTAACGAACCATGTGACGAAATGTGCGCTTGCGTGCGAATGCGTGCGCGTGCGCAGTGAAATACGCGGCCATTTGATTTCGTATTGTGATCGGTTTCTCTCGTTTCTCTTATATATGTAATGTTTGACTCGTTTCGTGGGTACGTTTCGTATGACCCACTATTTCCCCCGGTAGATTTCGATAATACGATCTTGATCAACGTATTCAAAAATATGTGGTGCGTCCATCAAGATCCCAATCGTTCCCGCTGTTGTTACGATAAAGAACAAATATAACTGTAATCTGTCGATAACCATTGCCACGTATTTCCAGTCTTCTCGTGTCTAAAAATACAAAACACATTAAATTCTTTAAAGAAAAAAAGATGTTTAATAATATAATATAAAATCAAAACACCTATACCCTTGAAAATGTTGAATTATTCAGAAATAAAATGTCTTTTTTATCACAACTGTCTAAAGAGTCAAATGTAATCTTCATTACCAAATATTATAAAGTTTTCTAATGAAAGGTAAATAATTAACGAAAATATCAAACTGCTGAATTAATTATCGTCAATTACGTAGAGTTGCGACGATACAGAAAATTATTAACAATAAAAATGTCAACTTTCATTTAAATAGATATATTACCTTACTTGATACTTTAATTGTATAATTTAAACCTGAATTAAATAAATAAATTATTTAATGAAAAATACGTTTTAAATAATTTACTTTCAATGTTGCATTTTTTAAACAAAAAAAGGTGAAAATATACATTTAATTTAAGAAATACAAACAAATATTTAAAACGCTTTAACAGAATTAATAAAATTATCCAAATATTAATATCAACATATTTAAATTTTTCCACTGGGTTATAATTTATTATAATAGAAAAGAAAAACAAATACCTCGAACGTTTGATTTAAAAATGGCAAAGAAATCAAACTGTCAATACTTTTTTCATTTTATTCAACAAAAAAAATGCATACTTGAATATATAAATCTTCGTTTCTAAGATGTTCGGCAATGAATTCAACAGCTTCGGTAGCTTTTGATGCCTCTGGTGAAAGGAGTATTGAATCTGAACTTTCACTTTCACGTCGACAACTGTCCGCTCCGAGACCACCAACACCAACACCCAAATCGGAATTTAACTTCCTGTTGATCTTACAATTGGGATGATGTAGGTCCGAAAGCTCCATTACTTCAATTTTACTCTGATTTTCAATAGAACTGTAACAATAAAGATTGTATCAGAGCATGTTGTGTCGATGTTCTTTGTTATGTCGTCCATTCAATATGTCTTTTGATGTCCATTGAATGTAATTCGTGAAAGGTATTGTGTGATTATTTTCCACATAATTTTACTGTAATATAAAATAATGTGCCTTTAAATTACATTGTATATAAACATGTAAATACCTAATATTTTTCGGTATTTCTGCTGGTGAACCGTATGGGTGAGGTGGAACGCCCATCCCAGGCATTTCCATCATCCATCTTAGTCTCGTTTTGCGGGGACGTTTCATTAAAAGTATTGTAGGCAGATAGTTGAGAAATACAGTTCTAATCCAAGACGGCATTCTATTAAAACAAACATATTTAATAATACATTTTTGTACTGGTTATATCGAAATTAAATGTTACGTTATATATTAATGATTACTTTAAAAGAGTACCTATGCGTCCTGGGACCCCTGAAGTTCCAATTAATGATAACAACCGTGACGAGTATACTGACTGTGTTCATTATGAAGGTGAACAACAAATATTTAGCTATGAGTGGTAGTACTAGCGAAGTGGGCGGTAAAATTTTCGAAACGAGCAACAAGAACACAACCAACGACAATAAAATGCTGATACCCAAAGTTACCTAATTAAAAAATATATACTATTTTATAATTTGTGCATTTAAATTCATTTATTAGATTTATTAGTATAAAAGTGCATTAAAAGTGTTAATCTTCTTTATTCAAACTTTCCTTTAAAAAAGTCATAGATACTGCATAACAAACACGCACGCACACATACACACACACACACATATATATATATATATATATATATATATATATATACAATACATAACACATACTGTTCAGTTTATAACTAGTACTAATTGATAATAACGATGTGTATTTTGTTTAGCAAAATTTTGAAAAATTAACTTAAAAAATGATCTTTTTAAAAATAAAAATATTATAAAAGGACAAGTGATGAATTTAAACTCGTTTAGACATATTTTGTATATATGGATGAATAAAAAATGATAAAAGCTTAATTACATACCTTTTCACCAGCCTCGGCTGGTAAATAAAACACAAGCACGCATAGAAATGAGATTAAAACTGTTGGTAAAATCAAATTGACAGTATAAAATAATGTTTTTCGACGAATAATTATATAAAATGTAATATCAGTCTCTGTGGGCTGATTGCCCTCGTAGATGTTTAAATAAGCGGGTACTTCGATTATGTCCCATGTGCCTGACTTCCAATAGTCTGACAAATCAACAAAGTTCTTATTGTTGTACAACGCCAGTGACACTTGATCGCCATTGAATGTCCAACTTCCGAACTTCATGATACATGTTTGTTGATCAAACGGGAAATATGTCACATCAATCGTGCAAGAGCTCTAGTAAATATAAATAATTATTTCATTTTATATAAATGAAGTCAATAAAACGAAACAGTATTATAATTTTATAAATATATCTAAGAATTCAATACCCATTTATTAATTAACAATGAATTATATATTCTAAATAATAAATTTAAAGATTATTAACCAGTAATGAAATTGTATTCTGAAAATTAGAATTAGATTTAAATATTTGCACAAATGTTCTTTTTTCAAAAAAACAGAACACAATAATATGTCAATAAATTTATCCACGTAAAATCATAGACGTGAAAATATATTTTTTGAATGAAATGGTAACACAAATTACCTGATAAATAGCAGGAGGAACCCATAATACTTCTCCATTGGGATAAATTAATACATTCGATTTATACCTAACTTCATAATTACCGTCAGCACTGAAATACGTAGCAATTTTGTTAAATACATATTTAAATTTAGTTTATTACTGATATTTATGACTAACTTATTAAATAATACTATATCTGGCTTCCAAACTTTATCTGGCGGTAATCGAAGTACAGCAATCCCACCATAATCTGCTTCATCCCATTGTAATTGATAGTCATTCCATACCTATTAAGTTAGAAACAAATACAATATTAATTATAAACTGAATTTGAAATGCATTGGAATAAAATTGAAAAGAAAATATTATTCTAGAAATACTCATCAAAAATATACGCACCAGTCTTAACCACACGTTCGATTTCATAATTTGATTCTTCTCGTTCTAAATATAACAAAAATAGAATATTTTTTATCATTATATTTCTATACGTATATATGGGTTATTAAATATTCAAATGAATAAATATTAAATATAAATATTTACATTTAAATAATATTTTGGATATTAAATAGTTTTTTGTATTTTTTTAGATATTAATACATTTAAAAAATCGTAATATTTTTCAAATTGAAAAGTATTTATTGTGGTTCTAATTTTTTCAAGTATTTTTCAATAAATCATATAAATATCATAGGTTAAAAGATAAATGTTTATTTGTAATAATAAAAATTAGAAAGTTTGGTTTATAATACTTTTCTGATTACGAATATTACCATATACTTTTTAACCAGTACTATTTTTTAATTTTACATATTTTAATTTAAGATTTAATGAATGTTTAGATTTAAAAAAAAACTCACCACGTTAATAAGTTGAACAAAAGCTAAACCAAATCGCACATCAACTTTTTCCGTCATGTTTTGCACTGGTCGAATAAGTTTGTTATAACCACGAAACAAATCACGTACGAGTCGTTCTTCATCCTCAGAACATTTTGCTTAAAAGAAAAATATACACTAATATACTTAATTTTTTTTAACAAAAAATAGTTTACATTTTTATGAATAATTTTCTAAATAATTATACAACATTACTAATTTCTAAATCTATTCAATAAATCATCTATTCATTTATTCGATCTAGTAATATATGTAACGAACTTACAATTATTATAAATTAATTCCCTTAAAATATTTACACCGACTGAAATAATTAACACTAATCAATATATATATATATATATATATATATATATATATATATATATATATATGTATATAAACCTTTTTCTCATAAACGAATGACTCTATCGTTAAGAAAATTTCAGTAAATATATAACATTCTACTCTACATAGATTCAAAAATTATATATAGTAAAATTGACCAAAAAAAGTTTTTTTTTTGAGAAAAGTATGCATGTATGGATAACCATTTTTTATAACAAATTATTTAACAATATTTCAATGTCAAAACCTAATTAAATGTTTTTTGATAAAAAAAATGAAGTATTTTCGTTGTAAAAAATAATAGAAAATCAAGCAGATGTTAATTAAGAATGTTATATGATATATAAATTAGATTGTCATAAATATTTATAAAAATATTTTTTTCTGTGTATCTTTTCTAAAAAAATATTGATCTGATTTTGATTTCACATTTATTTAATTGTTTATATATATATATATATATATATATATATATATATATACAGATAAGGCTGTAAGATAAAACTTCAATAAAGGTAGAAGAAGAAAGGTTTTATGTCAAAAACATGTGATACCATTAAGTCTATATGACAGAAACCAATCAATGTCGGTAACAGGTGACATTTCGTCAGTTTTTCAATCAATAGAAAAATAATTTTTACTCGATTTAAATTTTATTATGTATCAACGTTATTAAATTTAAACTAACTATGATTGATGTGTATATTTTTTATTAACAGAATCATTTAACAACAAATTAAAATAAAGATTTGTATTTATTTGTTGGTAAGTAAATTGTCATCGGTATTTAACTATCGCATTTTGTTTATAATTTTTCAATTAATTAGTTTATATGCTCTTTACAATACCACTTTTTATATTTAATTATATAAATAAGAACAGTTGGATCATC
>CM068324.1:19042393-19142393 GCA_034766995.1 Acanthacorydalis orientalis | reverse complement strand
CATCATGTTACATATATATTTTTATCGGGATGTCAGTGAATGATATACAATTTTATTTTGATATACTGTTCATCGACATGCTTTTAGTGTTATTTTACAATGTCAACACTTACCTACGGTCGTGAGGCATGCGATGATAGCTGCTATCATCAACATGCACGCCTTTGTCATCGCTACTCTGCACATCTCGTCAGAAAGGTGTCACCAGTGTTGCAGAACTCCAAGTCCTGCAGCTGTCCTGGTTTACCCTGAAATAAAAATATATATTAAATTTGTTCAACACGTCCGTAAAAAGGATAAACAAACAGAAACTAATATATGCTCATGCAAGAAATTATAATATTCAAATTTACATGCATACATGTATCATTAACAATTTAGTTAAATAAAATTGGACATATTTCACAAATGATAAGTTCAATTAGTTTCAATTTATTTCTCAATAATAACTTATAGTATAAAATATTATTATTTCTCAATCAGCCCCAAAGATTACCCTTATATTAGAAATATATTAATTATTATATTGGCTTTTTTGCACAACCATGGTTATATTATACATTGTGCATTTTTATTAAGATTTTTAATTTATTAATTTCATAACATATATATATATATATATATATATATATATATATATATATATATATATTGTCGTATCACTTAGGCGTTGGTTAGCACGACGGTTCCCTTTTGTGCCCGATGGTCGCTCTTGATGACTGATTTGCAGCCACTATCATCAGAGCATATTTATACTTTATCCAAAAGTGTTTTGAATCACTTTTAATTATTTGAATCAAAACAAGCTAGGATTTAATTTTATCTAAATTATTTCAATAAAGATTACTTTATTTAATTTCCTTGATACAATAATCTACACAATAAGTTATTTATGTGAAGTTATAGTGAAGCGAATTGATATAACTGATTCTATATGATATTCAACGATGTTGTCAAAATGCTATTGACTAATTCTATGCGTATATCTTTTTTGTTATCAGAACAAATGCTAACGATAACTGTCCAAGCATCCTTTTTATATAGAGAGCAATTACTAATCAACAATGATTAGTAATTGCTCTCTAGATTATTCGAGAACAACCTACTTGTAATATGATATGGTTCTCGAAGGCAGTTGACTCAATTTGTTTGTATGACGTGACCACAATACATACACACACACTCATATATATATACATAAAGTATGTTTGCAATTTTAAAATGTATTAAAATTAGAAACTAACAATAAATTAATATCATATCTTTTTTATGAAAACTAACTCAAAAATATATTTATCCATGCACATATATTTATATATGTAAGTTGATAGACAAAATACTTATATTATTAAACGTGAAATTTTCCAATTATCCCCCTTACTTCTTTAATTTTTTAAAAATAAATGTGTACAATTTATAGACTAATAATAAATTAAACATTCTGCTATCTCTATATTAAAATAATGTCTGAAATTATCATATTTAGACATTATCATCAGTAGACATCGTGTATAGAGGATGATAAGAGTTAAATTGATTCGTAGACATTTTGTGTGTCCCAGCAAATTCTCTCTTATATATAAAAACCCACATTTCTCGCCATAGACACTCGTCACTTTGTCCTGCGGACAAAGTGATGTGTATCTATGTCGACGAGAAATGTTTACTTTTTCAACTCATATATTTCAAATTTAATTCATTAACTTTCGTTCTTTAGTATTTTTTAAGTTTAAATGTATTATGTTGTAAAAACTAATAAACGTTAGTCTATATTTCTTTCTATTTTCCCGTTAATTTTGACTGGTTATATACTAGTGTGGTAATATAAACCGTTTTAATTGCAGAATAGAAAAATACTTGTATTCCTATTACATTATTTTAAATAATTGTCAATCAAGATTTCATAGTTTTTAATAAAATTTTTCATCTGTTATTATACCATTCGTATTACATGAATGTTACTTTTCGTATTTTGAAATTTTTAATATTTATAATTGTCAAAGAAACAGAATACATTTTTAAAAACTTCCAAAAATCTAATAATAAATTAATATTAGAATCTTCAAAATTCTCAATGTATTATATAAAGATGAACTTAAATTTGAGCTGTTTCAACTTTATAATTATATTCAACAATCATTTTAATGTTTTATATTTTTTAAGTTTCGATATAAAAATATATTAAATGATAAATTAGTTATTAAGACTTCTTTTTAAATAATTAAAACTTCTATTAACATACAATGTCAATAGTTCAAAATTATTTTGGTTCTATGTCATCTATAACAGTTTTTTAAGTAACTCATCAAAAATAAAATTTAAAGAAACATAATTTACAAAAAGTATAAGACATTTTCTAAATATTTCTAATTGTATTATTACAAAATATATTATCATGTGAATCTAAAGTTTATGTATTTAACAACTGTTTTATACATATATATATATATATATATATATATATATATATATATATATATATATATAAAGAATCTGCGAATAATTTTCTTGAATTTATTTATAATGAGTCAATTTAAAAATCTTATGCAATATAAACTAAAAATGAACTTAATAAAATTTGAATATTGTCTATTTTTTTAAAAAAAACAATTGTTAGGTCAAGGTCAACTGAAATTCACCTGTATTTTTCTGTCTTCTATTATTTATGATGAATTTTTAATTTAACGCAATATTTTTTGGGTATTATAAATTTCTATACATATTTTTTTTGGTCACTGTCATTTTTCAAAATAAAATCAATTTAAGACTTAATTTATCATAATATCTTGATTGAGAAAATTTATCATAATAATATTTTATATAAGTTATTCACTAGTACCTTAATAGATGAATTTTATTTTAGGTTAGCTTTTTGTTTTCGTCCTTTTAAGAAAATAAAAACAGCAGTACAAAATTTAAATATATAAAAATATGATTATAAAATTAAAAAATAATATTTGAAAACAATTTTAATTGTGTAAAAGAATAAAAATTACTCTGATTATCTTATTATCATAGTACTTTTTTTAATTATATGGATCACATTTAAATAACTATATTAAATAGATATATTATATATATATATATATATATATAAGTATTAAACCATTCGATTGTTGTTTTCTTTAAAAATAAAATAAAATTTGGAAAGTATATAACTTTTAAAAATAATATTATATACCTTTTCAACTTAAAAAAATGTTATTATATTGTCCTTCAATAAATGAAAATTTTTAAATTATGTGAATCAATAAGTATGTAAAATAGTATTATTAAAACAATGTTGTGTGCTTTTATATTGGAAAAAAGTGCCATGTAAATATCAAATACAAATCATTTCTTTTATATCATATCTATAATAACTTATTACTTTTATTAAAAAAATATAATTCATCCAGAATATCAATTATTAAAAAAATGTACTATATGTAAAATTAAATATTTTATCATATATAAGTATTTTATTATATTATATATAATATAATGGCAATAAATAGTTACGTACTGTTTACTTAATTAAAAAAAGATTACATTTTCTTTGTTACAAAATATTAATATATTTAAACAAATATAAATATCGAAGGTAAATTATTTGATAAGTAAGTGAAATTGATATCAAACTTCTATTTTCCATAGAATATGAAATTCAAATAAAAATATGAAATCAGCCCGCCCTTCTCAAAATAAATAAAAGTAAAATCTTATCGTCTGTACATGTATATCGAATAAAATATAAGAATATTTCTAATATAAAAGCACATGAATACATTTATAAAACGCGAAAAAAATCACAACAAAACACAGAAATATTAAAATAAACATACACCCCAACCAGAAGAGCAGATGTCAAATGACGTTTTGATAACAATGATCTACACAAGGATGCGTTTATAAACCACCCCTGGTACGTCAAAAACCACACGTCAACAAGGGGTGGAACCGATTGACGACAACATCTTAACGTTAACAAGATTTGAACCAGTGTCTTTTGTCACTTGAGAAATCCCCACTGCATTCTGTTTAACCGATAAATAATAATTGTCGATTGGAGCACACCGCATGATAAACGATTATACCTCACAATGTTGAAGTTAAATGGTAAAAATGAATATGTTCTGTACATGCCTCGTCGTTTATAAATAGATTTCCAGTTATATTTTTTATATATTTTCTCGTTAAACAAATATTCACTACAGTAGGTACATTATTTTCGTCATTATTTAATACACTTTCGAGATGCATTATATTGAAACTTAAAAAAGAAAATACACTTAATTTAATATATACAACGAAACACTCTTGTTTTAATAATACGACTAATCAATTGACATTCTTCTAACACTTTATTTATTCCCAAAATGTTCTTCATCCTCTCGTTACATTAAATGGGTGTAGGCACACAACACAGAAGATTGTGTATTATTGGGTTTTGGGAAACGCCTCATCGTCTTGTGTTGTCTTCACACTACGACCTAGTCGGTAATGAAGACACCGCACCATCCGATACATAACTATCGTGCTTCCACGTTGCGACAACATTGTCAACTACAAAGCGTTAAAAAGCTCTCTAATATATAACAATTATTTTTATCACAAATTTACTAAATGATCAGCGCTGACTCAGTAACAATTCGAGCTACATTAATCGAACCCCAATCACTCAGTTCTATCAATTTACAAAGATGTTTTATAAAAAAATGCTATTATTTACACACATTAGGGTCTATGTGAGAAAATCTGACAGTAACGCAATGAAATACAAATTTGTAGTTTAGTTTTTAATAATATTTATAAATCTATTTCCACGTTCTGTAATTATTGCACGAAATGTTCACACAATACTTCATCTAAAATTATCAACGTAAACCCAAACATACACAATATTTTAACTTTCAACAAATTCTTGTACACATATCGAAAATGTCATTAATTACAATATTTAAAATTAAATGAAATCGATTTATCTTGGAATATTGTCACCGTTAATTGAAAATATTTTAATTTTCTATCCATTACAAACTTGTTATATACAATATACTCTGTGACATTGACATGTTATCACCATGACTGTAATTTACCCTCTGAGAAACATAGTAACTTATTCTATCCACACCCCCTGTGATATAAATATATATATATATATATATGTATATATATATATATATACATACACATATATACAGATACATACAATTGCATAAGAGAGAAACCGCGTGCGCTATCAAGGACGGATTGACGCATGCGAAATGCAAAATGCGAGAAAAATATTTGTCTGCATATTTCACTTTTTCTTTTATCATTTGTTACTGATTTCTTTAAAACAACCATAATATACACAATCACATACACACACACACACATATATATATATATATATATATATATATATATACACACATATATACTTACATTGATAAATATATATATATATATATATATGATAAATTCATATTTATTTTGTATATAATATTTGTTTTTTACATTTATATCAATTTTTGTAATCATTCTATGTATACAACTTATATATTTATTATGATATTAAGTGATGGTGGAAGCGCTGTGTACAAAACTAAATATTGTTTTGAAATTTAATTTATCGATTCTTCAAAATATATTTATGCACTGAATGTCAAACAACGAACACTTATAAATAGATTTCCAATATTTTTTAATAATCATTAATATTTAAGAGAAAATTTTAGTTTAGCAAATACTTAATCAATATAGTATATGTAATGTGTTTCGATTGTATTCAATGTGAAAATATATTTAATTATACATGTCAACTAAAATATATTATTTAAATTATATATTTTATTTAAAAATATCATATTTAATGAGTATTGTCGTTGAATAACATTTCCAATATTATTTAAAACATTTAAGTTATAAAACATGAAAGATATCTATTAAATGAAATAAAATACGCGTTATATTAAAGTTTCGAATATTCAATTTTAAAAATACAAAATAATGTTACATCCTTAAATGTATTTATTGCATAAAAACATAAATTAATGAAATAAATTAAAAAAAGAATATATAAAAGAAATGAATTTTCATCGTTATCTTCTTTTTTACTTACAAATATTTTCTTTAATTATATTGCAAATAAAATTTAAATTAATAATAAATTATTAATTTATTTTTATATTATTATGAAATTAAGTATTAATAAATTGTTTAAAATAATTTAAGTCATAAAAAATGTCCTGGAAAGATAATTATCATAAATTAATCATACAATTCAAGGTAAAATAATTTTATTCAATCAACAGGAAAAAGGTTTATCATATATATCTTAAATATATCATTTAAGGCATGTACTGGTTTATTGAAATTAAAAACTATCTAATAAAGTTTAGTATCGTTTCTATTTCCATAAACGATTATTTTGTGCAAAAAAATTATGTACAATTAAACAGCAAAAAATTAAAAAGCAATTAAAATAAAATGAAAGAAGGTAAATGAAACTAAACGTAAATACTGTCTCTAATGAACTATTTCATTCTATTTTAATAAACATACATAATATGAAATAATAGAGCACTAAAATCTTTTAGAGACGCTGTCATATGATATTTAGTACGGATGATTTATTAGTAAAGACAGTATAATAAGAAATAAGTAAGAGAGAATAAAAAACATTGTCAAACGTTAATAGCTTACAAGGATTGATCATACTATATAACTTTTATATATAAATGATTTAATAAACGTTTTATTTTTTTTAGATTTTTAGTGATAATTTATCCAATCATTTATATTTATCTATTTTTCATTAGTATTATTTATAAAAACAATAATTTCGATAAAATACTTAAATTAGTATGTAAATAAAATATTGACTGATTAAAAAACCATGCACCATACAATATAAAAATATTGTAAAATTGTTATTTTTTCTATTTTTCATATATTGTACTTTTCAATTACTTTGTAGATATTTTAATAAACAGATTTAATATTATTTTTTTTAATTTTACTGAATTATATTTTGTTATTCATCACTCTAACCACATTAAAATATCGGGATGTTTGAATTTATTATTAATTGATATATAATAAATATTTATTAATTATTATCCTTTATCCTCGAATTCATAAAAATATAGAATAATTGAATTTTTAGAGTGTGTTAAATTGTAGCGATTATCTTATCCCATTTAATTCTTTTATACACGTAGAGCAATAGAATAAAATAAATAGCAAATATATTTACAAAATTTAGAAACTAATATATCAAAATATAGTTTAAATAATCTATATATCATTTTAAGGATACACCAGCGCTTTTCCTTGCCAACAAACTAACATATCGATCGTAACAACATCATGTACGCATGCACATGAATTACAAATATACTTACGGTCAATGAACTATATAAGGGCGGGTCTTGGCAAGATGATAAAAGACAGAGTTTTTAATAAATATATTTAATAATTTTAACAAAATGTTTTATTCATTTTGTTACAAATAACATATATATATATAAACATGTATAAATTACTACTAATACCAAAACAACATTTCTGGACTTGGCGAGTATAATCGAAAAAAATAATTTTAATTTAAACATATTTATATTGTTTCGTTTCCTGTATATTTCAAAATAAAATGAACGGTTACAGTTAACCAAATACTTTAAGCATACTAACAGACACAGATTTCAATATACACACATTCATATATATATATATATATATATATATATATATATATATATATATATATATATACAGACAAAGAAAGATCTGTGCTAGTCGTAAAATTATATCGACATTAATAAAATTTATTATTAAAATATTTATTTCCATTTTAATTTTTTATTTCATAATTATATATTTAATATTAATCTATTCAGCATTCATATATTATAAAATATAATTTTTTTTTGTAGAAATTATTTCAAAATAATTATAAATGTGTCAATCGTTTCATTAATACAAATTTATATATGTTAAAAGATTACTTTTCAGATTATACTGAACTACACTATAATTATTCTATAATCTTTAAATGTACAAAAGTATGTACTTACCTGTATTTTTTAATTCTATTCTTAAAAGGGTACATTGTTTCAAATTATTTTTTGTTGTTGTTGTATCTTTTTTATTATCGCTATAAACAATTTAACATAAGATGATTATAAAAAAATAAAATCGAATAAATAATATATAATTTGTCTATTGTATTTAGTATTAAGATTATTAGCCAAATAAAGAGTATTTTTGGTTTAAGTGGCTATTCGATTGTGTGATGAGTAATATTCCTGCTTTTTTATATTGAAAAAAAATATATTTAACGTAAATTTACATTAATAAAGTAAATAACTGACTTCTACTTCTAGAACGATGAAATTACTGAACTTAGAAATGATCATATTTAAATATATAGAAATTCTCATCAATTACTGCAAAAATATCTGTTGTAGAATATTATAAAATTACAGAAATTATTTCATTTGTAGTGAATTTAAGTACAAATTTTGATAAAAAAAGATAATGAGTAAATTTTTATATATTAATATTGTATAAAATATAGAAATTAATACAAAAATAATATTTTTTTAAATTTATTTTTGTTATACAAATATAAATATATATATATATATATATATATATAATTATATATATATATATATATATATATATATATATATATATATATTCATATGTGTATGTTTACGTTAAAGTATTTTTCTAAGGGAAAAAGTATTTTTATTTATACAAAATCAGTTTATACTTACAGTTAATTCAATGTTTAATACATAAATGGGCACGTATTTTTATATAAATATTTCTCACAATAAACCTGGAATAAGAATATTATTTTAATGTACGAAATAATTGATCTTAAAAAACGATATAACTTAAATTTGACTTTAAAATGAACTGAAATACGTACGTTTTTTTTAAAATTCAGTACTGTTACTCTTCGTAAATACATAGTATTTATATTATGAATACGATCTGGAAAAAATACTCGAAATAAACAATTATTCAACTTTAATGTCTTTATTTTAAAATTATAATAATAATATTATTTTGAATTGAAAAATGTTTTCCAAATATTTATGAAGTTTTATCTTTATTTTCTTTTAATCCGTCCTTGCTATAAATGTTTTATTATTTATTTATATTTTCGTATCTAGAACTATATAATATGTTCCACAAGCATTAATAAATGCCAGCGAAACACTATTTTCTATTCAATATTCAATATATCAAACAATACCTTCTGGTTTCACAATGTTATGTTCAACAGAGTTGATTGATTGTTCACAGTTTACTTAATTGGCATTTATAACCACATGAATTAGTGTCGTAACGAAAAACAATCCCTTAAACTTATTCAAAATCGTACACAAAATCTGAAAAATGTAATATATACATATATATATATATAATTAATCGTTTACTTTATACAAATCTGGAAACATAAAATTTCTTAGGAGAAAACAATGTAAGTTAGATTATTTTCTATTTTTATAATCTGCATTAAAAAAGATTGGCCAATGGGTTATAAATAACAAATATATTTTATCAAGACGCAAAAACCTTAATATATAATTTAATATTTCATTAGTTACGACACTAATCTTTATAATAAATCATACTATTTGGCACTAAAAAAATATTTTTAATTGTATCACCGAGTTCTGTGGATAAAAATTAGCACAAATTCAAAAAGCAAATCCAATCAGATACTCGATAATACAGTATAATCAACATATATTCTACGTGAATACATAATCATCTGTACAATTATTGAAAAAATTTTTGGCACCTTGTTGAAGGTACTGTCAAATCTTTGCAATCGATAAACCGTACAATTTTTGTTGAACATTTTTATTTCACTATTCAACAAAAATATGTCACTTCTTTTTTTACTTAATCTGAACACAGAACCTCCCAATTTATGAGCAACTTATTATTATTTTGTTTTAAAATAGAGGTTTTGAGAAGCAGTGTATAATAATGTATTGTTTTAATATTATAAACTGCTTTTAAAATTTATTATATTCAATAAAAATTTATTATTTATGTGAATAACATGTTTAACAATACTTTATAAATAAAACATTTTCAAAGAAACGGCTTTTCAAACACCATATAATAAAATCATGCATTAAACTTTTTAAATTTTCAATTTGTAATAAATACACTTGTTATTTAACAGAAAGCAATTATTGCTCATTTTTAAAACATACTGTTACAAAATTGAACATCACAAATTGATTAAATTTTATACAATTAAGAGCGCATTTAATTCAAAAATAGTCAATAACATTTTTTTATATACACAATATACTTGTATGCGGAAAATCACTTCTAAATCCCCCATTTTAAATAAGTTTTGGCAACGTTAAACAATTTAATTAATATTCTTATACATCGATTGGCACAAATGATATTTTCACGTACCACATACTTTACTTCAATATAAAATAAATAAATTGATATTTATATAAAATATGTGAATAATGAATGTAAATAAAAATTCCGCTTGCAAATTTAAAATTGTCAAAATACTATTAATGTTATTTTTATATCTTTATAATACTGGAAATTTTAACTTATAACTTTTATATATATATATATATATATATATATATATAAATATATATATTATTTAAATTACATCAAATCATTCGAATGAAGTTCTATTTTATTACACATTCTATTTAAAAAATATATATAATGTATATATCTATATATATATATATATATATATATATATATATATATATATATATATGTATAAATATAATCATTTTAATGAATTCATTAAAATATAAAGAAATTACTAAAAAAATATTTATAGTTATAAATCACATGATAATATTCTCTTTTATAGAATATTCAGTTTCTAGTTTGTAAATATTATTACTGTATGATGAATTATATACTGTTAACTTGAACTTGTTTCAATTAATTCAATATTTACTTGTTTTAATTACGGAGATGGCTTAATAACTAGGTCATTCTTAAACACCTAGCATGTTATATACTATACAATATTTGGAGGGAAAATAATATATTGTTTTAAAATTAAAACTAGTACTAATATCTACTTCTAACATATTGTCATTTTCCAACTTTAATTGGCGCATTTTTTTTACTTAGAGCTCGTTTCTTTATTATGTCTAAAAGTGGAAAAATATTATTCCTCCATTTATAAAAATACTAAGCCAGCTCTTTTTTAACAGTTCATATATATTTTATCCAAAGTAAATATACGCTTTGTTTATCATTATTATTATTTAGTAAATGTATAGGTACTTTTTTATATATATATATATATATATATACATATATATATATATATATATATATATATATATATATATGTGTGTGTGTGTGTATGTGTGGAAAGATGAGTATTTATGCGTGATTATGTATATACATATTTGGTCAGTGAAAATATCATTTACTGTCAAAATTTAACTCTTCCGCTTCCATTCATCTTTTTAAAAAGTGCTTATGTATCTTATTATCCACAACCATATTTTGTATCATCGAATTTCCAAACCAATAAGATTCGAAAAACATAATAAAAAAAATTCTAAAGAACATTTATCCAAAATGTTAAGTCTATAAAATTATTACATGTTTCTTGAAAACATAAACTATATGTCTTAATTAAAAGGTATTTTATTGGAATCAGTAAATATATATTTACACATTTGAATGAGAGAAACATGCAATAAATAATATGTAATCATTAAATTTTCACAACTCCGAATTTAAAGAGTCAATATTTCATTATTACATATTATAACATAAAAAAACAGTGTGATAAAAATACACTGTTTCGCAGACTGATATTATTAAATGACTATGAACTGTTGCTTTTTGTATTAAATTTTAAATATATAAGTAACTTACAAGTATTTTTCTCTTTGAAACTTTGTACAATAAGAGTTGTCTACAGTGTCCCAAAAGTAACAGCTACAACGTAAATAGTTACATATTTATATACATACGTAGACACGTTCACACACAAATGTATACATGCATATGTGTATGTTGTGTACTTGTATGTATTACAAAATTCGTATCAATAATATTTTTCATTCAAATATTAATTTTTATTTGACACCGTTAACAATAAAATTAATTAACAACTTTTTACATAATATTTATATTCTTTTGCATCATATTTGTTCGTTAAACTAATGAAATTTCTTTAAGTATTTGAAGCTTAAAATCCCATTAGAACGCGATATTTATTATTTTAATAAATCATTTATTTCAAAAACAACATAATACTTAGGAATACGTTAAGTTTTTGATCTACTTTATAATAAAAGTTAAATAATTACTTTTTTTATGTAATCAGATTTGATATATATATATATATATACTTTTCATAAATTACATATTTTAAAATTTAGGTTTGTCAGGCTATACTTAATTTATTTTATTCATCTATGCTCGTTTTAGATTTTAATAATTTAAGTTAAATTCAATATTACATTAAATATAAAGGTTATGCAGAAATGTTGATGAAGTCTAATCAACAACTCGTTTTTTTAAAGTGATTGAATTAACAGAGCATAGATTAATTTGTAAAGTATCTGTTTTTGTCAAATTTAAAATTACGTATTGATAACAAAAATGCATAAATATAATTGAACATTAACATAAAAATATCGAGCACTTCCTTTATTGATACAATATATATTATATATAAATATTTTTGTTCTTCAAATATAATTCGTATATCTAATTTGTCTTGCACGCGTTTATGATTTAGCCATCTGCTTTTGGGACATAACTAATCAGCTGTACCGTAACGGTCATCAATTTATTCATATTTATTATACTTAATTATAATTATTATTTTTTTATTATTTAATATTCATATTTCTAAGTCGTAACTCAACAGATAACTTATCACAGTATTTTATGAATGTTTGTCCTTTTATGAAAAAAGGACAAATAAAAAGTTTTGTTCGTGACATTAATTTCATTTTTTATTCTTTCTATACCAGTCTCTATTGCAATAGCAGTGTTTTAATACTGGAAATATTCTAGCATTCATATTTATTTCTTTGCCATGATTATAGTCAAATATTATTACCATCAAAAATGCGATCAAAAAATATTAGATCAAATATATACATTTACTGATACATATATATATATATATATATATATATATATATATATATATATATATATATATAATCGAGCATAGTAGACGTTAGATAAGAATTTTAAGTTCTATAAACTATAAATCATTCATCCCGGAAACATATTAAATAGTTTTTAAAGATTTGTGTCATTAATATATTTTTATATATCTAAATTAATGGGTAAACAATATTAGTTTAAAATTATTTCTAAAGAGTTTGCATTTATAATAAAATTTCTAAGAAACTCGTTTAATTATCCAATAAATAAACGTGAAAATATAGTGTTTTTATATCGAATTTTATATATGGGAATGAAGGCTAAAATAATTTCCTTTATGTTGGGTTATATATGTTAAAAAATATCTACAAATAGTACATATAAAATATAATTAAAATCAACACAATTTAATCTCAATTATGAAAAGCAAGAATAATAAAAAATATATTTTCAAAATTTATAAAATGCATTAACAGTCTGATAAAAATCTATAAAATCTTATCCAAATAATAAAAAATTACAGTGAAAGACTTTAGAATCATAAAGTAATCATATATATATATATATATATATATATATATATATATATATATATAAAATTAACTTGCATATTCACATTTACACGTAAGTGTATGTATGTGTATAAAATTATACCTTTATATGTACGTATGATTATTAGCTCAAATAATTAATTTCGAATTGTGGCTTAAAATAGTCACATCTATAATTATATTAATTACATAACAAATTTGTCACAAATTCCGTAAAATTGTATTGTCCATACATTTTTCAAAGATCTGTGACGGTAAACTTGGAACATTTCGTATTAAAATATATTTATTTAACAATATATTGTCGCATTGTAAGTTTTATATATTCGTTTCAATAATAAATGACAATGATGGTTCAAATATTTGACTATTCTATAATCAATCTTTTAAATGTTTTGAAATTTAACCATGTGGTATTTTTTTTAATTATGTATCAAAAATAATTAAAATTAAATAACAGATCAAATAATTCGCGTAAACATGTACAAAAACAATACAAATAAGTGTATATATTAATGTTGTCTTTATTATTTGACATTTATGTTTAGTTTCTCTCATAATAAAATTATTTGATAATTGCTTATATCTATCTCACTGATAAGTTGAGCCCGAATGAGAGAAATAGTTATTCTTTTATTAAAAATTATCAATAATTATTCATTTTATATATTCCGCTTTTTAAAGATTTTATTTGTTCGTTTCAAAAATTAATGCAATATTTATATATTTTGATAGTATTTAATTCAGAAACACCATCCCAACTACTTTACAATTCTATATTTTATTTAAATTTAAAAGAAAGAGAATGGAAGACGATAGATTTAGAAAATGTTAAAATATATATTTATATATTATTTATTTATTTAGTATATAAATATTGCATTAACGAGATTCGTCATATTACGTTTGTATAATTACGTTCAATTATTATCGTAATTTATTTTTTTTACAAAGATAGTTATTTGTTTAAAAATAATTTTATAATCTATTTTCACTTTTTACAAACGTAATATGACTCAAATTTTATTTACTTAAATTTAATGTTAAATAAATTATATTGAAAATAAATAATTAATTTGAACACCTTATATGAAATGAAAAATAAACATCTGAAATAATCTATTACTGAATCGAATGTCTGTTTTCAATTCTAAACTTGTGAAAAATGTCGTAAATTTCTGAAATTAATTGACAATTTTAATAACGATTCAAATGCAATAATTATTTTAATTTTTTGAAAACGTTAAATATTTAAAAATAATAATATTATAATCAATTTGATATTAATGAAAAAAAAATAAATGATATTATTTTCTATTTAACCTTCAATTTGTTTTTTATTTACAATTTTAAATAAAATCCGTAACCATTTTCAATCAACACTAATATAAAGCATTCAAAGTTAAGTATTAAACTTCAGAGAATGCTAAAAATTTTAAAACAATTCATTTCAGTATTATTAGTTTTCAATATACAATTATGAACTATTCAAAAATTTCATTACTGGACATGATTTTATCACTAACATTAATCATCTCAATATAAAAATACGAAAAAATAATTGAAGGTTAAACTTCAATAATTTTTCATATACTTTTAAAAAATTAATCAAACATTATGGGTATTATAATATTAGGTGTCATAAAAAAATAAACTTAAATATGGTAAATAAATAAACCTCTTGATAAATATCATAAAATGTTTCACAAATACTATAAGAATATCGTTTTGTTTTATTAAAAGTTGTGTTCAATTTAAGAACTGTAATCTATAAAATAAAATTAACTAATTCATACATATATATATATATATATATATATATATATATATATTAATTGTTTTTTTCCATTCATATTCTTTTTATTAATATGATTTTTTTAAATACTAATCGAATATAAACAATAATTTTTATGAGTTTATCATATTTTTTCTAAATATTACATAAAATCATTATACAATAACATTTTATTACATATAATCGTAATTAATAACCGAATGTCTTATTGGACATATTTAATTAACATATTATTTATCTTTCTAGAGTTCTTAACAAATTACTAATTAAATACATTTTCACGAATTTCATTGTAAACCTGATTATTTTTTAAAAATTTAAACTTATAATTTCCGCTATATATTCAAAGTAAATATTTAAAAATTATATTCAATTCAATTTTTAAAATGATTCTCAAAAAACGCAATTTTAAATGAAGTTCCGCTTCTTTTTTAATTATTATATTTCTAAAAAAGTAGACAATTTACGAAAATATCACAGCATTGTATTTTATTCTTGTAGAGTAATATTTTTAAATACATTCAAACTAATACAAGATTAATGATGTTCTATTCATCAATCGAGTTTACTCTATATTAAAATCATGTTTCATACTGAATCTTCATTTGAATATGGAAATTTTATTTTGTTTTAGCATTTACATTTAAAAATAATCAATTATTATGCAATTTTAGCATCGCAAGTTTAAAGAAATAAAAACAATTTTCTGATGATAATTCATCTTTGTTGAAATGGTTTTTTAGACGTTATTAAAATATATTCTTAATGTAAAAAAAGAGAATTGGCTATCTTTACTCGATTCATTTATTATTTATATAATTATAAAAAAATTAAAGTAAAATAGTGCTTCAATAAGTAAATGGCACATTTCACAAGAAAAAACTTATGTTAATTCGTAAACGATTGAAATACATTTTTGTTTTTATCAAGAGGTTTTAATAATCAAAGATGTAAATATAATTTTCGAAAACACCACACGGTTAAGTACCAACACAATCATAATCAACAATTATCGTTCAAATACAGTTCGGTGTAAGTACCGAATTAAATACCGAACGTATTACATTATTATTAATTTTATACATTTTTTTGTATTCACCTTGTACAAAAAAAGTAACACGTGATTTACATTACAATAATATATGTGAGGTTATGGCGACGAGATACGACGGCGTACTTTGATAAACGAAGTGCGAATACGCCGATACGCTACGATACGATTATATGCGGTGCTGAGAATAACACTGCCAACGTAGCAATTATCGTGAACAATGTGAAAATAATAAGGCACAATCTGTCTACAACCATTGCGGCAAACTTCCAGTCTTTGGTGATGTCCGACGTATCGTCCTCTTTACGTAGCTGGTCCGTGATGAAACGGATTTCTTTCAGGATCAACGTTAACTCATAATCAGCACTCATACACGTGTGTGCGTGATTGGCAGTCAACAAGGATTCGTGTAATCTTGCCCCATTTCCGTTATCCTCGTTATGTCTACGCATGTCCGGGCAAGAGCAGCATGCGTCAATAAAATAATGACGTATAAATGTACGCATACACACCGAACCTGATATATATATATATATATATATATATATATATAAACGCAGAGTTCACAAATTCGTACCTCACCTACACGTCGATGACTATTAACACTGTTCAATAAATATTTTATCATTTGAAATATACCTTATATATTTTTGAACGAACTATGGTATGAACAATCAGAAGAACAATATGAATATCTCTATCATCTATAATTTCTTTGCTACTGGAATTCGTAATATTATATGTATATTTTGGTATTGATAAGTTACACGAGAAAAAATCTTATAAAAATATAAAATTACTATTAAGTACTGCTAGGTACTGAAAATATTCCAAACACATTTCTTGATTGATTTAAATCAAATATTGCTATTTTCTCTATGAATACGGTAGTAAGAATAGAAAAAATCATTACAATAAAAGAAAAGGCCAAAGAGAATCACTGATTGTAGAAATTTCATAGGCGAACTATTAGTTATTTTTTTTAAAAAAAAATACCATTTATGCATATTAAATCGGACTGAAGTAGCAGTGGATCGTAATAATTTTTATTTCAATAACTCAGTGAAATTAAAATCAAGGAGTGAATATTAGTAAATCCACAAATAAGACAGGGAATAATAATTCGAAAACCGATTAAATAAAGGAGAAATAAATGCATGGCAATATTTTAAAAACGTTGTCTCACATTTAGCAAAAAGCTCAATAAACCTCACTTCACTTTATATTTTTGGATGAGAGAGAAAATCTGAATACATTTTTGAAGTCTTCATCGATAATCAAAATTTAATTGTCTGATAGAAAAATAGACAGTTATTTGTTATTCAGCATAAAAATTAAAATGTTAAAATTTATATATATATATATATATATATATATATATATATATAATTTACTATCGGAAAACCTAATATTTTTAACTACGATTTTTCATAGATATTAAAAATTTCGACACGGTATTGAATTTTTTAAAACAAACTTGGAACAATATTAAAACATAAATAAAACATAATAAAACATATATATAAAATATCTGTTTATAATATTTGTAAAAGCGATATGTAGTATTTTAACATACTGCAATTTTATTTTCAATTTTTAGAAAATTGAACAAAAATCATATCACTAAATAATACATATATTATTAATAAATACTGTAAATAAAAATTTGAACGATATATTTATTTAAATCTAAAAACATACAACTCACCTGTAAACGGTTCTGAAAAAAGCTGCAGGGGGTCCACCACCAGCAACTCCTCCACCCCCACCAGTCATTCCTCGATGATGATTATGCCGAAAATCGTCATCGATGTCTAACACGTTAGCCAGCAAACTTTTAGAGGATCGGTCTTTAAGTTCGACGTCTTGAAGATGGATCTTTCAAAAATATATATATACAATGTATATGTATGTATATATATATATATATATAAGCATAGTTTACCTGCTTACGATCAGATGGAACAGACGGAGGCCCAGACCCTCCACCTCCTGTACTGCTAGCTCCACCACTTCCACTGACGTTACTTTTAAATGGATTTCCTATATGATGATGAGGTCTTGACATACGGAGAAACCAAGGCAAATAGCTGAGAAATATTTTTCTTGTCTAATAAAATAAAAACTTTGTATTAACGAACGTTTTTTTTTTGTAAATACACAAAATAATTAACTAAGTATAATAATTCATTGAAACTATAACCGAAATTAAAGAATATTACAAATGCATTACTTTGTATTAATTATTTTTTAATATTAATATATTTTTGTATTACAATAATTACTAGCAAAAATTATTTTTTCAATTAATTTTTTTAATATGAATTATATACGCTATCATTATATACGTAATTCATAAAAAACAACAAATTCTACTTTTCTTACATTTGTAATTATCATTAAATGCTACCGGTAGCGTTATTTGTTCTTAAATTATATAATTAAAAGCTTAGTACAAAAGACATATATAAATTACGAAGGAAAATAAGCAAGCCAATTTCAATCTGTACCATGAATATTTTATTTACAGATCAAATAAATTATGAGCTCTGTTAAATATGTAACTTTATATATATTCAATCTTATATATATATATATATATATATATATATATATATATATATATGATTGAATAAACAGAAAATATCATATATTTTTAAGTTTCATAATTAATTACTTAATCATAAAATAGTAATCTTAAAAACTGTATTCTAATAAATATTTAGTTTATATATACCAAAAATAATATTTTATTAGATACAAAAAAAAATTAAATAAATTGATTCCATCCTATATATATTTACACTCATTAATAAAAAAACATATTTACCCATGCTCCCATTACGTGCGTATCTGCATTCCTATGATGGTAATTCAAAATTAGAATTGTTGATACTACTGAAGATGCCACCATAAACATAATACAGTTAAAGTACGTCCCTGGAAAAAATAAAGTTAATTGAAATGAATACTAAAATGGTATTAAATAATACAAGACTTAATTAATATGTCAGTTTTCAAAAATTTCTTATTTATAAACAATTATAAGTCATTTAAATGTATATGGTACATAAAAAAGTAACATTCGATATTACTTTGAAATATAATGATTGAATAATATTTACCTAAAAGTGGAACTGCATCTGAAGTAGCCGGCATTGTCTCAGCAACCATGTTGAGAAACACAGTGAGTGACAGAAGAATTGTCACTCCCAAAGATAACTTTTCACCAGAATCCGGCGGTAATGTGAAACCCAACACGGCCATCGATGCAATCAACACACATGGCACAATTAAGTTGAAGAAGTAATAGAGTGTTCTCCGTCTTATTATTATGACAAACGTTATATCTATATATGGTTCTGGACAGCAGTTGTAATAAATTTCATTTCTTTTGCCTGGTACTCCTACAAGTGTACGTTATACAATATAACATATCAATAAAATTATTAAAATAATCAACGATTAATTTTCGTATAAAGAAAAATATCCGCAGTTATTGAACTTGTCAAATAAGAGTAATTAAAACATACATAAATATAAAATAAGCTACCATTTCAAAAATAAAACTCAATTATAACTATTACACAAACCTAACAAGTCCCATTCTCCATTAGTAATAAAACTACTTATATCTCCACCCGAATCATCTTGAAGTTGAAGATCCAACTAAAAATAACATATTGAATATATGTTTATAACAAAATTGAATATATATATATATATATATATATATATATATATATATATAAACTCATAAAAAAACAATGTTGTTGAACGCAATTTTTTCATATTCGTTTATGTTACCTGAAAGCCATCATACGTCCAACTGCCAAATTTCATTTCACAACGTTGGTCATCAAAAGGAAACCACGTGATATCAATCTTACACGTACTCTTGAAAATTCCGGGTGGTACATACATACAGCTGCCATTATTCCTTACCACAACATTAGTTGGATAAGTTCCATCAAATCCTTCATCCGCACTGTTAATATTGAATATTATTTGTTTATTTACATCATGAACATCTCAAAATATTATAATTTATAATTGTTTGAATGTGGAAAACATGTTAGTTGAAAATAATTGAAAAATACCTGTTATACATTAACACGTCAGGTTTCCATAATCTGTGCGGTGGTATTCTCAAATCACGGACACCACCATATTCTGACGAGTTCCATCTCAAATTCATGTCGTTCCATTCCTAAAAGTTGAAACTTTTTTTAAAAAAATTACGTAAATACATTTATTAAATCGGCCAACTTTATAAAATAAAGACAAGAATAATAACATGTACTCCTCATTTGATACAAAAGTCTGTCAATTATTAAATATTATTCAAAAAATTCAATCTTATTGTTATCAGTTTGATAACAAGGTTTTGTATTTTAAAATAGCGGTACACAACAGTTTGAAAAAGAATCAAACCTTACAACCTGCAAAATGCTATATTTTTAAATATAACAAAATATTCTTAAAAATAAATTGTATTTCATTATTGCTAACATTCATTCTCGGAAACCCTTCAGTGTTTGTATGAGTATATTTAAAAACATTTTGTGTACGAATGGATTATTTATTTTGTGTTTTAGTAAAACACTAATTATGTTTTTGCATAAAATATTTTAAATGTTTTTTTTTAAAAAAGAACTGTTTAATTTTTAACTGTATTTAAAAAAATGATTATCACATATTTAATCGTTTTATTCATAAACTGATTTTAAAAGAAACTGAAAATAATATACTAAATAATTTTCTAAAAAGTTCCAAAAATAGTTTCAAAAAAAGTAATAGCTTGAGAAATAAGAAAAGTGAAATTCGAACTTACACAAAAAATTTAGAAGTGAAATTTACAAGCAAAGAATATTACAAGTTCATAGCAAAATTGTGAAAGATTAATACTCGATACAAACTGTAGCAATAAGTTGAGTACCACTGTATCATAACAAACAAATAAAAGAAAATAAATTAAAGCTAAAATTTTTACAATTGTAAAATTAATTTATTTAATTATTGGCTTCAATTTCGGCCAATTTGTTTAAAAACTCAACTTAACTTACCAGTTTTAGCCATATATTTGTTATCAACAATTGATTTTTTTCATCCTGGAAAGAAATGAAATCAAATTTAATATAGTATTTGTTTAGAATTTTCCAGTTTAATATTCGTAAACATTTTAACATTTCTTTTTTACTTTATTTCCTTCTTGTTTGAGTGTTTCATGCAAAAGATTCCACAGAGACCAAATCATTATCGCTTACAAACGATTTTCACACCAAGTTTTACCTCTTCTTCATTTTCACGCTTTTATAAAAAAATATCCTTAATTAATTACACATAATTACCATTTTATCATATATATATACAAATTTTATATACACCTACACAGGCCTAATTTATATATATATATATATATATATATATATATATATATATATATATATATAAACTTTTATTGAGAATTTTAAAATAAATTTATAAACATAAAATATAAAGGTGTATAATAACAACATCGAATTAAAGTTAAAGTGTATTAAATGAAAACTTAAAATTATCGAACTAAGTGGTAAGAAATATTTTTTAAAGAGCATAATATATATAATACAAAATTAATTAATTAAATATCAATATACAGTCTAAACTATATCGTCAATTTCAGAATAATCCTTTAAGTAACCGATATTTTCACAAACTATATAAATCATTTTAAATTATTAGCTCTTCTTTGAAATACTGAAAATGTATCTTTGCAATAAATTAACTAATTAAACAAAATTAAAATATAATTCTAATATATAACGTATATAAGAAATAAATTTAAAAAAGCATATAAAATCATTCTAACAATACTTATAGTGAGTGAGCAATATGATATATCGTCGAATTGCTTACTCAGTCAGCTATCAAAACACTGAAACATTTCGTTCGAAAGATTCTGAATAGAAACAGGCATCAATGTAGCATTACTCTGTGTATATGTAATACTGAATACAAGGCCATGATATATACTGAAAAACTTTTCTTATTATATGAGATAAAAAGTAAGCAATGTAGCATAGAATAAAATTTGCAGACAGCTAAAGAGACAGGTGAATGGCCGACTCAGAACTAAATTTAAAATGTGATATGTATACTATAATGAGAGTTATATCCAACTATATGTTGTTCAGTTATAATTTTGTGGTTTCCGTTAAAAAATCTTTTTTTATAATTTTTCTATTATATATATATATATATATATATATATATATATATATATATTAATTTACCATTTTCATATTGATTACTTTAAATTTTTATTTAAAGAAAATACTTACTGAATGCATAAATTATACTAATAAGCATTAATAATAAAAGTTTAAGTGCAAAAACTATATTTTTTCTAATAAATTTAAATTTAATATTACTTATTTTCACTACAGTATTAATTAAAATATATAATACTTGCTTTAGTTTGTAATAAAATGTTTGAATACACATATACATATACATTCAGCACATATTATAATCAAAAAAATAAATACTTAGTATCCAAATAAATTAAATAACATGCAGTAGAATTACCAAATACACAATAACCCACAAAAATATTTTCAACTTAAACATTCTGCTATTAAGGAATACCGTACATTCCGTTAATATTTTGTATCATGTTCGTCAGAGAAATGTTATTTTTTAAATATTTTGTTGTTAACAGTGAATTTTTATATGCCTATATAATTTTCTATATATTTTCTTATATATATATATATATACACGCATATATCTCTCAGTTTAGTAAAAATTTATATGATTAAGAAATAATTTATTTGAATTTATAAGCATATAAAAACGTATTAAATGAAAAATACAATCACAATGTAGAAAGAAGCTCTAATACATTTATATGTATTTTAAAACTTCACCAATTCTCTCACTATATATATATATATATATATATATATATATATATATATATATATATATATATATATATATATCAAGTAATATCTTACCAATAGCATTTACATATTAAAACATAATGACAAAAAATATAAAAACATATTTACATATTTTCTCAGATGGATGAATAGTTAACTCTGTAGTAATATTAATGTTTTGTTTATGAAGTAAAACGTTCACTTCTTATAAACAATAACTCAAAAATTGTATTTAATTGAACAAAGACATAGAATATAAACAACAGTACAAGCATCACATATCTCTCAATTTATTTGTAAGATTCCCAGTAAAATAATAATGATTTTAATTTTTAACAACAGGAATTTATTTAATTGTGACTCTTAAACATTCCTTGAAATTTATTCAAATATTAATATATGAATATTATTAATTCTTTACAAATTTAGATTAAATAACAGTAAACACAATTAGCTTTATATAAATATGTATTTATATGTAAAAACGAATAAACTGTTAAACAAGGTAGAAAAAATCTTTATGAAAATGTTGGAATCGTCTCCTAAATCTGCATAAGAAACAATAAAAACCGACACTTACCATTTATTGAATATTTTGATCAGAATTTTTTTGTGATTTATGAGGTGAGAAAAGAATTTATTTTTAAAAGTGAATTTAGCCATAGGATCACAATTTTCTTGTTTTGAATAATTGTTATAAAAACACATTAATAGTATATGTGTATATATATATATATATATATATATATATATATATATATAATTAAATTACTTGATGCTATTAAGTACTAATAAAATATAAGAATATAACTAGATAAATAGTGATAATTTTCAAAACATACGTTTATAAATTATAAATGTATGTATGTATGTTTGTGTATATATATATATATATATATATATATATATATATTAAAATAATAAAAGCATTGATTAAGAATAATTGTAAACGATATGAAGTAATAAACTCACCTATAACCATCACATATTTCATTGAAAAAGTAACTTTTTATGTACATAAGTCAAATTTAAGGGTATAGAAATATAAAATGAATAATTAATAACAGTTCTATATTCAGATTATTTTAAAACTTTCATTTGTTACTGTATATAAAACTATTATGAAATAAAATTGTATTTAAATATAGTGAATCAAATAATTACACTACAGACATTTTTATATTTAATTCACATGAGTGTCAAATGGTTTACAATATTTTTGTGTAATTAAAAACTCAATAATTTGACGATAATAAATAACGTTCAATTGATTGAAAAATAATGAAGTATTTTTAGGATAAAAGTAACATTTGCTAATAAAAATATTTCATACCCTGCATATAGCATTTCAAACAATTTAATATATATATATATATATATATATATATACATAAAATAGTTTATTCGTAAAAAACTTAAACAGCTTAATATTATTTAATTTTCAATATTATTTTTCAATCATAAAAATACTATTTATACGTATTCAGAAAGGAATATATATGTATGTGTGTATATATATATATGTGTGTGTGTGTGTGATTCAGTTTAAGTTTTCACACGAAAGTAATATAAAAAAAGCAAAAATTGAAAAAAACATGTTATCTCCCATTCAGTAATTTAGTATCGAATTGAATTAAAAAACTAAATAAAAAATAACATGACTTTTTGAAACCCTTGCACCTCCTGTTAATATTTCCATGTGGAAACCTAAATTGAATCTTCGTATATATGTATGTATAACACTTATTTTAAATACGTAAAATTAAGACCTTTGCTAAGTACTCTGTATTGTTTGCAGTTGTGTAAAATACATTAACCTGCGAAAAAAGTATGATATACAAAATATGGTGTGCTGTAGCTTGATATCACACAATAAGACAAAATAACTATTTGAATATATAAATAAGATAAATAATTTTAATTGGAAATAAGGTACACTTAATATATAAAAGGAAACGAATGGATACTGGAAATTTGATGCACAAAATTAGGTCAAATATATAAAGACTGAATTAAGAACTGATGTTGATATGTATGACAATGAGTGTTCAATGAAAATTTAAAATAATAGTATTAATAAAATAACAGGATTTATGAATAAATTATTTTTTTAATAAAAATTAATAAATAAAAAACCTAATATCATTTAATAGAAATTCAATTACCATTCATATAAAAAATAGAATAACGTAAAAATATTTTGCTTATTATATATATATATATATATATATATACATATGTATATAAAAGTCTAATTCCAGTGATAAAAAAATCTATACAATAAGAAAAAAGTACAATAAAATATTTCTACATTAAAAATAAGCAAACTTTGTAAGGTATTTCATGAAATATAAAAGTTGAAAGACCAGTGGATATTTAATTATGTGAATTATTATAATATCGTTCTTCCCTAATTAATAATGTCCCAGATTTTCAATCTAAAATTTATGATAAAAAAATTTTATTTCAGTTCAAACACAAAATTAAGTCTATACATTTATCAAAAAGTAAAGAAAATGAATGACTTTTTTATTTAGTTACTATCTTGAAATTAAATAATATTTTAATTAAAATACTTTAAATTCAACCTTTTATTTTCATGATTGTAAATTAATTTATATGAAAATACTATTTAGTTCTGAATTATTAATTAATTGTTATTTATTGCTGAAATAATTTCAGTTATTTTAGGTGTGCTTTTAAACATTAAAAAGTAAATATTAATATAAAAAAATGAATTCTTTTGCATACAAAATATACAAATAATTATATGTATATAAACATATATATATATATATATATATATACATTTATTTCAAATTAGTTTAAAATCATCCAATTAATTCTATTCGATAATAATATATCACAAATATAAACAAATACACTGTTTTAAAAATTTTCTTATAAAATATATAGATGAAAAAGAATTAATCCCATAAAAATTTTAATATAATTATTATTGTTTGTGACTGATTTTTTTCTTCGTTAAAAATGTAAGAAAATATTTATTAAATTTAAACAAGCAAATTATTTCATTTAAATTCTCTCTTATAATAAAAAAAATCAATATCGATAATAAAATGGTGAGAAAAAATCATTTTTAATTTTATAACTGTGATAACATTTCAAAATAATTACGTACAAATGGTTCTTGAGAACAATTGTGAGAAAAAAATTGTATATTTTAATGGACAAAACATTTATATATATACTTGATATTAATAACATAATAATATTGGATTTGACTGATTTGTAACTTAATTTAAATATGAAGGTGAAAGGATAAAATTGGTTGGGTTAATAATAACTAACAATAATAACAACTGACCACAATAATAATAATAAACAATAATGATAATAATAACTCTATAATAACTTAATAATAATAATACAAAAACAAAAACAAATACAATGATATCAAGCTCACCACATCTATAATTTGCATCAAGGTGAGACCAAAACTGAGCTGCAAAGGATCAGACTCATTGACCACTGGTCTTTCCAATACGTTGTAGTGATCCAGCAAATTATGCAACAGCCTCTTCTCATGGTAACCGCACCAAGTTCCTATAAGAAAAAAAAACTATTAAAAGATACGTTCAGTATTAAGTTTGATGATAAGTTGTAACATTTAAAAATACCATTTAGTTCTAACTTTCAGTATATCGTAGATTAATATATTATAATTTAAATGATGACTTTATATATATATATTATATATATATATATATATATATATATATATATATATATATATAAATAATATAATTTAGTCATATGAAATTATACATTTTTTTTATTCAGTACACGAACATAAATACATATCAGTTTCTCAATATAAATAAATGTAAAAGGATATATATATATATATATATATATATATATATATATATATATAGTGGATACAAAATTATATAGTATATCAATTGAAAATTACGCATTTATTTCCAGTAATAAAATTCCTCTCCCATTTACTAAAAGAAACTAGTCACGTCACGAATGAAAACAGCCATGTTCCAAGACACCAATTTATTAAAAAGGCAAGTGATGCTCCTTTTTATTAACACCATTATCTGTAAGTGCTTGATCCATTGATATTGATTCTCTTAACAACACAGAATTGCTATGTGACAATAACTAATGTGTGAACAATGTGTCAATTTGAGCGAACTATCAGGATGAAAGCTCGTTTAGATGAAATGCATTTTATCAAATGAACATTCACCATCATTGTCTCTAAAACGGTAACGTTCTTTGTACTTAAAATTATTACGAAATATATACAGAGAATTTAGCATTTGACACGAATAATAGTTTTGAATACAATGTATGGATTAAATAAATACACAACAACCTAAATATTTTTTTCGAAAACTCAGAAATGTTATTTATATTACCTGTCTATATACTTTATTTCTTTAATTAAACAAAATACGAATTTCAATATGCAAGTACAGCGTACATCTAGACAACTTACAACAATCTCACTGACAAAATATTCATTTTATAAAGTTGAATGCTATTAAAATCAAAGTACACAAATATTTACGATATAATATAATGCAATACATTAGTGAATAAGATATAATTAAGTAAATAGCATTTATTTAAATAATAGTTTTTATCATTAATTATGACATATTAAATTCATTTTTCAGTGTTTTATGTAGAGTAATTTATTAAAAAAATGTTCATAATCCTTTAAATTAAATATATATATACTCTGAATTGCAAACATACCTACTATCAGTAAAAAAAAATTCTGAAGATATTCTAATCCGTATTTTTATATCATACAGGACAATTACTAATAATAATAAAATATTTTTTTTATCAAACTATACCATTATGTATTACTGACCTATATAAAATTATTAAACCTATTAAAAAATTATTAATAAACCCTTATAATAATAATTTTTATATAAAATTATTAATAAAAATTATTACTAAAAATTCTATAAATTATTATTAAAATTTCTATATAAAAATTCTATTTCTTTTTTTCATAATGTATAATTTTTTATAATTATAAAACTAATAATAAATATAAAAATATATTCAAACTATCAATAAAAATATGCAATAAATATATAATTCGATCAATAGATAAATTTTCACTTTTTTAAATTGAAATATTTTCAATCATTATAAATTTCAATAGATTAATGTATGTAGAAACATATTTATAAGTAATAAATTTATTAAGCATTATTTAGAAGTACAGTTAACAATTTTTAATTATATATATATATATATATATATATATATATATATATATATATGTCTGTATATGTGGTATACGTTTCAAAGAATATGTTGGTTGGTGTATATGCATAGCAGATTCTTGAATGATACCATTCATTGACGTTGAACCAACCGAATTCCCATTACACTAGCCTTATCTAACCTTGCCAATTAAGCTTTAATATACTCAAACAAACGGCATTGTCAATATATGTCGTATCTTCATACATACAATAGCTGTTACTATATATATACATATATATATATATATATATATATATATATATATATATATATATACGATTAGTGTATATGTGAATGTATCTATGTATATGTTCAAATAAAATTGGATAACTGCGTAAGCAGCAAAAGAAAATTGAAACACAGGAAACATTCAATTCTGCTTTAATTTGTTCTAGTTCGTGTATTTTTATAATTCGTCTCGTAAATTTCATTTAAGAGACGACGTTTTTCAATTCAAATTTCATTTACGAGACGACATTTTTTTGCTTGAAATGCTATTTTTCATTCGAATAAAAAAAGAATACTAAAACTATCTAATTTAAAGTCTAAAAGTTATACTTGAGTTCTGAATTTAACATTTGAATTTTTTTCTTTTTATAAATGTATTAATTTTTTTTCTTATATATGTTACATAAAAGTTTCTAATTTAAGTTCAAATATTCATTTATTTATTTTTTAATTATTATTTTATTTAAACGCACATTTTTAATTGTTTTCTGTATGAAAATAAACTCGATAATTTAATTAATTCAAAATTAAAAATTACCAGTATTAAAAACAACAATTACAGTAAATTACGGCAATTCAGAATAATAATAAATGTAAGGTTAGATGATAAGATAGCATATACTTATTTACTTTTTTTAAATATAAATATAAAGAACTTATATTCTCTCTATGACTAAGAAATCGTCCTTCAGTCGCCGTACCTGAATTTCATTCGTTCTCTGATTTATTGATATAGGTCGCGGAATCTGTGTTACGATTGGTTGATATCAATCACATAGACTGTGTGTCCTGACCAGTTGTATGATTTATATTTTATGCGTATTATTTGTGTGCATTATTTGTTAATTTCTGTTATTTGTCAAGGAAGGAGGAGCAAACGTTAGCAAACGGAGACAAAGCCCACCGTCCGGGGGTTGGCGAACGCTGCGAATAGGAAATGGAGCTCTCTAGTTTTTCATAAAATATATTTAAAAATAAGATATTTCATACTGTTGATTAAGTAGTAATACAAACACAAAATTATGCAAAGGTATTTATATACATAAATGAAAAATTAAAAAAGCACTGATTTATAAATCTATATTAAATTTATATATATATATATATATATATATATATATATATATATATATATAATAAAATATCTTACATATTAAAACATACACGTTTCAAAAATTCGTTAGAGCTTAACATGAAAATACACATAAATTAGAAAAATAGATGATTAACTTACCATTGGGTAACGAGAGAAAACAAGCAAGGAAGAATATAACAAGAGCTAGAGACCTCGTATAGTAAGAACATCTCGACGGCATTCTAGTGAAAAGTAGTTCATCATCACTGTTGCTAAATGTATTGTTCTGATAAAGATCGAAACATCGCGTATGATGCTGCTTCTGATGATAGAAAAATACATCCTGTTCACTGTTGTGCATACAACTACGTATATTGGGAAAATTCACGTTTTCCCTTTCACTGTCAGATGCCATTTGTATGCAGAAGTTACGTAGTTTGATAAATAACCAGAGATACGTGTGAACAAGGTGTTTTATATGGAAAGTGTATAGAAAATTGAAGAAAATTGTATTTTGTTTATGAATGCTTTCATATACTGTACATAAATGTACATATTTATATTATAGAAAAAAGTAAAAATTATATGTTATAAATAAGAAATCAAAAAACAGTTTTCATAAAGAAAAAGGAACATATTAACAGGAAAAAAGGATCCGATTGTATTATAAATGAAAAGGTACAAAAAGTAGATAGTTAATATAGGTAGTGAAAAAAATGCTAGAAGAAGAATAAAAAAAATTCAATATTCAATTTATATGATTGCACTTTTATATTTTATCATTATTGCGTTTTGTAGTTATGTATGTATTTATGTTGTGTGTGTGTATATTTCCGTTTTATTTTCTTTATTTAACTGACGATTTAGATTGCACGAGAAATTAATTAATTATTTCATTTATTTATTTATATGTGCGCGTATTAACTTTATCACTTATATTAGTTTTAAAGTCATTTTTTATTAGTTTCCAATGCTTTTAATTATATAGTTCAACTTGTTTTATTAATTCGTAACAGAATTACTGTACTTGTTTATTTAAAGTTTTGCTTGATTTAGTTTCAATTTTTATTCATTTTATTTTAAACTTCGACACTTTATTTAAATTTTACTTCCATTTTTATTTGCCAGTTTTGTGTTTATTTTATTTTTTTACTTTTCACTATAAAATAATTAACAAAAACATTTTTTTTATTTAATTATATTGCAGATAAGATCATGTGTACTGTTCTTGAGCTTGAAATGTTGAAAAGTTTATTTGTGTTTTTTGCAAACGTGTTAGTTCTGTGTGTAGTTGAATGCCGTTCATTTTGACTTGTATTTATTGATCCAGATACTCGTGGTTTTCGATGTAGTCCTGGAATGAAATAATTGTGTCAGTACGCCTTTACTGTAACTCGAACGACTTCACTTCGTTCATACACAGAAATATCCAGACACATTTACGTGTATATATATATATATATATATATATGTATATACACTTGTATGCACGTTCATATATAAAACCAAAATATAAAACATAGAAAGATTTATCTCTACCATTATATTTTCAAAACAAATTCATATTAATTTTAGCACAATTTTCATGTTGTACTTACTTCTAATTATTCATAATGTTTTTATATTTCCCTCAGTTGTAAATTATGTATTTATATTTTTCGAGAGAGAATTGTTTTTCATTCAACATGTTTTTTTTAATATTCTTTCTAATGAAATATTAACAATGCTACTCATATGAAATGTATTAAATTTCCTATCAATGAAAATATGATTCGTTTATATATTTAAAAATGACAATTTTAATAATCGTAATTTTTTATTTTGAAAAAGTTAGTTGTTAATAATAACCAACACTATTTTTTTTTATTCTTTTATAATATATCCCTATCAAGTCGTATGAACTATAAGAAAGAAATATGTTTATACTGTAGTTAATTTTTATCATCATTTATAACATAAATATACCGTATTAATAAAACTATATAGTTTTATATATATATATATATATATATATATACCAAATAAAAAACTAAAACAAATCGCAACAAAACATATAAGAAGGTATAGTGAACTCATTTATTGAATTTATTAAAAGTTTAACTTTATATCTTTTATATTTTTTTAGAAAATTGAATTTATATATTATTCATTAAAAAATAAAATATAAAATTCTATTATAGAAGCATTTAGTATTTATATATGTATGCATTAAGTATGTTGATAAAATCATTTCTCATTTCATCATTTTAATTTTAAATAAAATATATAAATTAAATAATATATATATATATATATATATATATATATATATATATATATATATATATATATATGTACGTATTAAAATATACAAATATTTTTTATAAAAATATTTTCAATTACTTTGTAGTACATATCATACATATAGATTAATAAATAGGAATATACTATTTATAAACACATGTTTAAATTACTTTAATTTCATTACAAGATATTAGGTTTGTAGGAAAATAATCACGGTTTTTATTACTGAATACTAATCTCAATTTTTTTCAATGAAAGTGTCATTTCGTCGTGTTCATGTTAATACCATTTTAAAGTACAATTTTCTATCTGTATTTTGGTAACATCTACTATGATTTCATTATTTATTTTACTTCAAATTGAGCTATTGAGTTAAAGATGAAAAAGTAAACAAGAGCAATTTTTTGTATGGGTTCAAAATGGATGGTAAAGCAGCAGAAACTGCTCGTAAACTATATGAAGCTTTTGGTGTAGGTACTGTTAAGGAATGTACGGTGCAATGATGGTTTCAAAAAGTTCGTGCTGGGGACAAGAGCTTTAAAGATGAAAAAGGTGTCGGGTGTTCTTCTTCAGTCTATAACGACCAACTGAAGGTGTTAGTTGAATCAGAACCACACACAACAATTCAAGAACTTGCACAAAAGTTAGGCGTTAGTTTTGGACCACTTAATACCACTTAAATTAAATAAGTATATGAATTGGAAGGAATTCCAACAAATAAAAACGATAATCTATTTTTTATATTTGATAAGTTAATAGGAGCAATAGATTTATGTTGAAGTAAAATTTTGTTTTAAATCTATTTTAAACTTTTCGAATGACACACATACATACACACACATTATATATTTATATATATATATATATATATATATATATATATATATATATATATATGTATATGTATATAAAAATTATTGGTTTATTAAAAAAATATAATTTTACATATTTTTTAATTTTCCATATAGATATAATTTCACTTATTACAAAACATACTTTTAAGAACTAAAATAACTTCAAGAAATTAGTTTATTATATATTTACGTCTAATAGATTTTAAATATAAATATTGAAAACACAATTAATGCTTCAGATTATATGTTGATATATACTAAAAATATTCATTTTTAATTCTTTATATTTAACTATTTAAACGAATGAATACGTAAGAAAACTGTTATGGAAGATAACAATTTTCAGTTTTTTATTTTTATAAAAAAAGTCCAAAATGTGTCAGACAAATGTTTAATATATTATTATGCTCAGATATTTTGCAATAAATATTTTTTTCTTATAAATATGACTACTCATTTAAATATCAGACATTCAGTTACCGCAAATATACAAATTATTAATTTTCATTGAATATGTTTTACGTTATATCCATTTCTTACTCAAGTAATTAACATAAAATAAGAAAAATATAATAGAAACTTGTAACAAATTTAGTATATGCAGATATATGTAAGCCATAAATTTTATTTTTATAAAATAATCATAATAATATAGTTCTATTTTCAATAAAGATCTATTGAGATGAAATACATAAGAAACATTAAATAAAAGAATAGATGCATATAAGTAACTAAAAATCGTCTAAAATATAAGACTAAGATATTTTAGTTTCATCTGTAAAATATTATATATATATATATATATATATATATATATATATATATATATATATATATATATATATATATATGATCTAAAATGATGAATTATGCGATTAAAATAAATGTGAAACATTTGTTAGTTTTACAAGTTTTTTTCATGTGAATATAAAATTGGAATACTTAATGATAAATATAATAATTTTATTTCATTAACTCATTCAATGATTTATTAACATAATATTTTCAACAAAAATGCACATGTAAATAACAACATGAAATATAATTTTTGAATGAATTCATTAATAAATATATGGGTTAATAATTTTACACAAATTTTCAGGATAACATAAACTAATAAACCTATTAAAAACGTTAAAATACTAAAATTGTTCTTTACTGTATTATCAAAACATTTTTTTTAAATAAATCTGTAGTAATCCAATCAAATATTATAACAGAATAAAACAAAGCACATAAATTATATTTCACAATTACATATTGGTGTTTTCTTTCCTTTTTTAAAAAAGTAAATGAAATTGAAACCATTTTATGAAAATTTAAACCATATGTCACAACTATAAACAAACAAAAATGACAATTATAAACTGAAAGCATGATATTAAAACTCAATTACCATTAATTCTAGCAAAGAAGAAAAACACCATAAATATATTTCTTAATGAGAGATCACTTTTTATCCCATTGTTGTTCCAATGGATCATTTAACATTATACACATATATATATATTTTCTCGCCACCAATAATTAACTAGTATTATATTTAAAGTCATATCGAAGAATTAATGAAACAAATAACATAGATATGATAAATATTTAATAAATGAAATGCCAATCATACACAAATTTTATATATATATATATATATATATATATATATATATATTGCAAATTTACCATACATCAATGTGTATATTAGAATAAAAAACATGAGGATACGGTTTGAATTTATGGATAATATTGTAACATCAGTATTTGTTACTAAATACGAATACGTATATATATATATATATATATATATATATATATATATATATATATATATATATATATATATATATATATATATATAAAGCGAGAGGGAGAGAAGATGAGTGTGTATATGTGTGTAAGTATAAGTTAATATTTATTTTCAAGAAGAATAAGTGTATGAATTAAATGTAATGTGCAATGAATACCGTGTCGATGAAAACATCCGTCGTCTGTTGTATCACTGTGATGCTGCTGATGGTACAAACGAGTCGCGCGTTTATGTCAGTACACCCCTGCATTTCCAATTTGTTCATTTGTCGATTTATTGTTTTAAATGATTTGTTTCGTAACGTTTATTCGAAATGTTAGTTTTAATTTATTCGGTTTTTTTTATTTATATATATATATATATATATGTTTATATATACACATATACATATACATATATATATATATACACCCGACACGCGATTAGCACCACGACGGCCGGTTGGCAGCTTGTTAGCGCCAGAAGTCAGGGGACTGACTACTGCATTGGCTTCGACCACTGGTAATGACGAAGATACGATCACCATACCAAAAGCACGCACCAGATCGGGTCGATGGCGCGACTAGTTCTTTTCCAGTCTCCTGCGCAGGTCGACACTTGTCGGGCTGCACCCGCACGCAAACTCATCCGTTTGTCCGTTCGTTCGTAGGTCTGTCCATCCGTTTATCCTTTCAGTCACCATACATACATAGTATCGTAGCAACATTTGCTTGCTTGTCAACTTGCATACATGCATGTTTGCTCGCTTTCTTGCACGCTTACTCGCAAGCAATTCAGCCATCATCCCCTAAATATGACCAGTATGCGGCTACGTTCTCTGTCGCTGCCATCGTTGCCATCGTTGAACGACATGGCTTGCGAGGAATCTCTACTATGGAAACGTGGGGTGTTCTTCCCTTTCCGTGCTTTCTCTGCTCGTTACTTTCCCACTATTTTCAAGCAACCGTTAAATAACGGGTATGGTTATGAACTACTAACAAAAACTTACTAGTTTGTTTATTCGATCTTTCGAATCATTGTTTTTGATCTGTATTCATATAAAAACTGCATTTAGTATTTCATTATTAACACTGGATATTTTACTGTATTACATAGTTATACAAAGATACATACATGCACAACAATTAAATATAATAACACATTTTTATATCGGTACAAACTTTTTAAGTCTGTCCTTATTTAAACAATAACAATAATTACATTAGACTTTAGAATATCTATAGTCAATTACAACAAAATATTAGTTCTTATTACATTTTTATACGAAAGACAATTCAAGCATTTAAATGTCAATATAATCATTTTTTAATTTAATTTGAAATATTTTTAATAAATTTTATAAATTTAATCTAAATAACTTCCGAATTTGAAACTATATTAATATTAAATAGTCTCTTTGTCATAAAATACTAAATATATAATTAAAATATGAAGATTCAATAATATCAAGTAAATTAAAAATAAACAATTTGTATTGTTTATTTTCAAATTTGAATTGTTGATAATTATAATAAGAAATAATATTTATTTTTAAATTCTTATCCAATTATTAGTATTTCCCGAAAATAAATATTTATTACTTAAAGTAACATTAAATGTAATTAATATTATACAAATTCAGCAAACTTTGGAATCTCATATATATATATATACACTTGTTCCAACAATTGGCTGATTCCCCTATTCCAGTGAATAGCGAGCACTCCGTATGTGCGATGGTAAGAGGAAGTATTAGAGGATGTCGTGTTGGAAGGGGTACATATATATATATATATATATATATATATATATATATATATATATACAAGCATCCTAGTGCAGCATCTATCGCAGTAACCCCTGTCCTTTCATACGATCAATCCCCACATTGTGAAATTAATATCACTTTCTGAGCATCTAACGTTACTTTGCTCATTCTCGTAGTACATACATTCAAACCTACACACATATTTATTCAACGATATATATATATATATATATATATATATATATATATATATATATATATATATATATATATATATATATATATATATATATAAAATTGTTATTCTTATATAAATTTTGTACTTGATTAATATTTTTCAATTTTTAGAACATACCAAATATTTCGGTTATATTTTATTTTAAAATGTTATAAAACTTTTTAAAACTAACAAGTTGATCAAAATCTGAAGACTTGACATCTCATTCAAATCATTTCATCGCAGACAATATGTTAAATATTAGTAGTAAAAGAGTATTAGGTTTATGAAATTTGAAATAATGATTTTTTTAATGTTTGAATATTTTATTTATGAGTTTATGTATAAATATATTCACAGAACGCTGTTCAGTCATATATTTAAATAATTATGTATCATTATCTATCCATTTATCTCAAAAAAATATGTTTTAAACATCATAATACTACAATCAAATAATAAAGTATATGTACATGTGCGTATATAATTATATATATATATATATATATATATACGTGTATTATTCTCTTGATCATATACTCCTCCATATTCATATAAATTATTTTCACATGCCAAATTATTAATATAGATGAAATTGTGCAGTTTTCACCAACAGAAATGATATTATTTCCTACATATTCTATTACTCATAACTAGTTAATTTGAAACAGGGTAATTTCGTATGTAGGACAAATTTAACACACTGACGTATTCCTTTAAATACTGATGTGTTCCCAAAGGGTTCATTTGAAGTGCCAATAAGATATTTTCACTCTTATTTCATACAATCAATAAATATATTGATGTTTTTAAAAAATATATTTACAATCAAGACAATATATATATATATATATATATATATAAATTATACATAAAAAAACAAAAGGTATTTTCCAAATTTTTCACTAAGCAAAGTTAAAAATATGTCTAACAGGATTTTATTTCATATAAATATAAATGACCGATTTAATAAACGACAACTTAATTATTCATCTATTTGATCAGAGTAGTAAGTGTTCCATTTAATTTTATTATTTTGGAAATATCAGTTCTATAATTTAATATTGAATTATAGACACAATTTGAAATACCAGAATATTTGAATAATTATTCATTACAGTATGTTCGAATATGTGGTTACAGACTTCAATATAAATCGTTCATCGCCATATTTATACTGTTGTATATTTATTATTTAATTAAATATCATACATATGACCACAAACACACACACATATGTACATATGGCTGTGTTAAAGAGAGATTTAGTGTTTCTTTTTTAATTATATTTTATTTTCATATAAAAAAAATTATACGTTAATTTTGTGGATTTTATTCTCAAAAAAATATTTACATACATGTGATTCAAATTTATCTTATTTACTGTATTTATTTACTTAAAATATATAATTTTCAATATAAATTCTTTAATTACCTCTCCCCCTCTCTTTCTATATATATATATATATATATATATATATATATATATATATATATATATATATATATATATATAACACTTCTAAAAAGACGAATACTTTTTGATAATTATTTTGTATCAGTAATAATCAACCCCATCCAGTCATACACTTGACTTGTTCACTTATTTTGTTACGAAATATTTACTATATCGTTTTAATTAATACTTTTATTTTAAACAAATTATAATTTTCTTGTTGTAATAAAGATAATAAATATTAATAAATATGTAATATTTATTTATATAACTGATACATGTTCCCCATTGATTATTACTACTTTATAGTGTTTAAAAAAGAAAGAATGTCATTTGCTAATTCATTGCATCCTTGAATAATAATTATTTGTTACTCTTTTTTATGATTGATAGGACAATTACGAGATACCCACAATTCGAACAATAGTAATGAAATAGGTAAAAAAATATTACTTTTATTTTATGCTTCATGTGTTGCATGTATTTATGCAAAATAAACAATATATCAAAAAACTATTCTAGTATCTGCCAAATTTATTGGCTTGTTGAGAAATACCGTTAGGCGTTGAAACATATGCTATTACAGTTGACAAAAAGGTAGTGACATCCCGTCTGTACAACACCAACCCCATACCACCCCCTACAATGTATCTACACTCACACAATGTTGCCATGCCGTATATCACATATTTTGATTGAAAATGTTTATAATCTATAACATTCAGTTTATACCTAATAATAATTATTTTTTAAACGATCAATAATTATCAATACGTCGAGAATTAATATACTTTATAACTAAATATCTTTTTGAAAATAAATATTACATATCCTTTGTATTACATGTAACTTTTAAAGAGTTTGTTTATAGGTAATGGCTCGCATACGTTTAAATAATATTAGCTGTAAATACAAATAGAATTGATAATCTCTTATCATTAGCTACGTCTTATTTTTAACTCAGCTTTCAAGTACCTTTCATTCAAACGAAAAAAGGAAAAACTATAAAAATGAATATGTAAAAACTTACAATATATAACTTGGCAACCATGTCCACGCTGTACAATAAACTTCAGCCTCCCTTCAGCAAACACCATCTCTCCCTCTACGAATATCGTAGGACACGTTTGCAGAAACAGCTACTGATGGCGCTATTCGCAATGTGTACAGAACAACCCCAAACATCCCTTTAACACCCGCAAATTTCCACAAACTAACTTTCTATATAAGATTCTGCTACGTTCTGTTACATGGAAACGCAATATTGACACCAAAGGCTAGTTATACACGATCGTAATCTAAACTAAAATAGTATTTACTTGTGCAATATAATACCTGCGTTATAATTCTAAAGTGATTGCTGAAAAGATGCCAACATTTTTATATCACCTTAAAAACCAAATTGTTAACAAAATCAAAATAATTGAATAAGAACAAAAAATAAATAAATTCATCTTTGAAATTTTGTCTAAATATGTATTACATTTGTATAAACATATATTAAAGACTATACTTTTATATTACCACTATTTATTACATATTTTTAATAACAATTTAATTACTTACACTGCTATGAAGTGTAGACTGTATCAAAATTTTTTATTATATATTCCAACATTAATTGCATCGATTTGTCGCGTACCTTGATAACATTCATTACTGCAATTACATAAACATTTTAAAGTAAGTAAATAACAAAACTTTGAATAAATAAATATATATATATATATATATGTAAATAATAAAATGAATCTTTTTAATATCAACTGGAAAATATACTTTGGTTCTAAATAATTCAAATACATTATCTTACTTACCATACTTATTACCTATTGTATTTTTTTGTGTGGTATAAATACATTATTTTCAATAAAAATAAGTATTTGTCACAATGTATATATATATATATATATATATATATATATATATATATATTATATATATATAAACCATTCTAATTACACATTTGTTATTAACAACCTTAGATAAAGAGTTCAAGAAACATTTATACATTAAACTACAAAGTATTAAAACTGCTGAGAAATTATTACAGTATTTATTGGATTAAACAAAATATATTACTTTTTTACGCATATTGTGATTTTACAATGCCAAAATAACATTTAAATTGATAATTATCTGTTTACTCAATAAATACTTAATCCTATAAACATTCAAATTTCATAATAGAATGTTTTAAAAGGCATATAAAATAATGAAATTCGTCTATTAATTACCATTGACAATATATGTAAAAAAAATTACTTAAACAGAAGTATAATTAATCAAATGATGAAAATAATTATTTGGTTAAAATGTAATTTATAGTATTTAGTAACACATATACAGATGAATGTATTAAGTATAAAAATTAATTCTGAACCTTTAAATTGAATAAATCATAATTCTGTTTTAAATTAAAATATTTTCTTGACCTTTCAGGATTTTGTAGTGTCAATCTTAACATTTAAAAACTGTATACTTGGCCAACCCGTCAACATAATCTCAAAAAACAGTAGTAAACATGATAGCATTCAAAAAGGATATTATGCACTGCATACTTTTTATATTCCAGTTGAAAAAACTACTGCCAAAGCTGTATGATTGATTTTTTCAGCTTCAGGAAAAGGAGGTATTGTGATAGATAAAACATACAAAAAATAGTAAAACATTGGAAAAAGTCTGAAAATGCATTGATTTCATTGAATCAGAGCCACCATACTTTTCACGACAAGGGTCTCATCAGTTAACCAACAGAGAAAATTTATTAGGGATATTAATAATGAGGGACACTGAGAATTGAAATATACTCAATTTTTCCATACACATCCACTTTCTATAAAAAAAAGGGTATTGAGTTAATTTGTACACCTAATGTATATACACATGTATGAACATATATTACTTTCTCTATATTACATTTATGTACTCCATATACTGCGATTTTAGATGTAAATGTATTCAATCATTTTTTACACATTTCTTTCCATGATTTTGTATTTATGATAGTAAAATATTACCCAACTTAAACAGTATTACTTATAAGCTACTAGTACTTTACCTTTACATGTGGGTATGTTAGAGATAAATGTGTGTACCTTTATATATATATGTGTGTATATGTAAATATATATATACATACACACACACATATATATATATATATATATATATATATATGTGTGTGTGTATGTATGTATGTAAATATTTAGTGTTTTTACTATAAATTCTTCTTTCAAAGAGCAATATTATCTTTTATTACACTAATTAATTTAAAATTGCTATACCAAACAGAAGAATGTACAGTTATATATCAAAATAACACAGACTATTTGAAATATTATAATTTATAACAATCAGTAGTTAGAAAAAAAAATAAATACATTTTATAGAGCGAGACAATTATGAAAATAATGAAAAAAAAAATATTCAATGTCCTAAAATAAATAATGTCAAAAATCTATCTCACTCTCATAACAGAATCTTAATCAATGTTCGTTTTTTTTATAATCATTTTACCAAATATAAACCTCTTCATGCTACTATAACTACATTGTTTACAATTAAATGTATTTAATAACATCAAACACACAATTATTTTACATGTTAATTTATATGATTATAAAAAGGACAATTTGTAAGATTATAATGGATTCAATGGCTGCTGTACATTTGTATTTATCTGAAAAAATTTAACATACTTGTGTTCAAAGTAATAATTAGAATTAATCTTATTGAGTAAATTAGAAACATATCCTATCAAATAGATTACAAACAAATCCTATCAAGTAAATTACAAACAAATCCTATAAGGTAAATTACAAACATACAGCTTACAATTTAACATAAAAAGACAACTGAGATATATATATATATAAGTTAATAATATATTTGACATTTAATGTAATTTTTTTTTGTTTACTTTTCTTTTTTTGGTAAAATGATCATTATGTATTTAAATAAATACATAAATTATACGATCACCATTCGGCATCACCTGTTAACTTTTGAAATACAAAGTCCTTTCCATTTAAATTCATAATACCATCTTTTAAATGAAACTTCCACTTGTTTCTACTGCGATTTATCTGAAATATATATACATATACATATATATCTTACATAAAAAACATACTATTATATCCTATACTTACTTTATCATATTGACACACTATAACGTTGTCAGTATCAAAAAGGTCTGTTGGATCTTCTTCAGAAACATCATCTCCTGAATTTAAAGGCTCTTCTTCAAATCCAGCCTCATCTAAATCAGGATCTTCATCATCTTTCTCTTCATCACCATCCTCATCATCAGTTGGATCTTCTGATAATTCATCATCATCTTCTGAACTTTCATCTAAATTGCCAGTATCATCTAAAGATCCATCAGTTTGAAGCAACAAATTCTTCCTTAACTGTTTTTCCAATTTTAAATCATTTAAATGTCTAGTATATGCTTCTTTTTTATCTAATGTATTTACATAGTCATCATCTAAAACACAAATAGAATTAAAAAGAAATGTTTAGATATGTAAATGAAATATAATTCAAAAAATTTTTACAGACCATTTTCCCTACAAAAATCTGCCTGACCATCTGACTGAGGTATTTTGGTAGCAATTCCATTGCCTTGAAGAACAGCATTAACATGTTGTTGCAATAGTGTAGAAGCTTGCTGTTGTGGTAAACCCATTGCAGCTGATACAACAGGTCCTGTTAGTGCTTGCTGTAATTGATTCCCTAAAAATAATATATACAAGTTTACATATGTAACTGTTTGTATATATGTATGTGTGTGTATATACATACATATATATATATATAAATCATTTTTAATATATGATTCACAAACCAATTAAGGCAGAAGCTGGTACTTGTATTGTAATAACACGATCTTGAACATTAAGCACACCACTAGATGCATTGTATGAAGGTGGTGGTGGTAATGTTATTTGAATAGGCACAATTCTAGATGATTCCAACATGCTTGTAAACACGGTTGGGGGTTTATTATCTAATGATGAGTTTGTTGAACTCTGGGAAGAAGCTTGTGAACCAGAAGCTTGTGTCGCCTGTTTTCCAATTACCTAAAATAAAATCAATTTGTTTATTATGAACAATAAATTTTTAAATTTACTATTTATTTTAAATTATATTTACTTATTGCAGACATTTTATTAAATTTATATCTAACAATTTAGTAAACAAATTTATGATTATTTTTAAATTCAAAAACTACAACACATTACCGAAGAATTCGTTGATGTTTGACCAGGCCCATTTTGATTATTTGAATAAGAAACACCAGTTGATGGTGTTAACGAGTCATTATTTCCTTTTTTAACTGGCTCTATTTAGAAAAACAAAATAAATGTGTATAAACTCACAAATAAAATATTTACAAAATACATACACATACATAAACACAAACACACACAAAAACACACACACACACATATATATATATATATATATATATATATAATGCACAATGATACTGATCTAAAACAGAAAAATATCAAAGTCTACTATTTGATTCAATTGTAATCCTCCCGTGATAAAATGCTATACGAGAGTCAAAGATTAAGACATAAGCTCACGATTTTTACGGGATGAACCTGCTGATAAGTCGCTTTCAAGTCCAGGCTCCAATTGTACAGCTCGGTTACTTGTCAATTTTGATTCCCACAAATGTTTTAACTCTAGTAATACTTGTTCATCCATGCCTTCATCAAGAAATGCTTCTCGACTACTAGCAATAGTATCCTCAATAATCATTTTGTACAATTTTAACTAAAATACAATTAAAATAATACAAATCACAATATAGTGTACACAAAAATCAGTGAATATTTTTCTTTGTAAATAATTTGACAATTTTTGCATGTAGTAGTTAACATTACATATCACAAAACTTTTAAATACATCTAAATTAATATGCTATAATAAGAAAATAAATAATTACCACAGTGGATTGACTTAACGCCATAATGATAAATTGGAATTATTTAATGGCAAAAAGGGAATAGACGGTATCTTTGGTTATATTTCCACTTCAATACTATATAGCATATTCCCATTCAGATTGCTTGCTCATCATAAGACGCTTAAATCATAAAAATCATTTATGCCAATTAACAAAACACGCATTATAAGCAAAATTTATAATATAAGTTGAACACACGCACACAAAACCTAGGTACACACAATTTCAGTATACCGATGTTCAACTGTATATATCAATACATACACGGGACACACACATATACGACCTCGATAAGTTATAAAACCTCATACATACAGTATACTATATTTGCTACAGCATGGAAGTTTGTAAACAACAAAAATAACTAAACTAATTGTAACAACTTTTTGTTACAAGATATTCATATTTTATTTGTAAAAAAGATAAATTAAATAAAAATATTTTTCATCCTATCGTAGAAACATAAAAAGCAGTGAATATTATATTATATAATTATATATATATATATATATATATATATATATATATATATATATATATATATATATATATATATATATATTATCGATATTATTTTGTTATTACATATTATTTTACATTTTTATATTATTGTATTATTAAATTTTCATCGCAAACATTATTTTTTCCAATTGACTCTATTATAAGAAAGAAACAGTTAATTATTTACTTATTCATATTTAGTCTAGTATAATATTTATTTTAAAATCATAATTATATATATATATATACATATATAGATACATAGAAAGTGTTGTACTACAATAGGAAATATTCTTCACACATATAAACATTTTCATTAGATCGATCGTTCCTCCTTCAACCCTTTTAACATAGTATTAAATGAAAAAGAATTGAATACAAAATATTAACAACACAGCCTTATATCTTAAAATAATTCATATTTTGGAGTGGGTTATATATTAGGGGAAATGCCTTATCTACGGAATATATAATTAATATAAAATATATAAAGTTAATAATATTTATTGATACACACGATAAAATACATTTGATACTATGAGCTGACAAAGCAAACATCTCGTCACCATGAACTTTGTCCTACGGACAAAGTGAAGAGAAATGTGGTTTTTTATTATATAGAAAAATAGAGAAAATTTACTTAAAAATATAATTTTCCTAGCAATAACAAAGAACGGAGAATCTTAAACTTTGATTGTTAAATACTGCGTATTTTATTCAATTAAAATAAAGTATTGCCGTTTCCAAAATGAATTTATAATTGTTTATAAATTTCATCCATTATATTTGTTTATTAATTTTCAAGTCGTAATCTCATGTGATGTTAATTTGAAACCCTGCCTGAAATTAATGTCTCTACCCTATTTATTGTTTTAATTTAATAAAAAACAATTTATTATAAATGTAATTTATATATATATATATATATATATATATATATATATATATATAATTTGTAATATATATTAACAAAACATCACTTAATCAGGATGATAACAATAACATCTTTGTATTTTTTATGAAAATAACTAATATTTACATTATCGTATCTACACGACTTATATATATATATATATATATAATGTATATTTAACAAATACATGTTAACTATTCGTTTATAGTAAATGCTACAGGTCTAGCTGCTAAATGATTATTACTATTTCATAAAACCAAATCAGTAATGTAAGTTAAAAAAAGTCAACACTAAGGTATGAAAAGTAAACATTTTCACGTTTATTATGACGAAATTCTTGTACAAAAACGATGTAGTTTCATACATTTTAGTTCATTGTTCAAATAGAATGCAAAAAGTAATGAGAATATTTGACAATGATTAGAAACAGCAATAATATATTCATTTACTATTTATTTAATCAACCGGTACAAGTGTGTTCATTTGAAACATATGCCAGTGATTCAATAAAAATTATTTATGGCTGTTTATTATTAGCTGCAATTATCCTAACCTTTATTACAGTATATTGCTTATTTAAAACTACGATATTATTTTGTCAAGCTACTTGTTGTTACAGTAATCAAAACGAAATACTTTATTTAAATTACAATGGTCAATTAATGGATGATCACGGTAGACTTTTACACATGGTTAATAATCCTGTCTGTGAAATACATGCAAAGTAAGTACCCGAGCGTAAATATTTTAAATTTATGTACCCACACATTTACGAAGATACATATGTACATACACCATTCATGTTTCATCAGTACTTATTTTAATGATATAGAAATACGTAATTTTAAAAGAATTATTGTATTAAAATAGGATATACAGACCAATTTATATTTAAATATATATTTTTGAATGTACCACTTTTTTTAATTTAATTTTAGGACACTACAATTATTTAAAACCAATTTATCACATTTACTCAGTAAATATCAGTAGTAATTGTGTTATATATATTTTTTTTTGTGATTGAAATGTGTTGGTATATTTAAGAATTTTTTAATTGTAAAATTAAGGCTACAAATAATAAAATACAATACATTATATAATTCGAAAAATCCGACTTAATTATAAAAATGATGAATAGTATAAAATAACATTTATTTCAAAATTGGATCTAAACATAAAGATAATGATTATTATAAATTTAATAATGCTTTGTTTCATTTTCCTAAAAAATAAACAATTTTAGAAATATAAGGATATAATATTTTGTGTGATAGTAACTAAGTAGTTTTTTTTTAGATACAAACAGAAATATAAAAAATAATGATGATAGAAAATAATACAATACTTTCAACAACAATATATGAAAAACAATCTGTTTCGTCATATAAACTTTTTCAATGTTGTTTTATCAACAAAAGAAGTATTTCAAAGATTATATATTTATGTAGTAGTCAAAAATTATAACTATTACATTAATTATAATTAAAATTGTAATAATTTATAAAACAATAAAAACTATTATATTTTAATGTCTAAATCATTCATACTTTTTAAACACTGTAAATAATATATCTAAATATGAAATCACAAATATTACATTCATTTATTCAGTCAACTAAAATATATTAACTGGTTATAAAAACAATACTTAATAATTCAATATCAAAAATATAAATAATTAAAATTTCTTAGACTCAATGAAAAAAAAAATGATTATAGATTCTAAATATACATCTAAATGACATCAATAAATGTCAACAACTGTATATTAACAACATAACATTAATAATCCTTTGTTGTCTATTACAACCATATGAATGCCTACAATAAACAATGTCTTAACAGAGTAATTTTAAATCAATTTTATCTTTTCATTATTATATTTAATTATGAATCAAAAAACATGTATTTTATATATATATATATATATATATATATATATATATATATATATATACATAAATTTACTATAATTGTATGTATGTAGGCATATATTCATAACTTTCCATCTTAGATAAAGTTTAAATACAGTAATTGAATACTATTTGAGAACCTTACTTAGTACAATAACTTAGCATTTCACTTGGTACTGTTCTTTTTCTGAACTATATAAAATTGAATATATTTCCATTTCCTATACAGTAAATTTTACAACATATACACAAATTAACACAACATTTAATATAAGTAGCATTATCCTTTAAAGAACTATATTACAATTTTTGAAATTAATTTAAAAAAAAAATGGAAGGAATATTTATTTTAATACGAATATACATTTTTATAAATTTCACACCAAGTATAAAATTGTAACAAATAAATTTCCTTGACTATTTTTTGTGAACTTCATCTTACAATGTGCAATCCTTTAAATAATTTATAGGTATCTCAAGAAGTTAAATATCTTCATTTTAATTACAATTCATTCAAATCATTTGTGTCTGCTTTATATAATTAAAATTCATTTTACATCATACATTGATATATAAAAAACAAAACCTGTTGCCTATATATATATATATATGGACATGTTTCTTTGTGCATGTGTGTATATATATGTATGTATATATATACACACATATATATATATACATATATATATATATATATATATATATATATATATATATATATATATATATATATATATATATATATATACACATATACACACACATGCATACATGACACAAAAATATTCATTATCATATTTACTTACTTTTCAAAAACTAACTACTTAATGTATTATAGATACAAAAATACATATGTAATAATTATTTATACCATTTATATAAGTGATGAAAAAGATTTATATACATATATATAAATAATTCCATAATAAACATTAATCTAACTTGATGATTATCTGCTACTGTTTCAAAATAAACGTTTCTCATATGAAAATAATCCATGAACATTACCTTCCAGCTGTGCTGAATGAGAACGACGTTCAAATTTCAGTTCTCCATTTTGCATCATGATTCTAAAAGAATTAAGAATTGATAATTCATTTTATGTTTGTATCAACAATATTTTATTATACAGAGAAATTTACTTCAAATGGTTTAATGATTTGGCTCCAATATCTTGACATCCATGACGCAAACCACATTGTAAGTAAGGTAAAAATCTAAGAACTGAACCTTTGTCCACAATGGAACCACTTACTCCCTGTGCTACTTTCAATTTATCCATTTCACTAAAAAAAATTTTATAAATGACACCTGAATATATATTTTTTTTAAAAAAATGTATAATTACTTGTGAAAATAACGATCCATTGCAGATCCCTGAGCATCTTTACGATCCATAGCTTCTATACTACCCATACCACGGTATTTCTTTAAACGAACACCATCAGAGAAGTAATAATCTCCAGGTGCTTCAGAAGTTCCTGCTAAAAGTGATCCCATCATAACTGTAATTTGAAAAGAATTATATTAGAAACTATTGAAGTCAAACAAAAAATATCTTCACATATTATTACCTGTTGAGGCTCCTAATGAAAGTGCTTTCATTATATGACCAATTGACTGTATACCACCATCAGCAATAATCGGTATGCCACGCTGTGATGCGTACTGTGAAACTTTATACACAGCAGTAGCTTGAGGTCGACCAACTGCCATAACCTCTTGTGTAATACAAATGCTCCCACTACCCATTCCCACTCGTAAACCATCTACTCCTGCATCTATCAAATTTTTCGCTTGTTGTATAGTTACCACTAAAATACATATTGTTAAAATAAACAAAATAATAACTTTTTCTGTTCAATTACCATTTCCTCCAATAACTTGTAAATTTGGATAAGTACTTTTAATATATTTTATCATCTCTATTTGAAAAGCTGAATTCCCTTGTGATGAATCCTGAAATACACCATTTATAGTGTAATTATAAAATAAATATATATACACAAAACCATTTGACATACCAATACAACTACATCAACACCAGCTTGAATTAATAATGCTAATCTGTGTTTATCTTCTTCTCTGGTACCAATTGCTGCTCCAACCAGTAATTGTTTATTTCCATCTTTTGAGGCAGTCGGATAATTACGAGATTTTTTTAAATCTGTTCGGGCAATTAGAGCAATTAAATTTCCTTGTTGATTAACTATGGGTAATTTTCCTTTTTTGCTAGATTCTAATATTGAATTTGCTTGCTGAAGTGTACATCCAGAAGGTGCAGTAACTAAATTTTCTATTTTTGTCATAATCTTAAATTAATTTTAAAATATTAAACATTAAGCTATACAACTACATAATTAAATATAAAATTTATATGGTGAAATAAAATTAATGTAACATAAAACTCCTGTAAATTTCAAATAAATTCTTACATCTTTCAATTGTGTATTATTATCTTTATCTTGTAAAAAGTCAATATCTCTTGATGTTACAATTCCAACTAATTTCCCTCCTAATTGACCATTTTCAGTAATTGGAATTCCACAGAAACCATGTTCTTTTTTTACTTTTATGACATCTGCAACCTATTATTACCACTTAAAATTACAATTTATTACAACACATCTACAATTTATAATAATTTTGTAAATAAAACTTACTGTATTTGTTGGGCATAAAACAATTGGATCACGTATGAATCCGTGTTTATATTTTTTAACTTTATGAACTTCATTTGCCTGATATTCAGGCGAACAATTATGATGAATTATACCAATACCTCCACAGAGCTAAAATACAATTTGTGGAGACATTTACTAATAATTTGAAGTAAGTATGAAATATGTATTTACAATAATCTACCCTTCTCATTTTCAGTATACAAAAACAAATTGACCAGAATACATTATTCTTAAAAGTAAACTTAAAAAGAAGTAAAATGATATTGAGTGATATTGTTGATCTCAATATCAATAAAATAATATAAATAAAATAGTCCACTACTTTTAGCTATATATAAATACATATTAAAAAGGAAAAAAAAACATTTTCACATACTGCCATTGCTATAGCCATATCCGATTCTGTAACTGTATCCATAGGAGAAGATACTAATGGTGCTTTTAGAACAATTCTTTTTGTTAAATTTGATCCTAAATCCTAAAAAAAACCCAATCAAATCTGATTCTTTTAACATATAATGAATGTGTAAAGCATATTTCTTAAATATTTTAATTACATTAGTTACTTACAACATCATCTGCAACAAAATCAATATATCCAGGCAGAATAATAAAATCACTGAAAAAAAATTATAAGAAATAATTTTTCTTCACTTACAATATATTTCTCTTTTACACTGAATCTTAATTTAGTACTTAAATTGATATATATATATATATATATATATATATATATATATATATATATATATATATATATATATATATACATGTGTGTGTGTGTACATCATTATCTATATAACACTAACTTGTATGTTAACCCATCTCCAAAACTAAACATTTCTTGAGCAGATAATCCATCATTTAAATTTAAATCCACATCTTTTAAATTAGAAAAGTCTTTTGTGTTTTTCAAAATAATATTTGGTTCATTCTTTGAAGTAAATGGATATGCCTTAGTAACAGATATTTCAGACATCTAAAAAACAATGTATGTAATGTATTATGAACATTTTTTACAGAACTGTAATAACTACTATACATAAAGAATATTGTTATTAGAAGTACTAAAATAAATAATTAATTTCAGTATGAAGACAAATTTGTAATCTTAGGCTCATGGATTTAATAATACAAATACTGATTTTTAAGCAATTTTACAATTTTAATCTCATATTCTTACTTAAGGTACATGATACGTTTAATTGCTTTTAAGATTTTTTTCATTCACAAAAAATTTAAATGAAGCGCCACTTATTGCTAGACGTATCATTTAAGTCGGAAACCAATTGTAATATACATTAACAATACATTAATATAATATACAAAAGAAAACACTAAAATGTGCTTAACATTACTTGCCGTATACAGACGTACGCGGTAGAAACTTTTTGGAAACTGTCGTGTATATATAGGCAAACAATCAGTTTAAATGAATAAAAGCAATGTACAGACGTACACTAACTTAATTTTTATATCATGCTAATTGAATAATCGATTAGATACTTGAACTATTTACAAGAATTTAAATAAATTACATTGAAATGTCACAAGTCATACACTCAACAACATATTGAACACATGGCTTGAACTACGTGTTTCAAATAAAAAACTTTATTAATTTCTAAATACACATTAATCGTGATTCGATCTACACAAAATCATAATATTATTTTACATGCTTACATTTATAACATAACTTACTTTATTTAAATAATAATTATTCCTATAGTATAATTAATTCTTACAGTAGAACATGCGGATACCAACACAGGCTTTAAAATTCTCTTTATGAACGATCAGTGTTGCCACTGATATACTATTTACATAGATAACAGAGTATAGCTATGTAGAGGATAATATTTATCTTCAGTCTTTTATGTATGATATTCATATACTTTATTATGTACTAAACATGGTTATTAAGAATACAAAAATGCTTGTATATTTTACAAGTTACACAAATAGTCTAAAATACCTTACATATACATATATATATACATATATATATATATATATATATATATATATATATATATATATATATATATATATATATACATATATATATATATATACATATATATATATATATATATATATATATATATATATATATATATATATATAACAGTTATAAAATATTATAATTGTTAATATAAGTTAATTTACTGATAATGTGTTTCTTTTCGGGTATACATTTTTCACCCACTCACAAATCAAACAAAATTACTGATGAAAAATGTTCAACAACTAGTATTTCAAGAAATGATTAAAAGTATCAATAATTGATGTTGAATATTTACGATAAAAAAATTTTTTGTAGTTCGTGGACGAATGAAAAATTTATTTGAAAATGAATTTACCCATAGTGTCAAAAACTATTACTGTGATGTTTCTTTTTTTAATTTTTTTAATTTTAATTTTTAGAAGTATTTAAAGGTTTAATAATTAATATCTAAAAATAAATTTTCTTTATACAAAGATAATTATGTAAAACTTGTATATGAATTTCTTTAAATTACTTTGAAAATTACTTAAATAATAAATTATAAATAGACTGAAATTTGGAATCAATAAATTAATAATAAATTTACAGAAGAAAATTAAATCATTTATCCTATTTATTATTTAAGCAAAACACCGAATCTTGTACATAATAAACATAAATTAGTCAGATCATTTTAAATCATCGGTAAATTTATAATACAATTATTTACTATATTATTTATTGTATATATCATTTTTCCCGTATAAGTAATAAATAATATATACATTAAAACCATGATTAATTGATCATAATACCATTTATTTTTATAACTAGACAAAATTAATGTTAAATCTAATTGAGTCATTTATCATTTTCATTGTTATTTAAACATAATAAACTGAAAAATGCATTCAATTAAAATTAGTTTTAAATATATTTATATTAGTAAGAATATTAATTTTTCCACTTCCTTTAAAGACATTTATATATATATATATATATATATATATATATATATATATATATATATATATATATATATAATGTAATTTTTATATATACTGCAAGTATATATATTTATTATTGGTTAAAAATACATTCCATTAAATGCGAATTTTAATATAAAAATTAAAAATAATAAGAAAACAATCATATATAATACAAATAATCTCATAGGCTAACATTGTTCTAGAAATCCTTTTAATAAGTTGTTTAAATCATTATAAAAACTATTTTTTATATTTATTTTCTAGAACATGACTTTACACGAAAAACTGTTTATTAATTAAAGCAAAATAGAAATAATTATGTTAAGGGTAGCACTTTCATCAGTCTTCCACATTGAAATTTGTTTTTAACAGCGTTTCGATTATATGTTTCGAACAGCGTGTAATTGATCATTTTTTTAAAACTCATTGCGAAGAAATATATTTTCATTTTTAATTTAATTGTTAATTTTTTAGCGAATAAATAGGCGCCTAATATTCATACGAACAAAGTTACAGTGTTGAGTTTTTAATCTATACAATTGTGAATTTATAATTATAGTTCCGACCTTGTGGTACATCTGTATCCATCATATTTCCGTACTCTGTTTGGGATGTAAAGCAATGTTAAATACTTTCAAAGATAAGCAGATTTACTTGGTTCGCTGTCCTGTTCTATCTCGATTGCAAAATGTGAATCAACAATGTGTTCAACATCTTGTATTAGCCATCGGCTCTACATGTGATGACGGGAAGTGATAAGCAATAACTGTCCTGTCTTGTAATTCTGTGTTCGAAAATGATATCGACAGTGTTTAAATTATAGTGACAAATAATTATATTTAATATATGAATCGAAAAAATGAGATTTGACGGAAAACGTATTATTGCATTATTAAATATTTGAGTTTAAATCATAGTTCCAGAGTTTGTTTTGATAAAATGGATGAATCGGGTATAGATCTTTGTTTTGATTTAACCGCCTTATCAGATGTTGATGTTGATCTGGATAATTATAATATAAGTGATATGTGTCCAAAATTTATGTTTTACGAATTGAAATCGAAAACAGTCCCTGAAACGGAAAGGTATGTACACAAAAAAATCTATATATGTTGAGTAATGGAAAACAATAAAAAAGAACTAACAGATAAAACAATTATTGATCTATTTGAATCACATTAAATAAATATGTTACCTAGTTACAATTATTTATATATATATATATATATATATATATATATATATATATATATATATATATATGTATGCATGTATGTATGTATGTATGTATGTATTAATTTATGTATGCATGAATGTATGTATATATACACACACAACATCTTTCTTTTCACAATAATCATAAATAAAAATAAAATAACAAATGTAATATGGTTCATAGTTTCACTTACAGTATTACTAGTTATGTGTATAGTAATATATTTGTAAGTGTAGCATCTCTTGGCTCCAGTTTCATATATAAAATATTCTGATATTCGATTTCACGAATACGTTAGTCATCAGTACAAGTTTTTACTGTGATGAATAATAAAAATACGTCAATAAGAATACGTTTTTATCAATTAGTTTGATTAATTGTAATGTAATATTTCTATATCAACAGTACAATATTTTTTTTTATCAGAATTCATATATTTTTTAAAGCTGGAAAAGTTATTCTATATATTTTTGCACATTCTTTTTGTCAATGTATTTAAACATTATATTGACATTCATAGCACAGCTGTGTGTCTAGATTTAACCGGTTACTTCCATTATGTACACAATATAAGCAGTAACTTATTGAATTTAAATTAAACTAAATATCTAAAGAACGAGTCTACGTCTTTCAGTAACAATATATATATATATATATATATATATATATATATATATATATATATATCAAATAAAATGTGATAACAAATGTATAATAATTATTATGTAGTAAAATATTTGATATATTTAGAAACGATAAAATGGCACAGCCAGACTTTTTTGAAGTGTGGTGCGCTATTTTAACCAATTTTCAAAATTCTTTATTTACAACAAAAATTATAAATGAATATACATTGTTATATATGCGGTTGAAACCATAATTAATCTCGATTCCATTTTTTCTATAACACACTCCCTATCAACATTCTTCTTTAGCCTGCCTTCTTTTAAGTTTTCCTTGAATTGAGGGGTGTGTACAAGCCCAAACACGCCCCTTGAGTACACCACTGAAGAGATACACATAGAAATTGTAAAAAGTAATAATGAATTGTTACTTTTGACAATTTCTATATGATACGATGATACCTATATTTAATCAATGACTATCACCTGGAAATATACGTCAATCAAATTGAAATATGTAATAATATCTATTATACTATACTAAGTAAATTAATCCTTGAACGGATGGTTAAATCAGCTGTGTAACAATTAGACGAAATAATTTATAAAAAAATAATAAATGTACATGTGTAATTACTGTTCACAAACATTATTTGTCAATGGGAGTTATAACAATCAGATATATGAATCAATGAATGATCTACTCGTAATTATCTTAATTTTATTATTAGTAACTTCAAACGGGAATGAAAATACTGAAGTAGTTTTTAATTGATCATCCTTTTTAGTGAACAGTCAGTTATGTCATTTTATTCCTTAAATATTTATAGAAACATTTTTATTAAAACATTTGTTCAGTTTAGTGCATAAACATTTTTTTAAAACTAATATAATTAATTTTTCATGGATTACTGATTTAATTATTTATATTCACGAATAAGTATAAAAAAGATTTCAGTTTGTAAACTTTTTTTAATCTATTTTTCTAACCGACAGGATAAAAAAAATAGAAAAATTTATTTCAGTAAATTATGTTTTATGCATAATTATACGCTATCATACTTTTTCATTAAATGAACAATTTTTTAAGATATTTAGGTTGTTCTTAAAATACAGTTTTTAAGAAGAGTATAATCAATTATTATTTAATAAGTAATGTATAAATTTAATAAGTAATATATAAGGCCAAAATATGTTTGTGTTTAAATTGAACAAGTTGGCAGTTGAGCAAGCTGTCTGTATACTGCCAAATACTAAAACATTCTTATTAATATTAAATCATTCTCTAAGATTTTAAACCAGGAATGTTGTTTCTTATTCTTAATGAATGTCTTGTGAAATATAACAACGATTTTATACAATTGTAAGACTTACAACTACCCAAAATTGATAAATTAAGTATGATAAACATATTGAGTTATCTGTTATATCTGTCATTGTTGCACTTTAATCATAATATAGCTATAACGCGTTCAAAAATTTTAATTCATTCAATTGAGTTAAGCTTTTACAAGGAAACAATTCAGAATAATTTGAATAATTTATTAAATGATATTATTTATTTTATTGTCAGCGAGTCACAATGCAAACAAATATTAATATATTTAAAGGTGAAGCTTTGAGTTTTTAATGTTTTTATATACACTATAAATACTTAGCCTTTGAACTGTTTTGACGAATTAAATCATTATTAAACAGAATAAAGCGAAAGTTTATTTTTTAATTTTTTCTTCAGTTATGACGGATTTCTAATTCCATTAGTAAAGAGGAATTATTTTAAAATAAATGAAAAAAGACAGTTTAATAAGAAAATTGTTTTGAAAGAAAATTTTATTAATGAAATATATCGTAAATTGGTCTGTCATCAATTTAGAAAAGATATAATTGAATATATATATATATATATATATATATATATATATATATATATATATATATATATAGCGATTGAAAGATATGAGTAGCTTTTAAATGATGTTCAACAAAATATAAGCTGGAATAGTACTTAAACTAATTTAAAAATATTTCTTATGACTAAAAAAGTTCAAATCAAGGAATGAAAGTTTAAGTTTTAAAATCAAGTAGATGATATGTTTTATACAATATTATAATCCATAGAGAAATATTTCGCCACATAAATAACTGAAATGACAAGCATAAAACGAAGGTTAACACACACATTTAATTGTGTCACTAATTATCGTAAAATATCTCAATAGATAAACCGACAAAATTTTACTATGTTGCGATGAAAGTAAACGTAAATTAATTCATTTTTTTAAATCCTTAAGTGACTTATATTAATGATATATGAGGAAATCATCTAGAATACATAATTTATTATTAAATAATAACTGAATTATTTGGGTATATATACACATACACACATGCATATATATATATATATATATATATGTATATGTGTGTGTGTGTATGAATATTGTACATTTAATGAGAATAATAAATCTTAAGGTATAATTACAATAAATTATAGATTCGTATAATTTCGATTGTAGTAAATAAATATTATATTAAGAATGGAGATAGTATTTTTTCACAAATTTGAGGTATTTGATCCTGGTGTAGTCAGATAACCTTGAATGTTATTTGGCTGTACCTTGAATGTTGAGGTGCAGGACCTCAACAATAGTTTTAATCGTCTGATAGTAGAATGGTTTGTTTTGATTGTTTTATTTCCTCTCAAATGATGTCCATCTGGGAAAATGCCATTGTAATATATAAATATTATATTAAAAACTATGATAGTTGAATTAATAATGAATTTGTTAACAACCATCTTGTTATATGGACTTGAATTAATTTCGGTTATTTTTTTTTTATTATTTTATTGAGTGTAGCAGTCAATTTGAACGTAATATGTTCTGAACTGAACTTCACAAAACCTTTTTGTTAACTATAAATGACATTTAAATGCAATTTGAAATTATTTTTAAATATATTAATCAACATACAGGAAAAAATGTACATTTTTATCATTTTTATTCCAGTAAATGTAATATTGGTTATTTATTGAAAAAAACACACAAGTTAGAATATAAAACGTTAAAATGACACATTTATGACATCATTTTTGAATATTTACGTTTTTTTAAATGAATTCATTTTATTGAGTCACAACTGATACTGATAGACATGTGTTTTATATATATATATATATATATATATATATATATATATATATATATATATATATATATATAGTGTCACAATGTTTATGTTGAAATGTTTTTGTTCTACTGTTGTCATGTACAAGTATATATGAATACGTATAAATACATTATCTTCAAGAACATAATATTTATACAATTAACTGATATTATTTGGCATATTTTTCAATTATCTATGTTGCTTTATATGTGTTGTATTTTAATTCCATTTTTTTCTAAAACTATGCATTACAGTTTTTTCTTATTATAAATAATTGCATTTATGTTAATCAAATATTTGTATATATATATATATATATATATGTATGTCATTTATTGAAAACATTTATTGTTTTCAATAAGATATAGAAAATATTAAATGTTTAATTAATTGATCGAAGTCTTTTTCTAATTCAGATTTCTATTTATAGAAAAAACTAAGGAATGTAATTCGTTCTTCGTGTAATTGAATTCGTTGATAGTAAATATTAAAAATCTAATCATCGATTTATAAATAATCAATTAGTAAAGATTATTTTAATATAATTGTTATTTTAATTCCGACAATTTTCTTCTGTTCAATACTTGTTATAACATCGATTTTTAAAGCATATGCATATCTGACAGACTGAAGAATTTAAATGAAATTAAATATAACTCAATATTGACAACTACGTATTCGTTTGTATACAAATATGTTATTGAATTTATTCGACCTCCTTTTAATTATATCTATTTTTTCTTTATATATATATATATATATATATATATATATATATATATATATATATATATATATAAAGTGCATTTTCTTACTCTTCAATGAATAATTTATTAAAACATTTCAAGTTCTTAGAACAAGTTAAAAATGTCGATAGTCTAAAATAATTTAAAAATAAAAACTTGTTCTAATACATAATTAATTAAAGATTTTTCTCATTTTAACACCATATGACGCTAGGAGTTGTGTATATAACTCCTATATCTAAAGCACTACGCATTCAAATCAACTTGCCAAAGCATATTGAAGGTCATGGAGTTATTTTCGAATGCCATCTCTGACTTCAATTGCTATTTTTATTTCCATTGTAAGAATAGTTGCATTTACTATATATAAGTTTTACATGTTAAAAAATGTTCACTTTAAATCTATAATAAAACAATTTTATTTAAAAACAATTGTTTTACTTTACATACTTACAATTTATCACATTTACTGACATGTTGTTTAGTAATGCTTTTTAATGAAACATATCTTGGCAAATCTTACTTTACACTTCGTTTCAGATTATACAAACATTTCCATATATATATATATATATATATATATATATATATATATATATATATATATATATATATATATATATATATATATAATCGGTCATTAATAAAGTTTTTATTTAAAACAATAACTTTTTAGTATTCTGATGACATGTTTTTATTTGTATTATTATGGCGTTTGCTTGATAAATTTTAATTACTTTTAATATAAAATACTATGTAACGATTACTTATTGTTATTGAAATACTTTACATAGTTATCTTAACTACCTTATTATTGATATCTCCTGAAATGGATGCTGTTAAATACTATATACAATAAAACAAATATTCTGAAGATATTAAATTGAGTTTAAGGGATTTATTTTGATGTTTTGTATTAATTGTTAAAAATAATAAATATTCAATATATATATATATATATATATATATATATATATATATTCAGTCGTTAAATGTTAAAAATAAATATATCTAGTACAAAAATCATTCTATAACATTAATACATATTGAACTGAAATGTTTTTAAAAATATATATCAGTGCACAGGGTGAAATTAAAAATTAACTTTTTATAGCATACAACTATTTGACTAATACTAAATTAAATATAAACCTTATATTTATAATAATGATTTTCACTTGATCATAACAACCGTCATGTATGCTATATATAAATATAGATATTTGTGGAAAGTCATAATAGAAATCACTTAACTGAAAAAATTTTTTTTATATTTCAGTCCGCCCACATTTAAAACAGTAACTCCGACGTCAAGAACACAGCTCAAGCAACAATTAATGCGAGAACAACATCAAGAATTGGATCGTAGAGAAGCTGAACAACGCGAAGCACAATTACGTCAGGATCAACGTTTACGCTCACAACCAGAACCCGTGTCCGTACCTTTACAGTCGATTGGTATCGATGTACCTCCGCAAGTTCTGAAGGTACATATTTCGAATTAAATATTTTTATGTTTACAGTTTTCTTCTTTCCAATAATAAATATTTTAATATCTTTTTCTGTTTTGATATAAAATAGTTCCATTCTAAAATTTTCACACACACATTGAAATATTAAATAAAAGACTCGATCTTTTATTTGAAAATTACAAATTTAATATACAGATGCTTTCAGAAAGTAGAATAAAATAAATTATGTCTAAACAGAATCAACACTGAAATAGTTCATTTAATTACAAGCATGTCTGAAAAGCAGTGATTTTGAAGTGATATTTGATGAAGACATTACATACAGAAATTCTTATTAATATTTATAAATCAATATAATTGTAGATATACATATATATATATATATATATATATATATATATATATATATATATCAATATCAATGGTTCTTTTTATGTTTTATACCTGTATTCGAGTTCAATAAATTATAATAATATCTACTCAGTGGAATAAATAACAAAGAATAAGTAATATGAGATATTCTAAAGTCTTTTTTTTTAAATGTACTGAATAAGACAGTCGTTAATAAGAACAGATATTCATTTTATATTCGTCATATAGTTGGTATGTTTAAATCGCAGTAACTTGATATTTTGCTATAATTATAATATTTTTCATTTCAAAAATATTGATCGTATGTTTATAAAAAATAATAACGTGATGAATACTAATTTTTAAGTCACTGTATTTACGTATATATATATATATATATATATATATATATATATATATATTTAATTTTTAGAACGAAAACACTATGTACTTCATAAAGATGTTATTTCTCCAGTTTATAGTTTTTAACATAAAAAAGATTTTTGTCTATTATTTTATACCTCAGATATAATTATTTCAAATTAAAAAAAATACTGAATGGTTTGTGCAGTAAATACAATAAAAAAATTCACAAATATCTTATAAAATGTTCTATTGTGCTTTGAAATTTAAAAATAAACTTGAATATGAATTACTTTCTACAACTGGCCTTAAATGTGCATATCTTTAATACTACAAAAAATAATCAATTTTAAGTCAATTGTACTAAAATTCAAAAGTCCTGAAAATTTAAACAATAAAGACATTTTTATTACTTGTATCAGTATTTGATTAGTTAGAAACGATTAACTAAGAAATATCCTAAACTTTATTTCCTGTATACATATTTAGTTTAATATATTTTTCAAATACTGAAAATAATATAAAAATGTGTCAACATGACGATAACCGTGACCTTATACAAGATAACTTTTTTCCACATTAATTAATTTTTATGCTAATCAAAATTATGTATATTTTAACAAATAATTGTATTTTTTTGTTTATTGTAAAATTGTTGCAGGTCCAAACAGTTCTAGAAAATCCAACCCGATACCACGTTTTAGAAAAACAAAAAAGTCAAGTTCGACAATATATTAGTGAGTCGTTCCAGCATCCATCACATGATGGTTTATCGTATTCATCAATTGAAGGTTCTTCATTACCTTATGGAGCATTAGGGCCAATCCATAGAACGAATAATTCAATTCAACAACAACAAAACCAATTTACTTCGTTAGAACAAAAACAACAATCGAATATACAACATCAACAACCTCAAAGATCTTTTATTTCGAATGTGAACGAAACGATACATAATGAAAATATCAGACATGTACAAAGTGCTCCATCAACGACAGGAGTTTTGGGTGAAACGACAGGATATTGTACGAATCAACAATCACAAACACAAGCACCAGCTCCTGTTCAATTACAGCCTCAGTATAATAGTGCGTCGGTTAGTCCGGATACAACTGTTATGTCACATAGTTTGAGTTCTTTGGCAACGAGTGCATCTGAAGTAAGTTTTTTTTTTCGTTTTTATTTATTTATTTTGTAGCCACAATTTACGACGATGAAAACTTATGAATAACAAAACAGTATTTTTTAACCAAATATATGATATGAAAAATGAAATAAAAGACTAATATATAAAATACACCAAATAGTGAATTCAAATTATTAATTAATTAGTTATTTAATAAGCTGCAATTTAAATTTTCTATCTACCTTTTATTATTATCTAACACGATTGATACTTGATACATGTTTGACTCGTGTCTAATTAATAGTTCATTTTATTTTGTTAAAATTATGTTTATTTTATTTATTATTATCTACATATCGCGTTTGCTTTATACTAAACACTTATCAATAAAAATGTCGGTATTAAAATGGTTTAAGATGTATATATGTTTATAGAAAATCATACTGTGTAATCTAATACCACGATATTAAATAATTGGTCTATATAAATTACTAAAACCTATTTTACTGTTCGATTCAATTGAATAATTTAATAAATGTGAAAAATAGACAAATAAAATATAGCTATCAGCGTAGATTTTATTTCTAAGAAAATTTTAAGAAGTTTGTTGCTATCTTTTTACTGTATTTCAGACAATAAACAACGATTCTATTAAATATTTGTTTTTTATTATACATATGTAATGAATTAAAAAAAGTAATACACAATATATATGCCGTGGTACAGTAGCAAAATTTACTTTCATAAATGAATTTCAATTCTCCACAAAACATAAAATTTTTTTGAAATTAAATTGTTAAATAAGTGATTATTAATCATTTTATTGTGGCTCATGTACATTAGATCTTAATGCTGTTATCATCAGAACTCTAAAATACCAAAAAATAGCTATTATATATATATATATATATATATATATATATATATATATATATATATATATGCATTTATGTATGTATTATTATGTTACTTTAATTATCAATCAAATGTTTATTAAGCTATTAATAAGTAGATAAACACATTCAAAATAAAATATATTTACGTTTTAGATTTAAATATGTCAATAATAAAAAGTACATTAAGTAGATTTGTTTAATTTGGTAATTATAATTTTTTTCTTTTCCTTTCTAGACATGCTTGTTTAAAAATTGCGCGATTAGAATTATTGATCCATTAATAATTTGTGTTGATATTTTCTTTTAAGCAATTCTGGTTGCAGTATCGTAGGTGTAAAATAAAAGTTCCACTACTTATTTTATGTGCGTGTGCGTGGGTGTATATATATATATAAATATACATATATATATATATATATATATATATATATATATATATATATATATATACATTATATAACAAAATATCTTAAAAACACATTAGAGTACATCTCCTTAATATTAAATATTCCAAATTGAGATGGTTTTTTTTATGTAATAAGTTATTGTTTTTAATGTTACGTTTATGATATTTAATTGTTTATTAGTGCTTTTTAGTAACTCGAACATTCTGCATCGACTTTCAATAAATATTAACCCATCATTTTCCTAAGTTGTACTAAATATTAAACATTATTCTAATTATGAATAGGTTGGAAACAAGCAATTAAACACTAGAAAAAGTATTTCTTTTTCAATAATGGAAATCTATCAGCTAGAACACCTTATTCATACTATATAGGTGATAGATAATACAACATTGTAATAAAAGTAATTTTGTAATTATGTCAAAATTGGTATAATGAAATAATGTGTTAGTACATAAATATAAATCTATAAACTGTATGTACACATGGAAAGTGAAAGAGTAATATTAATATCGTATTTATACTCTATGTCAATTAAGGAATGAAATAAAAAATGACAATTATGTAATTTACTATTTCATTAATTATTTATTTACCATTACTACGACAATTTTATTGAACAATATTTGCTAAAAAAATGTATTTGTACGTACGTTTAGCGTTTGAAACTAAGGTAAATGAAAATTGATTAAACAGAAAAAAGAATCCAGTAGAAATACATAACTAACTAGACCATTCAAGGTTATTACTATTTAAATATACTGTCACAATAGACACAGTTTTCAAACTAGGTTCATGGAATTGTATTCACGTTAAATTATTATGATGCTGTCAAATCTATTGAGGATAGAGATATGTTTTAATGATACATTCATTCTGTATCAATTGAACATTAATATTGTTTCTTTTTTTGAAAAATAGCCTTGTCAACTAATTAAATACTAACATATATGTATATATATATATATATCCAGGCGCAAATGATCAAAATGCAAATTTCGGTATTATTTCTGTAATTTATTTGAAACAATTTCGTTATTACTATTATTACTAATAAAATAATCTATATACGAAAATTAATTATATGACGATTTATGTTAATGTATTTTGTAAAAGTATTAAAATGTTTTGTGATAGATTAGAATATACAGAAATTATTATATTTAAAAATCATGAATATGAATATTTATGTATATTTTTTCAGTTCTTTCTACTATTACCATACTAATAAAATATGTCATTTAGTTGCTATCTATCTATCTATCTATATATATATATATATATATATATATATATATATATATATATATGTATGTGTGTGTGTGTGTGTGTGTGTGTAAATATATGCCATGTGTGTACATTTCTGTGTATTGATATATGACATATGTATTCCGTGCCTAGTGTTTCATATTCTAGACAGTCGGTGTAAACAAATAATGAAATGTAAGACAATTTGTAATAAAACTGTACTATAAACCTGTCAGTTTTATGTATTATGATAAATTAATAAGTTGCTTCAAAACATACATTTTTATCTTAATTTTTAATAATACATATATATATATATATATATATATATATATATATATATATATATATATGTGTGTGTGTGTGTGTATGACTTGTGCAGACATACGTGTACTTGAGTATATATACTTTTTGTTATTCAGTCTTTGAATAAAAAAAAGTAACTTATTAACAAAATAATGAATAATACAATCATTTATTCATGATAATGAAATATCAACAATACACTTTTATTTATTGACTAAAAGATAAAATAGTATATTAATATCCAGAATCAATTTCAAGTATGAAAGTAAGATAATTATTATTTTTTTTTATTTCAGTTATAATGTAAATATTTATTAATTATATGCCAAATTTCATAATCAATTTAAAAATACAATAATATGAAAACTATTGTGAAGAATAAATTTATATTATTTCTATTAAAAATTGTATTAATTGCTTTCAGTTTTCGAATAATTTTTAAATATAAAACCGAAAAATAGCTATAGTGTTTTTACTAAAAAATGACCAAATTTTATATTATTATTTCTGAAAAAGGTATTTAAAAATATACAGATATAAAACAGAATGTCGTTGTAACAATTTTCATGTTATATTAAGATAAATAATATAAATTAACATAATTTAAATGAAATATATTTAGTTCAGTTACAGTGTCGTCTTGTTTATATTAAACGAAACGAAACGAAAAAATAGCATGTAAAACATGTATTGCATAATGATTGTTTAAACGATACAAGGTGCAAATAACACGTCTAAACATTAATTTACTACTATATTAATCGTAATGTTTATATTTAGAAATACAGTGTCAAGCACAACGAGCAATTTGTCGCGGTCATATAATTTAAATTATTTTATTATAAAATATGTAGCTGAACAGGACGTCACACTTGATTTCAAATGCAAAACATGCGTAAATAGATAACAAAATAACGCGTTTGAAGTCCACGTCCTAAAAGAGAAAACATTTTGCCAATAAAAAAAATACACCTACTATATCAGGCACCACAAACGATATCGAAACAAACTTAACGGATAAATGATTTAAAGAAATTGCAGAGTCGGTATTACTGTTACTCTATTTTTTTGTAACTGTTTAAAAAAACATTTTACATACTTCAAAGCGTTTATATAAGGATATGATACATTTTCAATTTGTTTTTATTTATTTATTTATTTGAGGTTTAAGGATGCGCTGACATCTGATACATTTTCAAGGCACATAACTTAATAATTAAAATAAAAGATTTTTCAACAAGTCAACGATATATATATATATATATATATATATATATATATATATATATATATATATATATATATATATATATATATATATATATATATATATATATAATGACGAGCATACCGGGCGTGAGGGTTGGCGAGTTAAGTGAATTGAGGGCTTGCCCCCTAGTATATCTATAAATATATATTTAATAAGAGTATCCTTTCTACTTAAAACTTTTGATATTATTAATGGTTAATTAATTTCGAAAAAGTAAAATTGTATAAAAATTCACAATTTAAAATTAAATCCAATAGTGAATAGCAGTAAACAAGATTTTCATCAACAAATATTTAAAAAAGGAAGATAGTAAGATTTAAATATTTAAAAATAGGACATCATATGTCACTGTCTAGACTTAAAAATGTTTCTAAATATCAACAAAATGTTTTATTGTTTATGGAATTTATTATTGCGCTGTTCATTAATAAAATTATTTAGTTCTATTTGCGTTCTGTTTTGAAAATCAGTTTTAAGTATATACTTATGTTTTTAATACTCGTATAATATATATTTAATCAATTATTTAATTTAGTTATTATAAAAATTATATTTTGTAATGATTAGATTACTTTCATATCAAAATTATTGTCTACAAGTCCATTTAATCTGTTTTTATTTCAGATAACCTTTTTGATTATAATATTTAATCAGACACTTTAAAAATCATATACTGGTACTGAATATTAGATATAGTTAAAAAGCTAAGCTTAATAATTGAAGACATTTAATACATTTTTATTGTAATTGTGTTTTCATTTTGCTAATACAGGTCTGAACACTTATATATTATTTATTTATACTAAGTAATGACAAGTATTATCAAAATAAGTCAGTAAAAAAAAGAATATACATATTCATTAAAAAAAAAAAATTAAATACAATTAATGATTTATTGAATGCACTGAAATAGATATTTAAATATTTATAAGAGGAACATTATATAAAGTTTTTACTATCTTAATTCCATTATATTCATATCGTTTATTATCAATAAAATACCTAAGAATCAAAAAGCTCAATACTGTTCGAAGCTCAAAACAATTCCAATTGTATCAATGTATTGTTTTATAATATATATATATATATATATATATATATATATATATATATATATATCGGATAACTTCCATGTTTTCATTATTCATAGTAAATTAAAATAAAATCATAATTACTATGTTTTAATTCTGTTTTCAAACTTATTTGATTCATTCGAGATATCTTTCCATGCTACATTATATTTATATTAATAAAAATTGAACTGTTGCTTGTTTGTATGCTTTTTAAATTCGACCAATGTGAGAAATATAAAAATTATATATATATGTACATCTGTTTATATCTATGTATTTGTGTATACTCAATGCACATGGCTTTGTGTGTGTGTTGGTAGATGTATAAAGCCGACTCTGTCGCATTGAATTAAGCACGCGACATGAAATGACGATTTGCGCGAGTATCGTGAATACTTTTGGAAATAATACGTGGTTACTGGTGAAAGTTTATCAATGTAATGTCATACAATATTTTGGGCTAGAACTTATCCTACGCAATCACACAATTTAATTATTGATCTATTACAGTGGCGTAACACTCTAGTAATATTAAATTTATTCCGTTCAAAAGATCCTATTGTATCGTATGTATGTCAAACATTAATATATTATATTATTAGCGAACATTATTTAAATAAAATATAAGTTTCTACAGTCCTATATATATATATATATATATATATATATATATATATATATATATATATATATAGATAGATAAATAAATAGATAGAAAAAGAGAGAAAGAAAGAGAGAAACTGACATTGAGAAATGAAAAAAAAATATAATTATTTTTCATACAAAATATATAAAATATAATTGTCTTATCAAGTCAATCAGTTTCATTGTTAAAAATCAAAGATAACTATTCAGAATGAATATTAACAAATTATTAAACAAAAAGATGATTACGTACATCATATAAACCTCTTTTATTAATGAATGTGCAAGTAATAAAGTATTATATTCTATTGAAATATTTAGAAGTGAATCTGTTTCTAATTTTTTTAAAATTTAATAAATTATTTAATGTCCTTACATGTCTGTATGTGGAAATTATATTTAAACTAACAATATCTCATAACTATTTTAATACGACAAATATATCAGGAAAGGTTTTTTTTCATTTTCATATTGTAATAAAAATAACACTTAGCTACTAAATTAAAGGCATCTACAGCTAAGATATGTTTATGAAAAAATACATACATATATATATATATATATATATATATTTATGAGATGGTTGAATTTTATGAAATAAAACTTCAAAAATCTGTTAAACTTTCATTTTGTTATTTTATTTCATGAGTATAAATTATAATAGTGTCGTATCTTTGTACAAAACACCTGAATAAATACTCAAAAAATATATACAAATAATTTAAATAATAATATATTTACTTTTTATTTAATTATTAAAATACCAATAAAGAAAATATCATGAACACTGTATATAGTTTAATTACAAATATATTAATGTATTTTTACAATACATATATCTAACGTATTCATAAATCCACATACAAACTTAATATATGCATATATAAATTAAAAACTGTACCTTTCCATTAGTCAAGTGAGATAAAACTTACAAGATATATTAGCAAAGAAAAATATTAGTTTATGAATGTCCCCATTTGCCACAGTTTAATTTCAAATGTATATATCAGGACTTGTACATAATGACGTAATTGTGGCAGAGTATAAAAATAATATGGCGATTCAAGAGTACCAGTAGTATATATATATATATATATATATATATATATATATATATATATATATATATATATATATATATAGACACGTATATGTTATGTATTTTAAAATTTTTCAATTTATAATCCATAGTATTTTTCAATAATCCATAGTTCTATATTGTTTACCAAATTACATTGATATTTTATTCAAATATTTTTAATGTGATTGTATGTAAATTGAAGTTTTTCAAGAATTATTTTCTTTTAGATAAACAATTATTAATAATAGTTTCATTACAACCTAATACATGTAAGAATTTGAAAAATGATAACTTTGAAAGTTCAATACTTTTACAAAAAAAAAAATAATAACAAAAACTAATACTAAATGTGTATATATACATATATATATATATATATATTTCTTCAAGTAATTTTTTTAAAATTAACCGAGTAGTCATAAGGACTAATATTGTAGTAGCTAAATTAAAAGGTAAATAAATTAGGAAATAACTGCATTAGATAAAAGTCGTATGAAACTCCTACGCGAACAGTTAATTTAATTGCAAACATCCAGCTTGTTACAATTGTACAATATACAGTTTTTCAACCCAAATGCAACAAAAAGTACTTTTTTCTAGAATAATCCTGTGATGTTTTCAAATTTCCTTTTATGTATGTTTTCTTTATTTTATGGTAGTATTAGTTATATAGTGATTAATTATTATCTTTTATTTTTTAAAAAACAATAAATATTAACAATATATAGTTTATATAAGATTCAATTTTCCATAATTTGTATGTATTTTCCTGCTTTATAAACCACAATGTACAAAAAGATTTACATGTACATGTATTTTGATATAATCATATTTATATATATATATATATATATATACACACACACACACATATATATATATATATATATATATGTATATATATATATATATATATATATATATATATATATATATGAAAAATAAAAGAAATTGATTTCAGTTTCATAATCGATATACTTTGAAAAATATTTTTATTCTTTTCTAAAATTTTACGTACTTAAATTTATATTTAAAAATCATTCATAGACAATAATAAAAAACAATTTAAAGTATTTAAAAAACATTTGTTCTGCATGAGTGATTTTATTGCAGATAAAATTAAATATAAACAATATTTTGAAAGTGTATATCATCAATTGCAATTTATATATTTTTTTTATAATTACATATTAAAATGAACATTTGGTCTAAAGTTAAACAACAAGTATTTCAATAAATATCATTTACATCAATTTAAATTAAGTATATCTGTCAGTAACAACACTTTTTTTTAGTATACTTTATAATGTGTGATTAAAATGTTTTAAATAATGAATGCTTTTGTGTTCATTAATAAAAGCATTGCATTAAATATTAAGATGTATAAAATTTCAATTGAAGTATATTTCTTATTATTAATTCGACTTGAAATGGATGTTTCATTCAGAAACAAAATAATGGTATAATTTATTGCATGTTAATTCTCGCATATCATTAGATAAACGTGTCTTTAATAATATACATAGTAAACGTAAGATAATGTAATATATTTATAGAACGAATTTTGAAATAAACCATTCATAACGAAGTATTTATAAATAAAATACAATGAAAAATGATAGATCAAACGAATACTACTTACATGCTATTATTTTAGAATACTCATTTTGCTTTATTAATAAATTATCTATCTCGTTAAAAATAGTCCATTTATTTTATAATAAAAATAATCATTTATTAATCACAAAATAGTATTATTATTATAATTTAAAAGAAAAGTATAATAATTAACCAGATTTAGGTTTCTGAAACACATCTTTATATTTAAATACTACTGGTTTCAAATATCTTTGATATATAATTCATTGTACATTATAACACTATATAATTGTAACGTACATATATTTAAATAATATAATTATTTATTTACATATCTGTACTATCGAATGCATATAAAATATTAATACAGCCATAAAAAATACAGTTAGTATATGTATGCAGTTACATGTACTACTGTCAAAACTTTGAAGAGAAAGTGCATGTTAAAGTTCATTGATAACGCTCTAAAATAAAAATATATTTTTATGAGTATAGTAATATAACTACTTATATATATATATATATATATATATATACATACATACATATACAAAAAAAAATTAATTTTTTTATTGGAAATCAGTGTAAAAGAGAGGGATTCGATCGTTCAAAATGGAAAATTATAGGAGAGGCCTTTATCCAACAGTAGATTGGCAGAGACTGATGATGATGATACTTAAATACATATCTGTATATACATGCATACAATATTATGTATTAGAACCACACAAACAGAAGAATAATAACCTAACAGCACTCAACGTATAAAAATACTTTTTACAAATTAATAATAAGTCTAAATTAAAAAATGCATGTATATATATATATATATATATATATATATGCATTTTATATATTTAAAATCAATTAAGGTAAAATTAGACAAAAAATATTTCTTATTTCTTACTCAACTTGAACAACGAGCTGTGACATACAAAGGTTATTTAAAGGATTTCCCCATACACTTGTTCTGTGGGTTTGTTTTCTAACAACATACTTACAAACATAAACACAAACATATATACATATATATATATATACATATATATATATATATATATATATATATATATATATATATATATATAGATGCATGTATATGACTGTTAATAAATGTGAATTATATTTTTACACGATAAATTAAATAAATTCGAACTGAACTCGATCACCTTGCAAATTAATATTTATATTCGTTATATAGCAAACATAAATGTTTGAAACTAATATAATCAGTCATATTTTTTACTATAATCATATATATATATATATATATATATATATATATATATATATATATATATATATATATGTATATGTTTCTTAATCATTCCATTTAGACTATTGTTACATTCATACGACAATAGCCTCATATTAAAATTATGTAATATATATACGAGTACAATTCATTTAGAATTGTTAAATAGTATGGAGGGAACAGTAGTCTACTTAGAAGGGTACACAAATCTTATTAAAATCAACATTTGTTTATATTTAATATCACCGTTTCATGTGTCCTGCATGTTGATAAGAGTGTTTTAGTTTTATTTTATATTAGTTTAACATAAATTATAAAAAAGAACAATATTTAATAAATTAATATTTATTTTACAAAAACAGTTCTGACATTGTGGCTAAATTAACTTTCACAAATAAATTCTTTTTTCATCTCACAAATCACACCAATTTTTGACCGAAAAAGTTGATGTGGTTTTTGGGGATGAAAAAAGAATTGATTTGTGAAAGACAATCTTTATTTGTTTCTTGTTGTTTATTATTGGTGATGCATTGTTTGGTTTTATTGTTTATATAATTAATTAATAATTCACTCCCATAAATCAAATTACTTACAAAAGTTTGATACATGCATGTGTATATGTATGGAGATATATATATATATATATACATATATATGTAGACACATGCAAGTACATAATATACAAGTAAATATGCTCTAGTAAAAAAGTTCACCTATGATGGTTTCTTGTAATATTAATTTAACAGTCAATAATAAAAAATAAAATTACTACAAAAAAGTATTAAGTAGAAGTATTCACAAATAAACAATACACACACACACACACACATATATATATATATATATATATATATATATATATATATATATATATATACAAACACTTATACATACACATAAGCTTTATTAGAGGCCTTGAATTATGAATAGGTATAGGAGTAAATAATTATACGTGGTAAGAATTTTTCTGAGAAAAATAGTATCTAATATGTAATTGTTTCTTATAGACGAGATTTATTGTTAAAATTATAAACCCTTTAAAAATTACCATATTTGAATCAAAAAACATTTTGATATACTAATATAAGTGCAATCATCAATTAAAAAATCATAATTTAAATCGAATCGTACGATATTTTGTATTTAAAGGATTTGAACACTAAAGTAATATTGATAGTGTTTAAAAATAATTCAATTTATTAAAAAGATACGGTAATATAATGCAAATAATAATAATTAAAGTTAAAATAATCCATTTGCGTAAACATAAATAATTTTAATAAGTTTATATATATATATATATATATATATATATATATATATATATATATATATATATAACTTATAAATAGTAAACATAAGTAGTAAATAATGCGAAATATATTAGATAATATTGTAATTTATCTAATGGATATTTACTTGTATATTATTAAAACAACTTAAAAATGTATAAGAAGTAACATTTATTGTTTTCTCACTCTCATCAACATTACACTGTAACAATAGGTTTAAATTTAAATTGAAAAATAATTGATGTTATTTTATTTGCATTATTTTAAGGACAAGATTTTTTGTTATACCTCTTGCGTATTTCGTTTTAATAATATATTTATTTAATTCCATGTATTGTTTAGTGTCACTATATAATTAATCATCATTGTTTTGTAGATGTATTCTCATAGTAAGAAAACGAAAATTGCATTTTTGACAAAATGTAATTATAGACATGTCTCCCTTAACGAGGTCTGTTTTTATTATAGAAAAATATTTTTTCATATACATATAAACATACATATATATAATATTTTCTATATATATATATATATATATATATATATATATATATATATATATATATATATATATATATAATTATACACTTGTATGCAAAAATGCATACAATGTTTTTTCCCTGCTTTTAATGAACGTATATAATCAATAAAACCTTTTTGTTATATTATTTCTTAAACAAAATTCCAAAAAAACATGCTGACGTCCAAAAGTATTTAGTTATGTATTTATTCGGGGGTTTTACCATAATATATTCTACAAAATAAAAGTTAAGTAATATTTTAAACATTTCGTTGAAGTATCATTATTTATGTATTTCATTTTCTTGTTAGTTTATTTCGAACAAGATTATTATTGATAGAAATTTTGTGTTATTTCTGCTGTTTACAAAAATCATAATACTATTTTTAAATAACTACTATATATAAAACAATATTTTTCTATTGTACAGACTAATCTGTTTATTATCGTCGATATAGTCGATTTTTTTAAATAACGTGATTTTTTTCTATTTAATGTTGTTAAAACCTGTCATCTTTATAAAAAATGAAAATATAAATATCAACTTTCATAATTAAATAAATCTATGTATAAATAAACATAAATACACTTCAATATTTTGATGTAATATCAATGAAAATCAAAACATTCAAATTTGTCAAAGTACATTGTAAAAAGTAAACTTTTTATGCTTTTATCAGAAACAATATAATTATTTTATCAGCATTATTTTTCATAATTTGTAAATGTTGTATCCGATTGAATCATAAAAGTATAGAAATCGATGGATTCAATAAATTATTCGTCTTTGTTGTTTTTATAATTGATCATTTAACTGGGAGTATTGGTTTTATATTATAGTATTTAGTTTATCGATAAATCATTTTGAATAGAAACAAATGGATTAATTATTATTGATTTTTTCTAGCCTTTAAATGAATCAATGTTGTCAAACGTGTGTTTTTTTTTTCAAAACCAGTACAAATAAGCGACCTTTGTCTCTCGATTGAATTAATTATTTCACCGATGTCAGTGTTACAATTTTTGTATCTGTTTGATAGGACTGCTTTTGACAGACATCATTTTTTGATAGTGTTACACTAAATATTTTTAATCTTAAGTTAGTCATATTTTAATTTCACCGTGATGCTTTCTTTACTTCAAAATTTTCATTTTAAACATTGCACATTTTATAATTCTTTATTTACGACTTTACATATTAGTATTCCCTTATTTATCAAATTTGATAAATAGTTAAATGCTCAGTCAATATTTATCAATCTGTAAGTACTATTTATAAAAGAATATTACTGGAGATATGACTTTGTATGGAAAAGCATACAGTGCAAAACATGTATGATATTTACAAAGATGAATTACAAGATCATGTTATTTGTTAGTTGAAGAGTAAAAGGAAGGAAAGGGAAAACTTTACAATGAACGCATTAATTATACAAAGAAATGAAAATAAAAACCATACGCTACTGATTCAATTTAATCGAATATTAATTAATATAAAAAAATAGAACGTATTTCATGTAATAAATTAGACGAATTATTATTGACTATTATAATATAAGGTAGGTTTCTTCCACACCAACAGGGTATGTAATATATAACAATCCCTTCCAGTTTTGATTTGGCAAACGGTTGCACAATGATTTGACATAGTTTTCAATTATATGATGCATATCAGCGAACACAGCACGAACTGATATCTCGCGTTCTCTATACAGAACTATACACTGTGTCAAGGTCAAGGCAAATTGCCTGTTATTATGTTTGTAAATGAATTGTCTCAACGTATATCGTTAAAATGTCATACTGCGTGCATCTATGTGTTTGTATCTATTCATGTGTGCATATTTAATAAACAAGGGGTCTTCATTGAAAAAAAAAACAATTGACAGTATATACATGCCCAATACAAACAACACCATATCAAACACCTACAACAATATGCATATATGCAATATACAAAATGCATATATATATATATTATATGTATGTATGTATATATATGTATATATATATATATATATATATATATATATATATATATATATATATATATATATATATGTTTATATTTTATATTGACTCTGATTTTAACAATCATTAACTAAACTAAGGAAAATAAATGTATTACGATAAAAATTTAAGTGTCAACATTAGAAAATAAAAAAAATATAAATTATTAAAATGGTAATATTTAAAGTATAAGAATTATATATATATATATATATATATATATATATATATATATATCTTTTTAAACCTTGTATTACTTTTACTCACTTACTGCCCCACATCTAAATTTACTCGTTTTTTATTTTAAATTTGATATTGTATATTCCATCGTAATATACCTAGATATTTATTTGAATGTCAGGTGTTTAAATGCATTTTAATATATACAATATATTGTCAATATACAAGTATTATGTCATTTGTACTTAACCGTTTATGATAATGTGTTTCATAAAATGATCATATCAGTTTTTGAAAGCAAGTTATAACTTAACCCTTTAACTCTTTTTTACTCTTCAAATATGTTGAAACAATATAAAAATGTATAACATATAAACATTAAAGTCATTATACTGATGTTTTTAAAATAACAATGTAATATAATTAAATATTTTTTATATATGCGGAATAAAATGTTTTTTGCACTTCTTTTTGCTTAATATCATAAAATACATATCGTTTATGATAGTGAATAATGGTATGATAAACGTTACAGTTTATATATATATATATATATATATATATATATATATATATATATATATATATATATATAAACTTTCTTAATTAAAATTATACTGTAAATAATTGAATTATAAGTACAAAATATGTTCCAAATATATTATTGTATAAAAAAAGAATACATAAGAATATTTTTTTTCAATAACATCCTATATGTAATTGCATACACTTACGTAATCATGTTAGAAAAAAATCACAGTTCGTGTTATTCTTCGCACATATAGGCATGCAAAACATTTCATTATATTTAACCTTGTTAAAAGAACCTTCAAACATCTAACGGGAATAATCCCAGATAGTACAAAGATAAGTACACATGATGTGTATCTTTTTCAGTGTTGAACAAAATTATGGATTATATAACTGACTACTAAACACACGTGTAAAGAAATACAATACAAATAATATTTAATTTATATTAATAATTTATCATAAACTCTTTCATGAATTTCAAGTTCAGTAACAAAAAAAAAAACAATTCGTATACACAAATATATTAGAAATTTAATTAAGAATGTTTATAATAACATTTCCAAATATATAGTTTAATTTATATTTGTTTATTGATACATTTTTAAAAAGAATTGAATTTGTATGATATCGAATTTACTATTTAAAAAGTATTCAACTCAATAAAAATATATTAATAAATAAAACAACCGTATCTATTTTAAAATTATAAGATAAATGTAATTAATCAATAACCAAATTATTTTTTTCAATAAAACATACCTCAAAGATACAAAAAGTGTATCAGAAATAAATATAATTATAGATATAATGTTAACAAATGTGCAAAGTGGCATAAAATTAATCATATATTTATAAAAAAGGAAAAAAATATTAAGAATAATATACTGTCATTTCTATATATATATATATATATATATATATATATATATATATATATATATATATATATATATATATATATATTACTAACCATATTACAAAATTATCAATATATAATTTTTTTTATTTTGGAAATGGCTAAATATTTAATTTTTTAAGAAATAGTAAAAAGCAGGTGCAAAGTACACAGTTAAACATATATAATCAGGAAAAAATTTTTTGTAAAATGTATACATATAAAAATGTTTTAGTTAATAAACTGATAAGCATTGTTAATCAGTAAGTACTGTTTCAAATCGTCCATTTGAATGTATCAAAAATGAAATGAAGAAATCAATTCCTTAAAAAAAACTATCATAAGTCAGATATGAACAATTTAAAGTGATTTAACCAATTTCCAATAATTATTAAATGATCTGTTTTTAAGATATGTCTGTTTACTTAAAAAAAAGATTGTATTAAATGAAGTAGTTACGATTAAACTGTATTATATACAGATAATTAAACATATTAACACAATTCCGATCAATAAATTCTATGTTTGTAAAAACAACTGATTAGAACTGATTAACTTACCGAATTTATTTCACTTAGCAAATCAATTTCATTGAATGCGAAAAGAATATACTATGATGTGTTGAATTCGATTATAATTTTAATTAAATAGATGTGTAATCATTTACTTGTAACATTAGCATTGAAAATATTCAAACGATGTCAATCTATACAGTCATACAATTAATTCCTTTCAAAAATACTCTAGATTTGGATATGAAATTGAAAATTATCGCGTAATATTTAAAATATAGGAAATATCATGTTCAGCAAAAGTATACTACTGTATATTCATTTAATTATACAATTAAATATGTTTATGTACAGCCATTATTATACTACCTATAATTGATAATTATTTTTGTAAACTGACGTTTAAACTGGTTATAAACAAGTAGATGAATATACCGTACATAATAAAGAAGGTTCAAAAAGAAAATAATTGTCAGTGTTTAACTTTAATTTATTCTTTAACAGTTTAACATTCGTTCAATATCCTATAAATTCTTGAAAAATCCTTTTATTATCATTTTAATGAGTATTCATTGTTATTCTAATTATATTTTTGTAATGTCAACAAAATGAATACACAATAAATAAGTATATACTTTACCATTTAACTATTCTTTACCACTTTGACTTTTACTTTTTACATTCTTAAAACGACATAAAAAATTAATATGGATGAGTTAATTATAGGACAACTATTTTAAAACAATATATATATATATATATATATATACAAATTCAAAATTTCTGTCTACCTTTTCAAAAATTTTACATTCTTAGTTCTTATTGACAAGTTATTTCTTTTTTTAGTTATTTAGTAAACATATTAACGAAAATCTTAAATGAAATTAAGATTTAAATATTTAATAATCTTATTAATAATTACATAGAGCTTAGTCATTCAAATATACTGAATGAATCATTTTTAAAGTACTTAATATTTTAGTTTTCCTATTATTTTCAGTACCATGAAATTTGAAAACATATTTTTATTTTTTTTTTTGATAAAAAATATATTTAAAATAACACTTATGTCTTGTACTTTTTTCTAATTTAGTTGTATTTCATAAATTATTTTCGCTGTAGGATAAATAATATAAAATTAAAGTTCAACAAATGCATATATATATATATATATATATATATATATATATATATATATATATATATATGTATGTATGTATGTATGTATGTATGTATGTATATTGTGCGAGACGTGTAATGTATAAAATCATTTTATGTATACAAAGTACTATAAAGTTCTTATGAAAATAACTTAAATAATTGCAGTTAATACTAGAATATTCTGTGACATTAAAATATGACCATAAAATTATTTTATCTTATATCTTTTTAGAACAGCATACCTTGTTCGTTGACTCTCATGGACTATATACATATGCTTACAATGACAGTTATTCGTATATTTTTACATAATTATTCAATCGAAAGTCTACTTTATTTTTACTAGAAGTAAAAAAAAAAGCAAACACTTATATTATTTACAAACAATGAATAAAATATATTATTATCGATATTTTTAAAAAAATATATATAAATTTTTCAGTTCTGTATCTTTAAAATTTTAAGAATAATACATGTTAATAATTAATATCTATTAAATGATAATTGTGATTTAATAATAAATTTATGGAAAAAAAATTAAATACAAAAACAAATAAATCTAATTTAAAATAGAAAATATGTTTCAAAAAAATATATTTGAAATTTATAATATATTTTTAGGGGTAAAAAATCGACAAAACAGATTACTATGAACAATACAACTAACACGGATATTTAATAATAGTTAAGAGCCCTGATTTTTATTCTTTGCCTGCAGCCTCATAATGATTAAATCGGTTACTAATGTGACCATAAAACCTGATCAACCAGACAGTCACTTTCTATTCGCAAGGTCGTGAATTCGAATACAATTTACAGTTAACTATCCTGATTAAGTTTTTCTAAATTTTTCTTTAAATCAATTTTCATTTTAATTTATAAAAAATCGATTCCAATTTAGTTCATTGTAATAGGATAATTTAATTGAATAATGATTACAGATTATATTTATCAAAATCTAATGCATATATACTTATATAAATATGTATTCAAATTAAGTTTACTTAACCTTACTATAGATAGTACTAAACATATCATTTTAAGTCAGAAATCATTTTTGCAAGCTTTAGTATGTCTTTTTTTAAAAAAAGCACACCTTATAATACTTCAATAATTTGAATAAACATATTTAAAAAGTTAAATCATTCATGTCTACTTCCCATGACTAGGTTCATCTCAATGAGTTTATCTCAAGCTACCTAACAGTGGCTCAAAAATTCAAACTAGCTGTGACAGATAAAGACTCAAGTAATTTATCAAAAACGGAAAAACAATACACCAATGGGATCATAAATATTAAAACACAATTATAAATTTATTAACATATCTCAATTATATTATTATACTTGATATTTAATAATTTTGTCGTGTTGACAATTTTACATTTAACAATTTCGCGAAACGAAGAAAAAAATTGTATAAAAATGAAAGATATAAAGATTATAACGATATTAAAACAAGTGTGATCCTGTTTTATATTAAATATAATGATATCGTTATGTGAAAATTAAATTAGATAAATATTATATAGTACTTATGTGTGCTCATTTAAAGATAAAAAATAACTTAATAGTACGATTTAAATCTAATATCACTTTATAAAATTCAATTCATAATTACGTTGTAAATATTCAATATAATTTTGTATTACCACTTAGTACATATTTTTGTGATTATATATCAAATTGTAATCTTATCAAAACATATAATTCCACCCCTGCGCCGAAAGGTAAGAATTGTTTTACTGATATCTATATTTTTATCAGTGCTTGAAACAATTGTGCCATAGATTAAATTATGAACTCATTAATAATATAAACGTTAGTTAAATACCTTTAGCATCATTTTATTGTAGAAAAAGTTTGTATAATTTTATTCTTATCTTCACTAAACATCATTCTTACGTATGAATTGTGTTATGTACAATATGTTTATTGATAAGATAATAAAAGTATATTAAAATTAGTATTTGTTATAATAAACAAATGAACAGATTAAATACTTCTCTTTAATGTGTTGATATGATATAAAAAACTAATGTTTCTGGAAAAGTTCTCATTGCTTAAAAAATCTTTATTGGAAATTTACATCAACGTATATTTTAGATAACAAATTAAAGAACTAGATATTATAATATAATAAGATAAAAAATATCTATAAGATTTTAGCAATAAGTATATTAACATTAAAATATTATACTACACGTACAGTAAAAAAATAATTAAATATCCTAACGTCGATATTAAACAGCATTGGGTAACACAAAATTAAAACGCATTTGTATATGAAATAAAAGCAAAATATTTATAAATAAAAGTCTGTCACCTACAACATTTTTACAAAAATAACTCGGAAAAAAACAACAGACTTCATCATTTTTACCTTTAATAGTAGTTCTAATTAAATAACGTGATATGACTTAATTTCATTAAATATTCAAATCAGTAAGTTAGTTATTGATATATAAATACATTACTGATTAGATAAGAAATACATACAAAATTAAACTCGAAAGTAAATATTTTTTTAATTTAAAAGTACATAAAAATAACATATATCAGTTACAATTAGAAATATCTTCATGTCACACCAGATTAATATTTTAAAATTACTCTGTAGACATTATTTATAATAGAAATACTAATATATAATTATTCATATTCTTTTTAGTCAGTCTTTTGTATTTTACTTTATTTTGAAATAATTAATAACATTATATATATATATATATATATATATATATATATATATATATATATATTAGTTGTTTCAATCCTAGTTAAGTAATTTATTCAATTGTCCAAAATTATATTTTTGAATTTTTTTCACTTTGTTTTTGTGTATATTCAAATCACAATACAAAATTGTTAATGTAATGAAATACTGGCTATGTCACAATGAGTCCCAGATGAAAATAAAAACAGACTTTACAAAACTGCAGTAACATAAACTTTGTGGCGTATCATTATCTTTTGACTCTTTTCCAAATTACACTGTTATTTGTTAGTGCCAAATACACCTACAATATTTGCAAACAAACATATTTTTTTATTTTCTATTGTCATTAAAGAAACAGTTTGATAGTCTGTATTTATTTCGTGTATTTAGTAAATAAAATACTGATTTGATGTGTAAATAAAAAATACTTATATTCGTTATTTCAATGAAAAATTTAATTAAACAAAAATATTAATACATATATATATATATATATATATATATATATATATATGTGTGTGTGTGTATTGTAAAATAATATAAATATTGTTTATTAATTACAATATTTAAAATTGTGAAATATAAATCTTTTTATTATTTATAAACACATATTTCTTGGGTTTAGAAAAATAACGTATTAAAACAATGAACGATTATAGGTGATTCAACTATAGTACTTATTAGATTTTTCATATAATTTACAAAATGAGATTTATTTTGATATAATCTCAATAGCAAATAAATATAGTAAGATAACTAATAGTTTTATTAGTTATCAGTTGTTTATAAAACGTTTCTGTGTAAGAATTAAATATTTTTTTTTACTTTTAATACACAGGAATGTACCCATATATATATATATATATATATATATATATATATATATATATATATATATATATATATAATTAATTTTTATGGCAAATTATTATGTGTGATCAATTTATTCTTATCGAGTAGGTAATACACCAAATTTATAAATTTGTAACTCTTGCTATTTAAATATAAAGCTATAAAAATGAAAAATAATTTACAAAACATAATAATTATATTAAAAATTAACTGCATAGTTCAAAAAAAATTTTTTTTGAACTAATATGAAATGAATTCATATTAAATTCTAATAAACTTTTGAATTAAGTATTATACATTTCAAATTAATGTTTATATTATACTGTTTTGTTATTTATAATAATTAAAAATAAAACTGTATTAATTGTTATTTATAACAATTAATTAGAAATTAAATTGTTTTTAACTTAAGAATACGTGATCAATGATAGTAGTAAGCATCATGATCATCTAACAATACCTCGAAATATCATTTGAATAAAATGGTTTTGACATGATATTCCTAATCAGTATGTTAAGATACTTTATCATTGTCTCACAGTATATTATCGAATATAATTGTTAATTGTAAAATTATAGTACTGATTAATGATTCTTATAAATATGGAATTATTTGTTAATAAATACAAAGAAAGAAGATAGGAAGTATCGTAATTTTTAATATGTTTTGAAAATCATATAAGTAATAAAAAATCAGCCATATATTTTATTTTAATAAATGGTACATTGTTGCTTTTTATTATATATAATGTAGAAATTGAGCCAACATTATGTAAACTGTGAAATGTTATTCATTAAATATTTCGATTGTTTTACGTTAATTAATCTTATTTTTTTATTTTGAAATTCAATTCAAACTGCACAAATTCGATCTGAATTAAATACAAAACACCTACTTTATGATGGAATGTAATACAAGAAATTAGTTGTTTATTTTTATTTCCTAAAATAATAATTATAATTAAATTGATTTCAGAAATGTAATTACAAATTAATTACTGATTAGTTCGATTAGAGACGGGTGAGGTGGATTTTTAACCAAAAGTACCTTGCAAAAATGATAATAATACAGTAGTCTCCAATCAGGTGCTCGCGCATATTTCACTCGTTGTTTAGTGACTAGCAAATACACACGAAGAGTATAATCTTAATTCAGTTAACAGCTAGCGTTGATATAGCGAGTACATTATTCAGAAACATTCATGTTGTGTGTGCGACATTAGTGTTGTGTGTACGACAATTGTATACATAAATAACGCGCTCTCGGTTATTGTTATCCACTATTTATTTTTTTTTTCGTTGTAACATTTACATTCCAGTTAATAAACACGTGATATATAATATTTATAAAAATACAAATAATAGTTATTAAAATCATTTAATGTTAATTGAAATCATTTAATATATTACAATACGGTAAATACAAAATTATATTTAATATGCAGTTTATTTTGAATGTTATATATGTTGTCAAGTTAATTTTTTATGTGTATTTTTTAATATTTGTTTTATATCATCATAACTGTGAAACTATCTGATATATATATATATATATATATATATATATATATATATATATATATATATATATATATATATATATATATATATATATATTAATATATATTACATTTGAAAAATCTTTTTCAAATCAAAAAATTGGGATTAATGTTGCAGTCATGAAGAATTTTGCGTATACTTCAATTTACTATAAACAATTTATAAAAAAATAACAGAACTAAATGTAGTATACCCTCATACACATACATACACACACACCACTAACCAGATAAATATATTTTAACTAATGTTAATATAGAGATCAGTGTACTAACGCTCCAATTGCTTAGAAACAACAATCAACTATATAATTGCAGCTATGAATTTTATTTTAAAAGACTGAAATTATCTAAAATAGGCAATTTATCATTGGTGAACGAAATAGTAAGTCAGTATAAAATAAAAATCATGTTGTTAAACTAATCAGAAAATTATATATATATATATATATATATATATATATATATATATATATATATATATATATATATATATATATATATTATATATGTATGCATGTATGTATGATGTGTGTGTATGTATGTATGTAGCAATAAATATTTAAATAAATATTATGCCTATCTTTTTTACAACTGTCATTATCTTAGAAATATTTGAATCAACAATTCTACTGAATTTTAAAAACCATCTACATATATAACACAAAATAATTAAATGATTTGAACCTTTCTGTTTCTCTCTATCTAAATAAAAATGAATACGCATCTCAATCTTTCCATCAACGAATAAAAACTGAACGAATAACAATATCAAATATTCATTAAACAATATCATCTGTATTATCTATCTTTCGTGATATATACATATATATATATATATATATATATATATATATATATATATATATATATACTCGCATGTGTATTATTTGCATTCATTTATAAAGCAATTTAAATATATGTGCATAGATAATATAAGCAAATTGTTTTGGTCATACTTCGTTTATTATATATTTATAATTGTTTATATAAAACCACACTTTATTGAAAATAATTCGTAAATTAAAATAATATTTTCTATAGCATACTATACAGAAAATAATCATCCGAAAATGTAAATTATTAAAAAATACGAATTTTCATTAATTATAAATTTTTCAATTTTTCTGATCCATTAGTATTACATATGAGGAAAAAAATATGACATTTCATATTCAAAATAAAATGTTTCTTGAATTAATAAGGAAATAAATGTATATATGTGTGTGTGTGTGTGAAATTGTAGAGTAAAACACTTCTATTCAAATTATTCATTCAGATTTTTTCTATACGGTTTGATAATATTTAACTTCTGAATATAACAAACACAGTTTATATTTTAATTAATTTTTTTGATAATAATTTCATTTCATTTTAATACAAGTATTAACATATTTAAATATATTGTTCAATTAATAATTTCTAATATATAAAAAAGATGAACTGTTTCTTTTTTATTCAATTCTGTACTAACAGATTTATTATTAAAAAGAGATTTTTTTATAAATTTGAAAATTAATTGTATGCCGTTTGTTAATTAAAACAACAATATTAAGGTAAATATGTCGCTGTCTATTTTTTAAGCATTAATCTTTTTTAAAAAAAGAATTACTGAACTGTTATATGCATTCTAATGTCATCAAATTTAACTCGATGTGAGATTCAGTGTCGTAAAAACAATCAGAAAACTTGAAATTACTAAAGCATATTCATCATTACCCCAAGGACAGAAACATTAAAGAGCAGAATGTATGTATGAATGTGTGTTTGTGTATGTATAATATATATATATATATATATATATATATATATATATATATATATATATATATATATATAAGTATATATGTATATATACTGTGTGTCTGAAGTACATATATATAGATCTACAAGAGCCAGTCAAATCAAAACTACAATACAGTTCATTTGCAAAAAGAATAAATTTATTTCTTGTATATATTTTTTAATGATTGTATGAATTAAGACATTGATTAGTATATTTGTATTTCGCTACCAATTACATGATACATACATATATATATATATATATATATATATATATATATATATATATATATATATAATGAATATATGTATAAATCAATAATTACTATTTTTAGAGTGCATCAAATTTAGATCAAAGAATATCACTTAGTTTCATTAAAGAATTCAATTCTTAAGGCGTTTATTTTTCCAAAGTATTTATATTGAATGTATTTTTCTTAAACAAGAACATTTGTATTAATCCTCTTTTTTATTGACATGTATATTATTTAGCACAAATTTTTGTATACACAATTTCGCAATATATCAAAACACATACACATGCATGCATGCATGCATACATACATACATACTTACATACATGTGTATATATATAATATATATATATATATATATATATATATATATATATATATATATATATATATATATTGTTGATAATTTACAAAATATATTTTTTTAATTACCAATTTTCGTTTTTATTATTTTCCAAAATTAAATTTCGAAATGTTAAAAATACAGTATAAAAAATAACCAAAGCAATATGTATAACGTCTATATAAAACAATTTATATGAAATTAAATACTCCACATCTATAAGAATTTAAAAACCATACTCATTTTAAATAAATTAAATACGAGCAAGTTACTTTCCATTATTACTATATTTTTATACAGTACAAATGTTTTAAATATCGCAAATTAACATAATTTTGATTAATTATTAATTTTAAAAACTGTGCTAGAAATTGAACATGGCAACAAATTGACATTAAGGTACGTTTTCTCTGCCAAATACGAAATCAAATAAATAATGTATTTAAATTAATAAATTATTGTTTGATTATAAGTTTTATTATTAATTTTTCACATAAAATAAAACGTTTACGTATAATATATATGACCTCCAAACTGATAATAACCAATTAATTATTTGAAGTACTTAATGTGCATGGGATTTAAATGTATTAAAGTAATAATTTTCTCCATATAAATAGTTCAAATAATAATTAGTTTCTTATATAACATGTACATATATATATATATATATATATATATATATATATATATATATATATATATATATATATATATATATATGTACACACATTACACACATACACCCACACACACGCACGAATTCTTTAAGACCAAGAATCAACAAAGTTATACTATTTGTTATTACGTGTTCCAACACGCATATTTTTTGTTGATGGTAAAATCAATATGTTTGTATACATTTAATTTTATTAATGGTACCACTTGAAATTATGAATAGCAAACATGTAGATCAAAAATTTCAAACGTTGTTATAAAAATATATAAATAACTGTACATACACATTTCGTATTTTTTTATTATTAATATAACAAAATATATATAATAATAATAATTCACTTTTTTTAAATAGAATGGTGTTCACATTTTCAATCAATTATAAAAATTGAAGCAGTTATTTTTAATTTTGTATAATTGAATAGCTTTAAAATCTAATTGTGAAACGCTATAGTAGTGGAAATTCCTTCTCTTTCTCTCTCCGCATGTGTGTATATATATATATATATATACAGCAAAAAATATTTGTTACATATAATATACAAATGTATGTATGTTTGTATACAAAGGTGTATGTTAACATAATACAACGTATACTAATTTTAAACTTCTCTGTTGTTGTTGGCTTTTTCTCTGTGTAATTAAAACTAAGAGCAATGGTTGAACAATATGATTGTGTATATTATTATCTTTTTAACTTTTAAATATAATAAGAAATCATCAGTCGTCTTTGAAATTAAATTATGATCAAGGGTTACAAAAACATTTTCAGTCATTCAGTGATACACTCATATGAAAAAAATACATATAAACTTACATATATGCACATATATATATATATATATATATATATATATATATATATATATATATATATATATGTGGGTGTATATATATATATATATATATATATATATATATATATATATATATGCATGGATGCAAAAGTAAATAATTTTTTTTATTCGTGAAAAAATATTAAAGATTCTGTTATAAATGTTTTATTTGTGGCTAATTTTCTAAATTATAAACAAGGTTACAGACTATTTGACTTACATATTTACAAGATTTCGTGTAAATTCGACGTTACAGTATCTAATGAAAATGTTTATTATTTCTATTATAGTTCGTTCTTGACCAATATTTGAATTAGCTATGTAAATGTTCTTGGCAGCTAATTCCTAAACGCGTTCGATAAATTCTGAATGTACATATGAAAATTATTAATACAACAAATAAATACGTACTTGTGCGAACAACAATCGAATATTGTGTGATTATCATTTTCAATTTTATAACGAAACGTTTAGATTAAATAAATATATAACAATTTAATAACAACACGATACTATCAGAAATTTCAGAATGGGTAACAGAAAAAACAACAATACACATTTCTTTAAAATTTTGAGATATGTAATATATTAAATGAACAATAATATAATTAATAATTTTATTGGACCGAAATTTAGAGTATTCATAAGTGTGTATATATATATACATATGGTAAAAGATAGTAATTTTAAATGTTGAACTCAATTCATTAAAATAATAAGTTGATAAATATAAAACGATTACAATTCTACACTTCACTTCATATAGTTCAATAATATGATTATAATAAGAGATAGTCCTAATTGTTAGAGCATTAAACTACAGATCAAAGCATAATAATCTTCTATCTCTTAATGTTTAGTGACACACAAATAATAAATGATTGTATTTTTATTTAGGATACTGTCAATGCCAAACGTGACCAAATGTTAAATATGCGGTGGTGTATTAAAATGTATTCTTATATATGTATTTTAATTCGATTTTATATAATTATCTAATATGAATTTGTTAAATTCAGCTAATAAACAGTGTTGTAATAATATGAACAAATACTTAATGAACAAATCAAAAATAATATTTAATTTCTTTAATTTTTTATTACCTAAAAATCGAATACATTTTACTTATTTTAATTTATTCCAATGTTATTTTTTGATATTAATATTGAACGAACATAATTAATATCATTGCACGTAACTTTAAAAAAGTAACTAGGAAAGAAAAATATTATATTGAAAAAGGCACTATTTTCACTAACTTTATAAATAATGCTTCATTAAATAGATTTAAAAATCATAATCTTTTTCTTCTATTAATAAATCAATTAATAGAAATATTCATTTTCTATATTTATTATTATTAACCGTAATTTATAAATATCTCAGGACATAATTATTGATTAATGTTTTAATTGATTAAATAATATAATTTCAACGTAAATTAATTTAAATATATAACTTATACTTTTTATTCAACCATTGCTTTAGCATGAGAGTTGAATTTTATTTGAGTTGAAATATAGTAAATAAATAGTAGAATGTATCTAAATAAAAAAGTATTTATCTACGTACCGTTAATAATTAAAATAGACATTTAACAAAACAATTTATTAAAATTTAAGTTTTTAGTGACCTTGACATAGATATATCAAATATATTTTACTAGTTTAATAAATCAATATTATCTGAAACATAGTTATGACTTTTTTTTATATAAATAATGCTTTTAATATGTCACCCATCAAGTCATATATTTTCATTCTAAAATTTCAATCGCTGTTATTAAATTTTACCTATGATATTCTTCTTTTTTAAAAATGTAATATTAGTTTAATCGCACTGTCATATAAATTTATATAAATATATACACACAAACGTGTGTCTGTTTGTGTATGTGTTTGTTAGCAACAAATTTCACTTTTTCAAAATTCTACTTCGATTTTTTAAATACTATAATTTCATAATCAAACATTGCACACAGTGTATATAAAAAATAACAATAATAAAATGAAACTGATTTTCTATTTACAATGTCGTTATCGTTATTATACTGACCAATCTTTACTTAGTCAATGACGTAATTTTATTCTTACATTTTAATTTATACAAGGTAAAAAATACAGGTTACGATATATATATATATATATATATATATATATATATATTCACTTTTTTGTCTTATAGTTTTCTAAGAATTAAATATTTTTGTTTTTAATACAAATATAAACTTTGTTCATACTGTACTCGTTATTTTTCGAATGAAACAAATTTATCCGGGTTGTTTTTTTTACTAAATTCATATGTATTTTGCATCATTTATACGAACACACACACACACATATATATATATATATATATATATATATATATATAATATGTATTATGTATATATGTATGTGTGTTTAGTGCTTTCCTGTCCAGGTTTATATGAACTTTTTTATTTCTTGTTAATTCTTGTATCTTGTACATTAACCAGAAAATCAGATAATAAGGAAAGATCGATTGTTGGGAAAAAACATCTTGTATTTTTAGCTTAACTAAATTTATGTTATTATTATAATAAATGATAATTGCGACTATTTTTAATGAAATAATTGCCACTTTTTAATTCACTGACATACATATATATATATATATATATATATATATATATATATATATATATATATATATATATCATTTACGTTTCGCAAGACAATAAAATTGTAAATTCAATATAGAAACTTGATCAATAAGAGAAGAGTATCGTATAGTATGTAAAATTTTAGCGTCCAATTTCTTGGAACAGAACATTTCTTGGATTTTTTATCGTTTTACGTCACTAGTATTGTTTATTTTGTATTTGTACGTATGCATGTTTATGTATATATATATATATATATATATATATAAACAAAAAAATGTGCAAACAAAAATTAAAATATATCTTTCATCTAATTAAATAAAATTTGATTACGTTTAAGACGTCTATAGCTGATAATTTGAAAGTTTCTGATCTCTCATCATAACATGTTAAGTATACAAACTATGAATTCACATATATATGACTTCGCATCTTTTAAGTTACTATACAATTATAATGTTCAAATACAAAACTACTTTTAACGAATAATGTTTGTTTTTTTTTTAAAAAAACTATTTGTTCATATAAATTCATATTTTTTTAATAAGTTTGAGTGTTTGTTTAACAAAGATTGAGAAAACGTATGTTTTTTGTTAAACATTTTCTTTACACCTACATTATTAAAAACAGAGCAATAGTATTCGAAATTAAATATTTTACATAGAGATACATATATATATATATATATATATATATATATATATATATATATATATATATATATATATATTATACACATACATACATGCACTGTACTTTCAATATTACAAAACAGATATTTGTTACAATAATTATAATAATGTTAGAACTTGAAACATTTTAAACTTCGTCTATATAAAACGGGAGTGTTAGAGTAACATCTAATTAGTAACACATACATTACCTTCAACAATACAATTTAAACAAGTGAAAAAATATAGTATATTTTCAGTCTAACATCTTTTTATTGAATGTTTACTGTTTGAAGTCATATAAATAAGACAAATTGCTCCCATTGCCATTTTTTACATAATATGTATAATATTTACCTTGAGATAATATAAAACAAATATTTAAACACAACATTTAAAAATATACAGGTATACATTTACGAAGCATGTTTTTTTCAAATATTCATATTTAAAATAATTTTTGTGAAAAAGTGATATTTGAACATTACTTCGGGTAACAATTATTCATGTGATAATAACATTAATCGCCAAAAAAACATACAATTCGTTCATAATTAATGGGTTTTGTGCAGTGTGTGGAATCTGAAGAGAATTGCTTATTTCACATCATGCCTGTGTACCATAAAATAACGAGGAAATGTAAGGTAATATTCGGTTTATAATAATTATACGCTTATTACTATATTTCCTATATTATTTTTATTTGTTAAAAGAAATCAATTAATATCATGTTTATTTGATTCAAATTAAGATATTCATTTATTAACATATCTTTTTAATTAATACATTATATCTGATTCATTTGGTAAGAATCATCCGAATTAAGTTTCTTGAATGTGTAAAATCATTAATTTTTTCTTTAGTAAATAAAAGATAAAATTTATATTAACTGGTTATTTTCATCCATGTACACATTATTATCAATGTAATAAAAAAATGATGATAAAAATAAATCTCTTTTATTTATCTCGTATCTTTTCTTCAGTAATATGATAAAGCTTTTTGACTTTCTGTGATATTATGTTTCCACAGTTTAATCAAAAGCGTCGTCAATTTAATTAAATTATATATTGAGATATTCGACGTTCAAATTATTAAAAATTTTTTATTAATGTCACACATTCGCACACACACACACACACACACATATATATATATATATATATATATATATATATATATATATATATATATGTATATATATATATATATATATATATATATATATAACTAATCGGTATTTATTTCATTCATGTGTATTTTAACATTCCTTACATATTAGAATACTCAAGTGTGTGTATATACGTAAATGTACGTACATAAACGTTTTATATATGAAAGTTTGTGTGAATGTTTTAGATCAATATAAATTATTACATTCAACATTAAATACTTTTATTTTAAAAAAAAGTACAAATTACTCGAAAGAGAATGACATAACTGAACAAACGATTGAATATAAATACATGAAAAAATAACACAATGGGTAAGAAAATTTGTACTAGTGCAGTTTAAAAATTCTAGAAATTCAAACTAATTATTATCAATTTATTGTATATTTTTCTAACTAAATGATAAATAATTAAAAATTAATGATCAAAAAGTAGATTTTATTGATATACGAATATCGAAGGTAATATTTATTGAAAAATAAAATATTATATAAAACATGAAATTAAACCATTGGATCTAATTATAAAAATTGGTGCTATTGAATTATAGTATGTTTTATTAAGACTAATAATTTGATTGCATTTCAGTATTCTCAAGTAATTACTCATTTCTCTTAGTATTCTCAAATATTATAAATACACAAACATATACACAAACATATACATAAAAAATATTCATACAGTTTTGGATAACATCAACTGAAGTAAACGAATGTAATTAAATTATTTTTCTAATGTTCAAAAAAACGTTCGTGTGCCTTAACAAACAAGTAATTGTTATTTTATAAAAATACCATTAAATATATTTTAATTGAATAAAAACTTATCCCATATAAGTCCAGGAAGCGTTTGCGTTAATCACTAAATTCATTCTAAATCAATTAAATAAAGATATTTTTGTACAAAATACCTGAATGAAAAGAAATTAAAAATACATTTAACAAAATCATGTACGAATGTGTAATAAATATACAATGAAAACATTAAAAAAGTGTTTGTCAAGGTCTTTTCTCTCGAAAATAAGATCAGACCATTTTTTCATATTACTTTTGTCCTTGCATGATGTTGTTATAGTAATTATGTAAGAAATCGTTCTCATCGTGCCAATATATCAATTATAAATATATAGTATTAAAGGCCAAACTATTGATATAAACAAAAAATCAACAAATTTTCCAAACATGCCATAAAAACATTTAACTTATTTTAAGCACGTGTTAATTGTAATTATATTAGATTCAATTTAAGAATATTACAAAAATCTGCATGCATTTATGTGTTTGTAGTGTAAATACATTTTAGAATTCAAGAGGATCAATGTATGAAAAGTTGTAGTAAACAACGTGAACTGAAAATATGATAAAATGGTTAAAAAAAGCACATTTTTATACCATCAATAACGAACTAGCATCAAAATTCAATATATTATAAAAAGTGTTTATTCATAAACATGAAAGCTTTAAAAAAGTATGAGATCTTTGACATCATGAAGTAATTTTATTAAAGTATATATGTTTTATTACAATATATCTCATGTATGCACATTTAAATATAATGTAATAATTCTATCATATTCAAGTCATAAATATTACATTATTAATTTGATTCTCAACAAAAAATCGTTTTTGTTGTATATATCTTATTTTATTAAATTATGAATTTTTAATGTAACATATTTTATATTACAGTATTCATTTTCGGTCGATATTGAACCTTCTAGTTTAGATTTTTTTTTAAAAAAATTAGTAACAACAGTGTCCGGTTATTTAATTAATTACTTAATAATTGAAATTAACAGAAACAAGTAATATGACGTTAAATTAAAAACAATCAACCATGCCACACAATTATTTTTTGTAATTATTTTATAAATTAGCAAGTTGGGAGTTTGTTTACAACATACAGAGAAGAATGTTTTGAACATTATTGTACTAGGGTTTTAAAAGTTCGTATCTAATACATTTCACTTCATATATACCGTAAATAATATATTTTTATATTAATAAACTTATAGCAAGTGAAAAGAAACATAAATTCCTTGTTGATACATTTTAACTTTCTCCAGTAATAATTTTCATTCAGTCTGTATCCTTTATTTGTGTATATATACATACATACGTACATATATATATATATATATATATATATATATATATATATATATATATATATATATATATATATCATTATTAAAGTCGTTAAAAATCAATTTTAACTTTAATATCTCCAACTTTATCATAATTTCATCATGAATTCACAAAAGATATCTATCACAGATCGTTGGTTCTATAGACAATCCTAATTCTCTGTAAAACTGTATTGTTTTCTAAATTTAATTTTCTGGCTGAATGGCCCTCAAAAATAAGTACTTCACTGAATAATATAATAAAAATTTACTAAAACTGCTACTGGACTTCATTACTTAATTATTATTATTGTTATATATATATATATATATATATATATATATATATATATATATTATTGTACAAATATTGAAATGTATAATGTGAAATATGTAAAAGTATTACACTAAGGACAAAAAAATTATAAAGTAAAATATAAAAGTAAGCAAAAAAAATTAAATATCGTATAACGTTATATCAGAAAAGTATATTTCATGAATATATGTCACTAAGAATGCAAATATAGATAACAATAACTGTTGAAATGAATATGTCATTTCAAATAATAAAGAAAACATTTTAGTTATTAAAGGTTGTCAATGAGGCAGGGGGATTCAATTCTATTTCATGAGGGTCGAGATTGTGTTCTCATTTATATTACAGATACATAAAGACCGTAAATTGAAAGCGAAAACAGAGACGAATTATTTCATCGAGACAAAATTTGCTCATTTAAAATCACATTGGGTATAATTTTAATTGAAATTTCTAATAAATCCAGAAACGTTAAATATTTGAAGCAGTTTTCCACTGCCTTGTACAACCTATACCGTTTGATCAGACAACTTTTAGGAGTGATTATTTGGTTAATCAAACTACATCATTCCAAGAAATGTTAGTATATTTAATATTTAAAGAATGTAATATTTTATTATACATATTAGTAAACTTCCACTATTATTAAATGCTAAGAACCGTGTAAATATTAATGAATTTATAATACCTACAATAAATAAGTGTAATTAAAAATTCATATTATATATATATATATATATATATATATATATATATGTGTGTGTGTGTGTGTATGTGTATTTCTGCACAATAATTTATCAAGTTTTAAAAACAATAATCCACCTTATTTAGTTCGTATTATATTACACATAAATATTACTATAATACAAATTAATATTTATAAAACTATATATATATATATACACACATACATACACATATCCACATGCATACATATATATATATATATATATATATATATATATATATATAAATATGTTAAGCGATATTTTAACCAGAATTGAACGTTTATAGATGATGTAAAATTATATCTTCTGTAATTTTTGCAATTATGTAGAATAATAATTAAAAATTAAAAGACCTCCCGCGTTAAATTTAATAATTATGTTTAAGACATAATATAGAAAAATATATATTAAAATTATTTTTTAATAAATAATGGTAAAGAATCGCATGGAGTACAATTTCCTATCAATATTTTTTTAATTTCAGGCGGATGACTTATTAGTCGACGACTTATTTTCATTGACATCAACTAATCTACAAAGAACAGATTTAGATGGATGTAGCATTCTCGGTGATACAAAAAGTTCACAACTTCAAATTAAACATGAACCTTTACTTCTCAGCGATGCTGAAATACACGCTCTTGCGAAGGACAGGCAAAAAAAAGATAATCATAACATGAGTAAGTAAATAATTGCATTAAATATTTCAGTATATTTAAAGAGAAGTTTTGAAATATGCACCAAACATTATTTGTGCTGAATATAAATTTTATAATGTCGTCGTAATATCATTTGTAATATTAAAAACATCTTTCACGGATAGAATTAAATTTCAATAGGAAAGACAACTTTTGTTAATTATAATAATTATTCGTATACATTTTAACATATTCAAATAATTATAGTTGAACGGCGAAGACGGTTTAATATAAATGATAGAATCAAAGAACTGGGAACACTACTGCCAAAAAACACTGATCCCTATTATGAAATCGTTAGAGATATTCGACCAAACAAAGGAACAATCTTAAAATCGTCTGTTGAATACATTAAATGCTTAAAATACGAAGTACAACGTTTGAAACAAGGAGAACAAAAGCAACGTCAAATAGAAAATCAAAACAGGAAGTTATTGTTGCGAATACAAGTATGTAAAGATATTAAAACCTAAAAGAAACTATCCACATTTTACAATTCATATTTTTTATGAATGTTTTTTTATAAAAAACACATTTCATAAACTGACTGAAAAATAATATATATATATATATATATATATTTTTTATTGACAATTAATAACAGATAAATTATTTTTAGACTGTCATAAAACTGTAGACTATTTTAAATCAATAATCTAATCACTGTACTAAATTATTAAAATTACAGTAATACATAACCAGGATTAAAACTAGAATTTTCCGGTTTTGTTTATTTTAGGAATTAGAACTTCAAGTTAAATCACACGGACTTCCAGTTTCTAACTATAACTGGCAACCATCGTCATCAGGAACAATGTGCAATGATTATCAAAAGACAAACAATATCCCATACAATACACTTAATGCAAACTTATTGGTTCAAGATTCACTGAAAAAGGTGGGTTACCTGATTTTTGTAAATAGACGTATATATTATTAAAGCCATTACAACGTTACTAAAAGAATAAATTTAAATATTTTATCCAACTTTTATTCTTTTAGCTGCCAGATATTTTATCAGAAGAAGCATCTTTATCACTTGATGAATGTCAAATAGATGATTTAATGGATGATGATCACAATAGAGTTCATAAAGGAGATCCAATGTTATCATCACCAAATCTGTGCCACAAGGATCCTATTCTTTTACATCACAAGAATCCCATGCTATCGCCACCTTCTCCACAACCAATAGATACAATTGACACTGAATCATTAGTTGGAGATATTGATATGGGACCATGACCCAAAAATATTATAGAAACAAAAAAAAACAGTAAATATAACTAGCGTAGTCAGTTCGGTTCGTTAGTGTTAATAAAGTGAGTGCAGTCACAAACATATAAAACTTTACTGCTGTGAATGTCTATTAAACATTAATAGAATTATAAGAAAATGTTCCAAAACTAAAAACATATGTATTCATATATATTTTTTGATATATTATAAGTCTTGTTTCTTTACAACATACAACAAAGAGATTAAAAAATTACTGTATTTCTGTGATTATTAAAAAAAAAGTGACAGCATGGACACTTAGTATTATTTTTTGTGCTGAAACAATATTTTGATGGCATTAACATACTAAATTTTCAACACTTTTTCAAGTCTACTGAAAAAATTTGTCTACAATACCAGAAAAATCGTTATTATATATTTATATCAAAATTACCTAAATAGAACTTCAATTAGTATCCATAATTTGAGTATTCATACAGTTTATAATACATTATTAATTTCTTTTACACTTACTTATTTTTAATAAATAATTTTTCAAATAAATATATTATTAATAGACAAATTTAAAATCTCTGTTTAATACAACATGGAAAAAATTAATTATTTATTGAACAATAAAGTTATTAAGAAAACACTTAAAAAATTATAAAAGTGTGTGTGTGTGTGTATGTATGTATATATATATATATATATATATATATATATATATATATATATATATATATATATATATTGTTATTACAATATTAAATTTGAAAAGTTATATTTGATGTTAATATTAAAAACCCCTTACTTAATATTTAATATGATTGTCATCATCAAGTCAAATAATTTGTGTGAAAATTGCATTTTAGTAGTATTTGAAACAATTTTAAATATAATTAATAAAAGAATTATTAATTTACTTCCTGTTTAATTATTTAAAGTTATACTAATTGATGGAATACAGAAAATCTACCTTAAAAACAATACAAATTTTGAAGTTATTAATGAAATATAATTGTTATCAAAATTCGTACACATTGTAAGGTAATTTTATATAAAACTCACGACGTAAATGATCATATGAATATATATACATATATATATATATATATATATATATATATATATATATATATATATATATATATATATATATATATATATAATCATCATCAGCAGCAGCCTGTCAATCCACTACTGAATAAAGGCATCTTCCATAATTTATATACACGCGTGGTGTGGCTTTTCAACAATTGTAATACGATCAGTAAGATACAAATATTATATTTCGTTATAATAGCAACAATTAAAAAACTTCGGTAATCAATGTTAATTGAGCAGGCGAGCCGTAAAGTTTAATGTAAAACGGAAGTTCTGTTAAAAACATGAGTATGAGTTCTACTGTATAGATGAAGAATCAACAGCATCCGAGACAATTTAGAATAAAACGCGGATTATAGATAAAAACGATGTTTACTTTGAAATAAGAAAAAAAACTATATCATTTGAAGTCGAGTGTATGTAATGTCTACATAAATAGGTAGATTCAGTTCTAAATTAATTACGAATTTTACCATTTTTCCATAATTATTACCACGATGATAGAAACATTAAAAGTTATGAAATATTTGGTACATCATTTCTTGAAAACTGGCATTTTTTATAATTTTAAATAAAAATAATAGATACACAGTGCGGCTCAATATGACGCAAAAAATTATAATTTAAAAACTTAGGTGTACACAAATGAACGTGTTAGTCAATTAGGCAAGGAAGTAAATGTCGATTAAGTTATTCAAGGCATAGAATACCTTGGCCAGTTTGGGAAATGAATATCTTACTGACCAATTTCATACCGTTTACCTTTAATAGATTAATTTGTTTTTTTTAAAAAAAATGTAAATTTTCCAGTATATCATTAATTCTTTTCCACAATTTGCACGTGACAAAATCTATATTAGATATTTTTATGATACGAATTTGGAGAGGTTCGTTCTTTTTCTAATGTTTTATGATCAATCAGATTGTAAAATTTACGACGTATTAATAATTTACGATTAAAATAATTCAGATTTACAAACGTACCTTCACA
>CM068324.1:18887393-19037393 GCA_034766995.1 Acanthacorydalis orientalis | reverse complement strand
TTTATTAGTGAATATATTGGAATGGTTATAATTCTGGCACAGTATATATTGAAAAGACTACATTTAGCATATTTCATTTAACAATAACTAAATCTTAAAGAAAAAAGTTTAAATTATTTATGTTCTAATATATACACGCTTAAAATATAATTAGAAAAGATTAAATATTTCTTTTCTAGAATATTGATCAAAATGTTAAATTGACTTAACTGGAACTTGCAGAGGTCACTAATATTCCTCTTCGTTATCGAGCATCTTTTCTATCAATTCCGCATCCCATTGATTCTCGTTCCCCACATTCCCATTCGATAAAACTTCAAATTCTTTGAGTTCTGCATCGATTTCTTTCATCCACTTTTCTGAAGTAATGTCGATGTCAAAAGCAATCGTCAGAGATTTATTGGGTGCGGACAGGTTAGCAAGCGGGCGAGCGTAGGATGTGCAAATAAAATAAACAGAAAACAAATATGAATCATGTAAACTGTCACTACATACAGCACATCTCATACAGCCAAACAGTAATTTATATTTTTATGGTTTTCAATACCAATATCTTCTACAAAAATTTATTGAACAACATAACAGTCTCGCACAGATCTTAATAATACCACACAATGATTACCATACTCATAATCAATTATCCTTTAAGCATAGTTTCATTATTGTCTTTTCCAATTTGTGAAAATTATACACTCATTTCATGGTTTTATTTTCAAATGAAAATCGTAATAACTTTGAGCTAAGTGGTAAATACATGATAATAAGAAAAAAACTTAGTTATATAATAAAATTATTAATTTATCAACATATATTATTTACTACTGTGAAAGTTGTTTATCAATATAAATGGCTATTATACAAACATACATCTGAATAATTTCAATATATGAGAATATGTTTGTGCTGGCGTGAATACCCGTGTAAATGTGTGTGTTTGTTTTACTGACGTCTGATTTACAAGTGTGTGTATGTACAATATAAATGCATTTAGACGTACAAACACACACACATAGCATACGCTCGCACGCTCACAAAATTTAATTATACATAATAAAATATCACTATTGTCTACTAACAATACCTACTACAAGTGTATATGGTTGAAAATAGTTTCCTATCAACCTAAAAATGATCAAGAATAAACACTGCATATTATGTATCATTTAACAAAACAATATTAAAAAAAAGAAAAAGAAAAAAAAAACATTTCAAACATAGGAAAAGCAGAATTATTTAGGAATGAACATTATAAACGGAATAAAATTTGTAAGGAATAACATTTTTAGAAAGCAATTTTGTCAAGAGGAATCCATCTTCTTAAGCTGTAGAGGAAAAAAGCAATGAAGCATCTTAATTGATTATAAAATCATTTTATTGCTATCCCTACAAAGACAAGCAAACTTACCTTCATTAACTCCTGTTACATCAGCTCCTTCTTGATTAGAAGAAAATGATTGTTCATTAGCCTGGCAAATTAAACTTACACGATAAAAGTAGTTACGCCAGAATGTTTCTTCTTTGATTCTAAAAAGTTAAAATACAATAAAAGAAACTACATTACTAACAAATATAAATATTAATAAATAAAATCAGAAGTTAATAATAGATTAAATACTTGGAACTAATTTACATATCCGATAAAAAAAAAATGTATTTTGAAAAGATAATTGACTTTTTTTTAACTGAAACTATAAGAAATCAAACTTATAATTTTTAACATACAATATATACTAATAAGTATTTAATTTAAAAAGCTTACATCTTAGGTACAAGATCGAATCTCATTTTTTCAAGTTGTGGATCTTCTGCCATTATAGCTAGGGCAATTGGATATGATGTATCATAATCAAACTGAAACTCTACTCCAGCGGGTGGACTTCGTACAAAGTTCCGCCGATCCTAAAAAAACACACATTACTTACTGTTACATCTTGTACAGTACAAATATAAAATATTATATTATGGTAATTCAAACAGGACTGTATTATTTTCCAAAAATCTTCAATAATTGACATAAAATTTACATACAGAAGACAAACTTAAACATTCTTCTTTCAATGCTTCTTCATTAGGACAACCAACCCATGGTGGTACACTTGACGTTGCATTTTTTGCTTGCTGTTCTTTTATAAATGCTTCTTGCTCCTTATTAAACTCACCCAATATACTCTAAAATGATACATAAAACTAAATATACCAAATAATTCATTTTAACATACAATTTTCTTCCACTTTGATTGAATTTTTTCTTAGACATATCTATATTTTAATAAACTAATCTTATCAAATTTATTATATATATATATATATATATACAAAACTTACATTTTCTTCAACTGTTTTCTTAATTTTAGCACTTGCTTCACTGACAGTTTTTCCAGCTTTGTTCACAGCTGAATATAAGAAGTTTCCAAATGATTTTGCACCAGCAAGGGCTTTTGTTGATACTGTTTATAAGATCAAAAAATATCAATATACATTAAATTACAAACATAAAATATTTCACAAACAAACAAACAAAAAATCAAAACAAAAAAAAACTAACAATGTGCTCCTCCTTCAAACTGACCATCCTTGTCTTCAGTTGGTGTACCCAATGCAGATCCAGGTCCACTATCAGCCCCTTCTGTCATACTATAATAAGAAAAATGCATGAACACTTTTATAAACAAATAATCAATTTTAAAAATACCTTGAATTATCATCATCATCTTTATCTTTTTGTTTAGCTGGCATATCATCTATTGTATTAATAGGCATCTCTTGGGCTGGATTATCTATTCCTCCAGTAACAGATGGTTCTGAAGATTCAGTTCCACGGCTTCTTAGACCAGGAATAACACTCACTCCTGAACCCAGCCAACCAGTCATTTGATTTTTCACATTAGTAAGCATTTCCAATTTACTTCCCTTGGTAGGGCTAGAAAAAAATTATACATATATATATATATATATATATATATATATATATATATATATATATATATATATATATGTAGTGTGTGTGCACATACACATACAATTATAATTAACTAGACATTAAAGTTAATAAATTTATTGCTACAAATACAAGCTTACATCACATGAAAGATATATAACAAATAAATCCAGAATTCAATGCATTCAAATAAAGGACATAAATAAATCTACATATATAAAAGTAAGGGTATAGGCAAGTAGGTGAGAACTGATAGAGAAGAATGTGTGAGTGTGTATGTATGTATGTATGTATATGTATATATATATATATATATATATATATATATATATATATATATATATTCTATAACAAGAGTTAAATAAATGTACTTTGTTGGTATAGTATAGTTGTAACAGATTTTTTTATTTGTATACAATTCACAATACATATGTATCTAAATTTAATACATTCAATAAATAAGTGGTTAGGAAATACTGAAAAATCACAAATAAGGTATATAGAGAAGTCATAACTTTTCAAAACATTTTTCTATAATATAATCAATAAGTAACTAAGTCTAATATATAATTATTTTTTAATATGTTTTAATATTAAAAAAGATTTTTTCCTGAAAATTATGAAATCGCTTTTTATTTGGAAATTATCCATAGATCGTATATGATTTAAGGCAGTACACCTTATAAACTTTGTTTTCTTGAAAGATAATAACAAAGTTTTTCTAGACTAAAATCCATAAGCACCATAATTAAGCAACAATGTACAAAATGGCTGTCAAAAATCAAATCAATGTACCTGGTATCCTCAGGATTTACATCGGTTGCAGTATTTAATTCTTTATTCACATTATCAGTCGGAGTTGGTACTTGTTCTTCTGTATCACCTTTTGCTGATCCCATCCATGAACTTACTTGATTTGTAAGGCCCGAAAACATTTTGCGTGACTCTGACAGACAAGAGTAACACAAATATTGTACAAGTTAAAAATAACGAAGGGAGTGTCAATCAAATTAAATACACATTCTATCGCAAAAACACCAAAAAATCGACACTGCGAGATGTCACCAATCTTATTACAGTAATACAGAAGTATTTAAGTATTTACAACTTAATCTAAATCACTTTTCACTTTAATGGTCTTCAGAAATAATCGCAATAATTATTTAAACAATTAAATATGATTAAATTAATGTCTTAATATTAAGCCGATTTGTATTTCAATGTAGAAGACTATGTCATTTAAAGCAGTCAAAAATGATCTGTTTCTATGTGCGAAAAGAAGGAAGCAGTACAACTGGAAAATACACCACTATCATGAATATGTTCGTGAAGATATTATGAACAACTTGTCGGCTACCGTGCACAGCGCAAGACTTGGATTTTATTGATTACACATATTCGACTTGACATAGCTAAAACATAAAGGCTGCGTTAAACTACACTTTTTCCGTTTTGGTTTAGTTGCAATGAAATATATGTATATATATATATATATATAAATTTTAATTTTATGAGGCAAATAAAAATCCATATACATTACTTAAGAAGTATATTAAAATATTTAAAAAAATACAGTACCCAACTAATTAAGATCTTGAAGACAATTATAATGCACAATTGACAAAAAATTATCAGCTAAGTAATGACAAGCCAATCAGTTTGATCGTGCATTATGTGGCCACAGTGCAATTAGCACAGTAAAACCGGACGTATTTTATGAAATAAAAAAAATTATTGCAAAAATTTTCATTAACAATATTGTATCTTATTAAGTTTAATGAACAATGTTCATACCATTCTAAAAACTTAAAATTGGTATTTTTTAAATGTAATACTAGAATAAAGTTGCAATATAAATTACAAAAAAAGAATAAATAAATATTTTTAAACAAGTGTACAATGCAATATGTATTGAAGTGAAATTGTCGTGACCAATTTTTTTAATATTGCTTTAACAAAATGCTTCATTGGCTTGATGTTGGTTGGTTGTCTCCCATCAAATAGACAGAATGAAATTCAATCCATAATTAACAGATTACCATGGTTCTGTCCTGGAAAACATTTTTTGTGGATTTTTTTTAAATCAATGCTGTTAAATTGAACTTTTAATAGAATAAAAAACAACCACTTACTTCTGGCCATGTTTTTATTTAGTTTTAGATCTCATCTTTCTTTAATCACTAAAATGTTTAATTATCACTTCTATTGAGTCAGTCATGCTAACACTTCATTTGTGATTAACAAAATTCTACTAAAATATAAATAAATGATTTATTTTTATGAAATAATAAGTTTACTTAAGGATTAAATATACATATTAGATATCAATTAATTTCATGATGTAAATCTATTATAACAAGCAGCCTTACTCAATTATAATTTTTAAAATATTCAGTACTTACTTTTCCCAGCATTTAAATATCCTTTTACATTATTAATATGAAACATATTTCTAGAAAACTTGAATATACTATTATAAGCTGTATAAAAATACCAATTTAAAAAAATCACTACTTACTAATATCATAAATGAACATTAAATGATAATACCACATGCATACTGTGTTAATATATTTAGTTTTCAAAATAAGTTGTACAAAACAATTAAATATTACACAATATAGTTCTGACACTGTGGATAATTTCACTTTCACAAGTGAATTAAGTTTATTTTTTTTTCTTTGGAGCAAATTCCAGACCTCTAATAAGTGAAGGTTTAATCTTATAACAATCTACAAATAAATAACAAGAGATAGAACAGCTGAATTATTAGTTACATATTGATATTCATTAACTTACCAATTAATAATTTATAAACAAAATTAATTTGATTTCCTTGTATCAATACTTCGGATGTCTTTTTTCCATGTTGTGTCGATATTGTTGTACTAGCACCTACACCATGCTGACATTCACGTGCAAATATTGCTGGATCAATTTTATGAAATTCAAGATTATTTACTAAAGTCACCTGTAATATATTTTTATATATTTACATATATATATATATACTTAAATTTAATGTTAAGTTACACATATAGAATATTTTTATCATTTTAACCTTTTTGTTCCATTTTCTATTTTGAACAATCATAGTAATTGGACTATTTTTTTTATTATTTGATTGGATATCCATTTTTTCTTTATAACAAGGAGTTGATTTTTGTATAACTTCTTTTATTATCTCTTCCCATTCAATTTTCTCTATGTTATCAGATAGAACTGATGCTAATGCTGGATTTGGTGTTACCCATCTAAAAAAAGAAAGATTAGTAAGATATGCAAATAATTAATAAGTATTTGTTATTGAATTTTCATTCTGAACAAATTATATGATTACTACACATTTTTTTGCAGTGAAATGAAAATAAAAACAACTTACTTTTTTGTGGCTAAGTTATACTTTCTAATATATGCAGATATAATATTTCTTAGTTCAGCTTCAGTTAAAATTTCACTTCGACTAAAAATGTAATAATTATCATGAATAAAATATGAATAATGTTTAATGCACATACCTGTATCCAGCATCTAAATACAAAAACTGTGTAATTAAAGAAGCTTTGTATCCGATTATTTCATATGCTGGATCCACTCTATCAAAAGATGGAGTATTTTCAGTTATATCATGGGGCAGACGAACGAACTCAGAAATTTTATGATGATTAAAATTAATGAAATCGATACGATGAACATTTTTATTATCAGTGTAGCTTAAAAATTTGTCGTTAGTCATTACATCTAGAAAATTTTTTAATTTTTTGTAAGATGATTTTTTAATATCAATAGTATCTCCTTTAGGACACATTGGAATCATGTGGTTCCTAAAGAAAGTTGATACTAAAATTGGTAGTTTTATTTTATCTTTTTGTTCTTTTAAAGATTTTATAAAACAATACATTATTAATTGATCCATTTCTTCACTAGATGATTCTGGAAAATTTTCTTCTGTTATATGTAATGACGAACTTTGTTGTTCCTCAGTACATTGTACAGTTTCTTGATTATCTACCTCAGAGACAGATTCAGTAAACTCATTATTCAAAGAGAGTTCCGTTAGAGTATACATCATTAACCACACTGGTGAACCTTAAGAAGTAAATAAAAAAACAATACTATTATATTAAATAATTGTTCTTTAAAAAAACAATGAAATTACTTTTATAATTAGTAATATAATAATGGACCAACACTACATAAAAAATATAATTTAAAAAATACCTCTAATAGGTATTGGTATTGATGACATAGCCCATAGTTTGTCCTGATAAAAATGTAATATTTTTATAAATTTTCCTTTATTTTTTAACCATAAAATAGATGGGTCCTCTAATAATATACCAACTGCACAAACGCTACAATTCGTATCTGTATTAACAGCAACAAGATCACCTTTTTTGGCACCAGCTATAATTAAAATTGATTGAAGTTCTTTTTTTTAAATAAATATACAATAATACAGCTATTACTGTACAGTTATTATCTATACTTAGAATATAAAATTTAATATCTAACAATTTTATTTTGAGATTACATACTTATACAAGTAAAAACAAAATTCTTCCAGAGAATATGATAGAAGTATTCAATTTAGAAAATTATGAAATAACTATAACAAAATTCCATAAAATATGTGCAATAACTATGACAGAAATAAATTAATGTAAACACCTTTATACATTATATTAACTTGCCTTATTATTTGAAAATAAAATTATTTACCATAATGACTTTTATCACTTAAAGGATATAATATTCCGGGGCACATGAGGTCTGCACCAGAAGTCAAATAAGTAAAGACCTGGGCTGGCATTGTAAATGTAAGTAATAAATCTGGCCAAAACCATAATGTTGATAATGTTGGAACATAATTTTCATAATCTTTGAGCTTAAAAAAGATTGGCTCAGTTTCCAGTAGAAAAAAATCAACTAATTCATTTTTGGATGTTGCCACTTTCAATTTTGTCAATGATTTTCCTGTAGGCATAAATTCTTTAAATTTATCTTCTGAAACATGAGGATACTGTACTCTCAATTTTAATACTATTTTTCTCCTAAAATAATATAAATAACATAAATGTTCTTTTGAATACTAATTAATTAAAAAGATATTGAGGTTATAAACAACACATAAACATGTTTAAAAAATTTAAAATTCAATACGTCTGTATGTAAAACTTTACCTTTCACTATTTTTGATGGTATTCATACTTTTTACTGTAAAGTCTTTGACAAACATACCGATTATTAAAACAACCAATTTTAAGTATCTAATCATACACGTGAGATATATACAACAAAGGTATACACACAGTCATCTAATTTAAAGTAATAAAAATTAGCGAAGACCACATAGGTAGGTGGTGCCACTCTTGCCATTATTTCGAACTGTCTCAATTGTATGCGTTTGTGTATGCATATACAATAGGAATATGATTTTATTAAAGCAAATTATGGGTCATAATTTTCTGAAAAAAAGGGAATTATAAAACTAAAAATCCAATTGATGATCAAATATGTCCTGCAAATGTAATGTGAAGTAAAAACTTAATGCTGTCATTCAAAATGAGGCAGGTCATGTATTAAAAAGAGATGAAATTATTAAAATTTTGATTGCCATGTTTCTTTTTTTCTTTTATGATAACATATTATCAATCATTTTATTGCAAGAAATATAATAATTTAAATAATTTTATATTTCCACGAGAACGTGAAAAAGGCAGTAGATATTTTCACATCGAAAAAATCGATGATCATCATATATTTTTGATAAATCATTCAAGATTATTCTTTGTCTGAGCCAGTTAAAAGTCATAGATAGCCATGAGTGTATGTGTATGTATGTATGTATGTATGTGTGTGTGTGTGTGTGTGTGTGTGTGTGTGTATATATATATATATATATATATATATATATATATATATATATATATATAAGGGGATATTATGTAACCAAAGAAACAATAAACATATTTTTTAAAACTCATTTGCCTATAAAATCATTCTAGCCGATATATTGCACAATTGATTATATATATATATATATATATATATATATATATATATTGCACAATTTATTTTATATATATATATATATATATATAATCATCTGCATTAGCCATATGTAAAATATTTCATTGAAACTCTATTTCAAATATTTAAATTTATTCAATTTTATCATTTATATATTTCTATAAAGAAATAAAGGCAAAATTCCTTTCTTACTTTTTTGTAATAAAATTTCACTGAATATTTTGCGTATGTTGCCACTTCTACACCACGTTGAGGTTGCAGATATGTAGAAGACCTACCGTGTTGATCGGAAGACCAACCCTAATCTAATCCTAACTTGAATTAAGAAATTATTTAGAAAAGAATACTAACAAAATAATAAAAAAAATAATTTGAAATAATTAATTGATTCTATTGAAAATGAAATAGAAGTTAATGTATTATAAAAACGAATTTATACAAAAAAGATTAAAAATAAAAGTGAACTTAAAAACAAAAAGCTAAACCTATTCTAGCTAAATTTGAAACTACTCATTATATTTTTAAACCAGTTTACCAAATTACCCTATTTCATAATACTGATGAATAATTGAAATTTGGAATTCCTCGTCATTTCGAAATATCAGCAATTCCTTATTAAATAAAAATCTTTTAGTACTCTTCAGAGTACATTAAAATTAAAACGTCTCGTTTTGAATAGAAAGAGAGAGAATCCGAGTTTCCGTCCATCTTTCCATTTATAAACTTTATATCCATTTCTTGCTGAGCTTTCATTCATTCAAGATCCATTAATTTATTATCGTATTTATTTTCTTCTGGATTTTTAATATCATTATTATTTAAACAATTTCTTCATCAGAAAGAAACGAGCGAGAATTTTAAAATGCTTTGATTCTATTCCACAAATTATATAAAACACCATATTTTCGAAAGTGAGCCTTAAGCGTATTTTAATATATACTTTATTGATTGAAACATTTTAGTTATAAATAAACCTAAAATGGAAAATATGACCATTACGCTGAAAATCATGAAATTTATATTAGTCGTTTGATATATATATATATATATATATATATATATATATATATATATATATAGAGAGAGAGAGAGGGGGGGAGAGAGAGTTCACATTCACACACACACACGCATTTATGTATTGTTAATCCTAAAATAAAAAGGTATATTATTGCTGAAAGAAAAAAAATATTAAATACATACAAAAATAAATAAATTATCAGAATCTGAAAGAAAATATATCATTAAAATCCTGAAAATAAAAATTATTAATTAAGCATCATATATATATATATATATATATATATATATATATATATATATGATGCTTATATATATATATATATATATATATATATATATATATATATATAAACACACACACACACAACCATTCATACCCACCGAAAGAAAAGCGATTAGAAATTAAAAAAGAAAAAAACCTTTAAATATAACCTGAAAAGAAGACTATTAGCTTATATTTAGAACTAAACTATAACTTAATTAAAAATCTCATATACATATATATATATATATATATATATATATATATATATATATATATATATAGAGAGAGAGAGAGAGAGAGAGAGAGAGGGGAGAGAGAGTTCACATTCACACACACACGCATTTATGTATTGTTAATCCTAAAATAAAAAGGTATATTATTGCTGAAAGAAAAAAAATATTAAATACATACAAAAATAAATAAATTATCAGAATCTGAACGAAAATATATCATTAAAATCCTGAAAATAAAAATTATTAATTAAGCATTATATATATATATATATATATATATATATATATATGATGCTTATATATATATATATATATATATATATATATATATAAACACACACACACACAACCATTCATACACATCTGAAAGAAAAGCGATTAGAAATTAAAAAAGAAAAAAACCTTTAAATATAACCTGAAAAGAAGACTATTAGCTTATATTTAGAACTAAACTATAACTTAATTAAAAATCTCATATTCATATATATATATATAGAGAGAGAGAGAGAGAGAGAGGGGAGAGAGAGTTCACATTCACACACACACGCATTTATGTATTGTTAATCCTACAATAAAAAGGTATATTATTGCTGAAAGAAAAAAAATATTAAATACATACAAAAATAAATAAATTATCAGAATCTGAAAGAAAATATATCATTAAAATCCTGAAAATAAAAATTATTAATTAAGCATCATATATATATATATGATGCTTATATATATATATATATATATATATATATATATATATATATATATATATATATATATATATATATATAAACACACACACACACAACCATTCATACACATCTGAAAGAAAAGCGATTAGAAATTAAAAAAGAAAAAAACCTTTAAATATAACCTGAAAAGAAGACTATTAGCTTATATTTAGAACTAAACTATAACTTAATTAAAAATCTCATATACATATATATATATAATTAAACATATTAAAAATAAAAGAATCTGAAATAAAAAAATATTAAACAATTTAAATAAAACATAAAATTATCTCTCAGTTTAAACCTCTATTACCTTTCATATATTTTTTCTTTTTTTATTTTCTATACTCATATTTCTAGTTTGATATTAATTGCTTCTATTTTTCGAATAATATTTTATTATTATTTTACTTTTTTTTACTGAAATATGTGAATGAATAGTTTTTTTTTTCTGTTTGGATTCATACTTAATCGGTCGTAATATTTTATTCCCACATTTGATCCATTATTTAATTAATAAACTACATGTACAAACATTTAAGATTAATTATTTTTATCCACCTGTAAAAAATGTTTATTAGCATACACATAAAAAATAAACAGTCCACATCCCAATGTTGACAACTGAAACTGGGATTTTTTCATAATATCGTTAATTTTTTTTCAGCGTTTTATACATCAGTCACATTTGCATACTGATTCCGATTTTTTTTTTGTTTACTCTTAAGTACTTCTTATTAAAAATTTCATCTCATATTATTTCCTTGACTTGGATTTAATTTTTGTATGTTTTTCCAAAATATTAAAATGCATATCTGAAAATCATAATTAAAAAAGACACACATACGCATACACACACGTATATATATATATATATATATATATATATATATATATATATATATATATATATATATATATATATATATATATATAGAAAGATAGAGAGAGAACCCTTTTTTCCGTCCATTTTCCATTTTAATATTTTATTTCATTGTAAGTTTCCATTCATTTTAATATTTATTAATTTATTAAGGTTTTTACTTTCTTCTTCCCTATTTTATTTCATTATTATTTAAACCATTTCTTTATCCGAAATAAAAGAGTGGTGCTTTTATACAAATGGCTATCCGAATAAACTCCATTAAAATAAAAATGATATATGCATAGATCTTTGTGCGCTCCAACCATCGTCATGTCAGAAAAATCGAATCACCAATCCTGAAATTCATAAAAAATAAATAATTACAGAAGTCTTCCTCGAATCATTAATCTCAGTTTCTTTTGATGCTACTGAGAATTCCATTTGTTTATTGTTGATGTGATTAAATTAGTGATTCCTTTTAACTGGAATTATTTTTTATTGAATTATAATTACCTTAGCTTTGTTAGGATTTTATATATTCCGTGAATATTTGTCGAAATTCTGGTATTGTTTCATAGAATTCCTGAAATATAAACTTATTTAAATTAGTAAATATGCAAAGAAAATCCAGATAATTCGATTTGTATTTTATTACCATTTTTTTAATGGAATATATTGTTTATGTTTTCATATTAATATTTTTAATGATATTCCATCTCGATATTTGTTGATCTTAAAATGTTTTCTTTTCGAATTTATAACGAAATAAAATGTATTTTTATTCAAGAATATTTCTCATTGGATTACACCTCTTTTTAAACTTCTAAAACAGAAACATAAGTGTAAAAAATCAGTTAATTGAATTAATGTTCTATCGACAGTTATTTCTTTAAATTTTTGTCTTTTTATCTAATTTTATTAATTTCTCCTCTTGTTACTTGATTTCTCCATTTTAATTTCTTAATTCAATTCCCTTTATAATAAAATTAATATTATTATTCTGAAAATATTGTCTGAGATATAAGTATTTAAATTTTCTGAAAGAAATCAATTTAGTTCTATCAGTAAAAAATTAAAAATTAGCTACCTTTAAATTTATATTTCCAATTCAAGAAATGTGTAATACTTTTATATATTTTTTTAATATTATTTTTGTCATAAGAGCAATATTTAAATTTTTGAAGTGTTTTCCAAAAGACTAACATCATTTTTATACAATTTTAAAACAAATTTATTTGGTTTAATAAGAAATAACTTTTAACAAATTCTGGATATTTTCTAGTGAATATTTTGACTGATTTTTAATTCTTTGTTTACAAAAATCATTATCAATTTGAATCTAAAAAAACGAAATAAATTTACTTAGTATATTTTGAAAAAGTTTTAAAAAAAATTATTATTTTCAATGCAAGGGTTTCGCAGCAATTTCTTCAAAGACTTCTTTTTTTCATCATGATCTTCATTTATTTTCTTATCAAATTTATCTTGAAGGCGACACAAATATCTTGATATTTGGTTGAATCAATTAAAAAAATATAATTAAATTATTTAAATAAATAACAATGTAATTAAAATACTGATATTTAAACAACAGTTTTTTAGAAATACTGTAATTTATATTTTAGTAATTTTTTCCAAAAGTCTAACAACATTTTTATATAATTTCTAAAACAAATTTATTTGGTTTAATAAGTCATTCTGAATATTTAAAAAATTCTGAACATTTTCTAGTGAATCTTTTTGATTGATTTTTAATTCTTTGTTTTCAAAAATTATTATCAATTTGAATTTAAAAAAAAATACTTCTTAGTATATTTTGAAAAACGTTTAAAAAAAATTATTATTATCTTCGATGCAAGATTTTCACAGCAATTTCTTCAGACTTCTTTTTTTCATCATGATCTTCATTTATGTTCTTATCGGATTTATCTTGAAGGCGACAAAGATATCTTGGTATTTGGTTGAATCAATTAATAAAAATATAAATAAATTATATAAATAAGTAAAAATACAATTAAAATACTGATATTTAAACAAGAAATTTCTAGAAATACTGTAATTTATAATTTAGTAATATTTTCCAAAATTCCAATATCATTTTTATACAATTTCTGAAACATATTTATTTGGTTTAATAATAAATAATTTTTAAAAAATTCTGAACATTTTCTAGTGAATCTTTTTGACTAATTTTTAATTCTTTGTTTTCAAAAATTATTATCAATTTGAATCTAAAAAAAGAAATAAATTTACTTCTAAGTATATTCTGAAAAAAAATTTAAAAAAATTTATTATTATTTTCAATGCATGAATTTCACATCAATTTCTTCAAAGATTTCTTTTTTTCATCATGATCTTCATTTATTTTCTTATTGGATTTATCTTGGAGGCGACACAGATATCTTGATATTTCATTGAGTCAATTAACAAAAATATTATTAAATTATTTAAATAAATAAAAATGTAATTAAAATACTGATATTTAAACAAGAGATTTTTATAAATACTGTAATGTATATTTTAGTAATATTTTCCAAAAGTCTAACAACATTTGTATATAATTTCTAAAACAAATTTATTTGGTTTAATAAGTAATTCTGAACATTTAATAAATTAAAAATTCTGAACATTTAAAAAATTCTGAACATTTTCTAGGGAATCTTTTCGACTGATTTTTAATTCTTTGTTTTCAAAAATTATTATCAATTTGAATTTAAAAAAAATACATCTTAGTATATTTTGAAAAACGTTTTAAATCCTAAATAAATTTCAAATATTATTATTTCAATTAAGAAATTAAATTGAGTTTTTTTTTTGAAAAAAACCTCATGATTGATATTGCAACATTGAAATATTAACAAATGTTTTCTGGCCTAATCATAGATATATTTCAAACGATACAAGTATTTAAATTTAATTTTTGAAGCTTCAATTTTACTGATCGACTTAAAAAATATCTAGATGAGAGAACTGGTAAATTTGTTACTTAAAACAAAACTTTTAAATTATATAGGGAAGGCTCAGAGGTTAATAAGTATAACTGGTAAAAAAATTGAAATAAAATATTGAAAGGTTTAATAAAAATCATAAATACGAATTTTATCTATTGAAGTTTATTTGTCATTCATTGGAGAATTAATTAAAAAGATGACTGGATCGGACAAATTATTTCAACTTCAATTTTATTAAAGGAAGAAAGAGGAATTCCTCTGAACCATTTATGTGTATAAAAAGGAAGGACTGAAGTGACAAATTAGAAAATTTATTAATAATTATATCTTTTAAAAAAGTATGATATGAAGAAAGAAGAGAAATCTGTTGAAAAATGATCTCGTTGAATGCTCTCTGATAAAACAAATCGAGTTAATTGTATGCACTAACTGAACTTGAATAACTAATATTTATATATATATATATATATATATATATATATATATATATATATATATATATATGTACTGTACAAAACAAACGCAATTTCGGGAATCACACATTAATCAAATAAATTATGTATCAAAGGCGAGTAATACATACAAGATTCCAAAACGCGATATCACTTTTATTAGAATCTTAATATGTACATTCTGTTATGAAGCATAATTGATCTGATTACCAAACACACATGGTAGTGATACGATTTGTATCATTACCACACAATCCATGGCGAGGGAGTGAAGTTAATTATCAAAACAAAATTAAGCTACCTTAAATCGACTAGAAACAAAACTTAAAAATCAAATAAAAGCTACAATTAAAAAAAAATAAAACAAACAAAATAAAAATACTACTAATCCAGTAAAAACAAAGCAATACTAATATTAAAAAAATAAAAATGAAAGCAAAAAATTAATAATCAAACTAATTAAAATACACAGAAAACTCTAAATTTACTGAATTAACAAAACAAAAAAACCTACTTTAAATTGCAACAAACAAAAAAAGCGATTGAAGTTCTGGGACCTGAAAGAGAAAACAAAGAGAAAAAAAAACATTCATCCAAGGCTCGAAATCCATCGTGGGAGGAATTAAAGTTAATTATGAAAACAAAATTAAGTTACTTTAAATCGACTAAAAAAAAAAACAAAAGAAAAAAGTTATAATTTAAAAAATAAAAATGAAACAAAATAAAACTACTATTAATTCATTAAAAACAAATCAATACTAATGTTAAAAAGATTATAAATAAAAGCAAAAAATTAATAATTAAACTAATTGAAATCTATGAAAAACTCTAAATTTACTGAATCGACAAAGTAAAGATTTAATTTTTGAAGCTTTGATTTTACTGATTGGCTTAAGAAATACCTGGATGAGAGAACTGGTAAACTTGTTATCTGAAATAAAACTTTTAAATTATGTAGGGGAGGTTCAGAGGTTAATAAGTATTTCTGACAAAAATTGAGAAATATTGAAAGGTTTAATAAAAATCATAAATGATTTTTATCTACTGAAGTTTTTTTTTTGTTATTCATTGGAGGATTAATTAAAAAATAACTGGATCAGACAAATTATTTCAAGTTCAATTTTATTATAGGAGGAAAGAAAATGTATTGAAAAGTTTCCAGAGATGAATGACCTCTGAATCATTTATATGTATAAAAAGGAAGCATTGAAGTGACAAATTAGAAAATTTATTAATAAATATGTCGTTTGAAAAAGTATTATATGATGAAAGAAGAGAAATTTATTGAAAAATGATTTTTGTTGAGTGATCTCTGATATATTTGTGTACATAAAAATAAATTATTGAATCAGAAAATTAGATAAACTAGAAGTGATTGTCGATATAATAGAAGATTGAAAATTTATTAACAAATACCTCTCTACTGAGATATGGTTTAAAGTTCAATTTTTATGAAGAAGGAGGTTTAATGAAGAATAGTTTTATGTTGAATGATATCTGATCCATTTATGTACATAAAAATAAATTATTTAATCAGAAAATAAGAAAATCGTTTAACAGGTTGTCGATGAAGTCGAATCTTAAAATTATAATTAAAAAATACTGTTATCTAAGAAATTGTTCATAGATCAATTTCATGAAAAAAAGAGAAATTTTATTGAAAGAAAATTATTTTGGATGTTCTGTCAACTGTAAATATTTATAAAAATAAAATATTGAAAGTAAAAATCAGAAAATCAAAAAACTGAAAGGTGGTTCCAATAGAAAATTGAAAATCTATAACTTTTCAGTCATAATTAAATCTCAGATGAATAAATTTACTGTGAAAAAACCTGTCAGTTCACACAGGGGTAATTATGCTGTTTGTATACTATTTAGCTTGGTGATGATGTTGACAGAACAAAATGTCATTGGGAAGCAAGAAATTTATATGAGAATCGATCAATACATTTCTACAAAAGATATTCATTATAATATGAATATTATGTATGATTTTAATGGTGGTATTTCTAGGTGTTGTAAGAAACTGTTTGAATATTGATATGTGCAATAAAAGAAAAATCAAGAAAAGAAACTTATCTAAGGAATTTTAATTGACATTTTCTGATAGTTTATTGAATGATAAAAATTAAAAACATTATCGTTTTAAAAAAGAACTGACAGGAAATAGAAACGGATTAAATATTATCAAAGAAATTAATTGACTGAACTCGAAGTGGATTTTTTTGATTGCTGAAATAAAAAGTAATTAGAAAATATATCATTTAAAAAAATAAGAATGTACCTTTTTTACCTAATGAATCCATAGATGGTAGACACTTTACACTGAATACACTCCGCGAATTTAATCAAAACTAAATTAACCATTTAACCAGAATCCAAAAATATATACAATTTTATATGAACATATTTGTAAGCAGCAATTACGATTTTCATAACTCTCCTTCGATCATTAATCAAATCGACAGAAAGCTGAATACATCTAGTATTCATAAAAATCATACATTGTCTTCTGTTTAATTAGTTTGCCATTTTGATTAAATTATTAGGTTTTATCAGATATCAATGAAATTAGATCTAATTTTTTTGATCTACTTTATATTGAATGATATTTGATCTATTTTCAGATAAATAGATACATTTTTTAGATTTAAAATGTTTACCAGTCTGATAAAACAAATCGACTTAAATGTATGCACTAACTGAACTTAAATGTATATAATATGTATACTATATACTAATATGTATATATATATATGTATATGTATATATATATATATATATATGTACTGTAAAACACAAACGCAATTTCGGGAATCACACATTAACCAAATAAATTATGTATCAATGGCGAATAATACATACAAGATTCCAAAACGCGTTATCACTTGTATTAAAATCTTTATATTTACATTCTGTTATGAAGCATAATTGATCTGATTACCAAACACACATGGTAGTGATACGATTTGTATCATTACCCCACAATCCATGGCGAGGGAGTGAAGTTAATTATCAAAACAAAATTAAACTACTTTAAATCAACTAGGAACAAAATTTAAAAATCAAATAAAAGCTATAATTAAAGAAAATAAAACTGAAACAATATAAAACTACTACTAATTCAATAAAAACAAATCCATACTAATATTAAAAAAAAAAATAAAAAATGAAAGCAGAAAATTAAAAAGCAAACTAATTAAAATCTACAAAAAACACTAAATTTACTGAATCGACAAAGCAAAAAATCTACTTTAAATTACAACAAACAAAAAAAGAGATTGAAGTTCTGGGACCTGAAAGAGAAAACATGAAATCAAAAAAACACAATAAGCTAGGACTCGAAATCCATTTGATCCGAGCCACTCCTATGCTACACCTGCTACAAGGTGAGACGACATATACAACCCGTGAAGCGGATTAATATATGCGTTCCTATTCTAAGCTGCACGACGGGCAGCCTTAACCTAACACCTGAAAATCATGTGTAGAAAAATCGTGGAGTCGAAGGCTTCAACTTCGCTTTACAGCAATTCATCCACCCCGAAAGCTCCGTGCGCCGATTACAAAAACGATAATCGTTCAATATAACATCTCATATATTGAAGACCACCAATTTTGAAATCAACCTAATTTGTGATAATAAATAATAAGTATACATCAACATGCACACATACAGCTGACATCGTTTCAATAACTCAACATTAAAATGAATGTCGAATCATTTAAACATTTTTTTTAAAACGATATCAGTGAAAACTCACTGAGATAGTAGAGGAAAACACGATGGAAATTGCGTTGCTTTACAGTAAAAAACAATTCTATTTAAAAAACCTGGTGTCGATTATTTCCTTTACACTGATGATACTTCACCACAATCCGCTCACCGGTCAGCTCTCCATCTCGGACAGGAACCACAGAACACTTAATTGAAACGAATACACTATATACTATTTTTAACGGACGGTCGTACGTCCGATCTGATAATCAAAAAGCAAACACTCCCGGGTACCTCTCCTCCTGCATAGCCTCGGCGGGCGCGCGCCCGTACGGGCCACCTGGACAGGAGATCGAGGACGCAATCGAAGACCCGAACGACACTCGGTATTACTTTAAGTACTTTTCGCGCACACACAGAATTCGTAAAAAGAACATTTTGTCTTAGACGAATTCGATAACAAATTATTTTTAAAAACGACACGAACGGACGGTTCCGAGTCGTTTTATAAACGCGACCGGCGACGCGACCGAACCGAGTCGGCATGAGAGACGTCCGAACGGTACGAGGAGAGCTTTTTTTCTAATTTAATCGATCGATCCGCGATCGATTGATTGAATTAGAAGTCAGCCTGCGTTGTTCTAATGAATGACAATGAGTTCTTTAAAAATCATGAATATAAATTTTATCTATTGAAGTTTTTTTTAGTCATTCATTGGTGAAATAAATTAAAAAATGACTGGATCAGAGGAATTGTTTAAGGTTCAAATGGTTAAAAAGAAGAAAGAGAAATATATTGAAAAATGACCAGTGTTGAATGACCTCTGAACCATTTATATGTATAAGAAGAAAATATTGAAGTCAGAAATTTAAAAATCGAGAATGTTATTGTCGATGTAATAAAAATTAGAAATTTTTTAAAAAAATATGTCATTCGAAAAATTATTATATGATGAAAGAAGAGAAATTTATTGAAAAATGATTTTTGTTGAGTGATCTCTGATATATTTATGTACATAAAAATAAATTATTGAATCAGAAAATTAGATAAACTAGAAGTGATTGTCGATATAATAGAAGATTGAAAATTTATTAACAAATACCTCTCTACTGAGATATGGTTTAAAGTTCAATTTTTATGAAGAAGGAGGTTTAATGAAGAATAGTTGTATGTTGAATGATATCTGATCCATTTATGTACATAAAAATAAATTATTTAATCAGAAAATAAGAAAATCGTTTAACAGGTTGTCGATGAAGTCGAATCTTAAAATTATAATTAAAAAATACTGTTATCTAAGAAATTGTTCATAGATCAATTTCATGAAAAAAAGAGAAATTTTATTGAAAGAAAATTATTTTGGATGTTCTGTCAACTGTAAATATTTATAAAAATAAAATATTGAAAGTAAAAATCAGAAAATCAAAAAACTGAAAGGTGGTTCCAATAGAAAATTGAAAATCTATAACTTTTCAGTCATAATTAAATCTCAGATGAATAAATTTACTGTGAAAAAACCTGTCAGTTCACACAGGGGTAATTATGCTGTTTGTATACTATTTAGCTTGGTGATGATGTTGACAGAACAAAATGTCATTGGGAAGCAAGAAATTTATATGAGAATCGATCAATACATTTCTACAAAAGATATTCATTATAATATGAATATTATGTATGATTTTAATGGTGGTATTTCTAGGTGTTGTAAGAAACTGTTTGAATATTGATATGTGCAATAAAAGAAAAATCAAGAAAAGAAACTTATCTAAGGAATTTTAATTGACATTTTCTGATAGTTTATTGAATGATAAAAATTAAAAACATTATCGTTTTAAAAAAGAACTGACAGGAAATAGAAACGGATTAAATATTATCAAAGAAATTAATTGACTGAACTCGAAGTGGATTTTTTTGATTGCTGAAATAAAAAGTAATTAGAAAATATATCATTTAAAAAAATAAGAATGTACCTTTTTTACCTAATGAATCCATAGATGGTAGACACTTTACACTGAATACACTCCGCGAATTTAATCAAAACTAAATTAACCATTTAACCAGAATCCAAAAATATATACAATTTTATATGAACATATTTGTAAGCAGCAATTACGATTTTCATAACTCTCCTTCGATCATTAATCAAATCGACAGAAAGCTGAATACATCTAGTATTCATAAAAATCATACATTGTCTTCTGTTTAATTAGTTTGCCATTTTGATTAAATTATTAGGTTTTATCAGATATCAATGAAATTAGATCTAATTTTTTTGATCTACTTTATATTGAATGATATTTGATCTATTTTCAGATAAATAGATACATTTTTTAGATTTAAAATGTTTACCAGTCTGATAAAACAAATCGACTTAAATGTATGCACTAACTGAACTTAAATGTATATAATATGTATACTATATACTAATATGTATATATATATATGTATATGTATATATATATATATATATGTACTGTAAAACACAAACGCAATTTCGGGAATCACACATTAACCAAATAAATTATGTATCAATGGCGAATAATACATACAAGATTCCAAAACGCGTTATCACTTGTATTAAAATCTTTATATTTACATTCTGTTATGAAGCATAATTGATCTGATTACCAAACACACATGGTAGTGATACGATTTGTATCATTACCCCACAATCCATGGCGAGGGAGTGAAGTTAATTATCAAAACAAAATTAAACTACTTTAAATCAACTAGGAACAAAATTTAAAAATCAAATAAAAGCTATAATTAAAGAAAATAAAACTGAAACAATATAAAACTACTACTAATTCAATAAAAACAAATCCATACTAATATTAAAAAAAAAAATAAAAAATGAAAGCAGAAAATTAAAAAGCAAACTAATTAAAATCTACAAAAAACACTAAATTTACCGAATCGACAAAGCAAAAAATCTACTTTAAATTACAACAAACAAAAAAAGAGATTGAAGTTCTGGGACCTGAAAGAGAAAACATGAAATCAAAAAAACACAATAAGCTAGGACTCGAAATCCATTTGATCCGAGCCACTCCTATGCTACACCTGCTACAAGGTGAGACGACATATACAACCCGTGAAGCGGATTAATATATGCGTTCCTATTCTAAGCTGCACGACGGGCAGCCTTAACCTAACACCTGAAAATCATGTGTAGAAAAATCGTGGAGTCGAAGGCTTCAACTTCGCTTTACAGCAATTCATCCACCCCGAAAGCTCCGTGCGCCGATTACAAAAACGATAATCGTTCAATATAACATCTCATATATTGAAGACCACCAATTTTGAAATCAACCTAATTTGTGATAATAAATAATAAGTATACATCAACATGCACACATACAGCTGACATCGTTTCAATAACTCAACATTAAAATGAATGTCGAATCATTTAAACATTTTTTTTAAAACGATATCAGTGAAAACTCACTGAGATAGTAGAGGAAAACACGATGGAAATTGCGTTGCTTTACAGTAAAAAACAATTCTATTTAAAAAACCTGGTGTCGATTATTTCCTTTACACTGATGATACTTCACCACAATCCGCTCACCGGTCAGCTCTCCATCTCGGACAGGAACCACAGAACACTTAATTGAAACGAATACACTATATACTATTTTTAACGGACGGTCGTACGTCCGATCTGATAATCAAAAAGCAAACACTCCCGGGTACCTCTCCTCCTGCATAGCCTCGGCGGGCGCGCGCCCGTACGGGCCACCTGGACAGGAGATCGAGGACGCAATCGAAGACCCGAACGACACTCGGTATTACTTTAAGTACTTTTCGCGCACACACAGAATTCGTAAAAAGAACATTTTGTCTTAGACGAATTCGATAACAAATTATTTTTAAAAACGACACGAACGGACGGTTCCGAGTCGTTTTATAAACGCGACCGGCGACGCGACCGAACCGAGTCGGCATGAGAGACGTCCGAACGGTACGAGGAGAGCTTTTTTTCTAATTTAATCGATCGATCCGCGATCGATTGATTGAATTAGAAGTCAGCCTGCGTTGTTCTAATGAATGACAATGAGTTCTTTAAAAATCATGAATATAAATTTTATCTATTGAAGTTTTTTTTAGTCATTCATTGGTGAAATAAATTAAAAAATGACTGGATCAGAGGAATTGTTTAAGGTTCAAATGGTTAAAAAGAAGAAAGAGAAATATATTGAAAAATGACCAGTGTTGAATGACCTCTGAACCATTTATATGTATAAGAAGAAAATATTGAAGTCAGAAATTTAAAAATCGAGAATGTTATTGTCGATGTAATAAAAATTAGAAATTTTTTAAAAAAATATGTCATTCGAAAAATTATTATATGATGAAAGAAGAGAAATTTATTGAAAAATGATTTTTGTTGAGTGATCTCTGATATATTTATGTACATAAAAATAAATTATTGAATCAGAAAATTAGATAAACTAGAAGTGATTGTCGATATAATAGAAGATTGAAAATTTATTAACAAATACCTCTCTACTGAGATATGGTTTAAAGTTCAATTTTTATGAAGAAGGAGGTTTAATGAAGAATAGTTGTATGTTGAATGATATCTGATCCATTTATGTACATAAAAATAAATTATTTAATCAGAAAATAAGAAAATCGTTTAACAGGTTGTCGATGAAGTCGAATCTTAAAATTATAATTAAAAAATACTGTTATCTAAGAAATTGTTCATAGATCAATTTCATGAAAAAAAGAGAAATTTTATTGAAAGAAAATTATTTTGGATGTTCTGTCAACTGTAAATATTTATAAAAATAAAATATTGAAAGTAAAAATCAGAAAATCAAAAAACTGAAAGGTGGTTCCAATAGAAAATTGAAAATCTATAACTTTTCAGTCATAATTAAATCTCAGATGAATAAATTTACTGTGAAAAAACCTGTCAGTTCACACAGGGGTAATTATGCTGTTTGTATACTATTTAGCTTGGTGATGATGTTGACAGAACAAAATGTCATTGGGAAGCAAGAAATTTATATGAGAATCGATCAATACATTTCTACAAAAGATATTCATTATAATATGAATATTATGTATGATTTTAATGGTGGTATTTCTAGGTGTTGTAAGAAACTGTTTGAATATTGATATGTGCAATAAAAGAAAAATCAAGAAAAGAAACTTATCTAAGGAATTTTAATTGACATTTTCTGATAGTTTATTGAATGATAAAAATTAAAAACATTATCGTTTTAAAAAAGAACTGACAGGAAATAGAAACGGATTAAATATTATCAAAGAAATTAATTGACTGAACTCGAAGTGGATTTTTTTGATTGCTGAAATAAAAAGTAATTAGAAAATATATCATTTAAAAAAATAAGAATGTACCTTTTTTACCTAATGAATCCATAGATGGTAGACACTTTACACTGAATACACTCCGCGAATTTAATCAAAACTAAATTAACCATTTAACCAGAATCCAAAAATATATACAATTTTATATGAACATATTTGTAAGCAGCAATTACGATTTTCATAACTCTCCTTCGATCATTAATCAAATCGACAGAAAGCTGAATACATCTAGTATTCATAAAAATCATACATTGTCTTCTGTTTAATTAGTTTGCCATTTTGATTAAATTATTAGGTTTTATCAGATATCAATGAAATTAGATCTAATTTTTTTGATCTACTTTATATTGAATGATATTTGATCTATTTTCAGATAAATAGATACATTTTTTAGATTTAAAATGTTTACCAGTCTGATAAAACAAATCGACTTAAATGTATGCACTAACTGAACTTAAATGTATATAATATGTATACTATATACTAATATGTATATATATATATGTATATGTATATATATATATATATATATGTACTGTAAAACACAAACGCAATTTCGGGAATCACACATTAACCAAATAAATTATGTATCAATGGCGAATAATACATACAAGATTCCAAAACGCGTTATCACTTGTATTAAAATCTTTATATTTACATTCTGTTATGAAGCATAATTGATCTGATTACCAAACACACATGGTAGTGATACGATTTGTATCATTACCCCACAATCCATGGCGAGGGAGTGAAGTTAATTATCAAAACAAAATTAAACTACTTTAAATCAACTAGGAACAAAATTTAAAAATCAAATAAAAGCTATAATTAAAGAAAATAAAACTGAAACAATATAAAACTACTACTAATTCAATAAAAACAAATCCATACTAATATTAAAAAAAAAAATAAAAAATGAAAGCAGAAAATTAAAAAGCAAACTAATTAAAATCTACAAAAAACACTAAATTTACTGAATCGACAAAGCAAAAAATCTACTTTAAATTACAACAAACAAAAAAAGAGATTGAAGTTCTGGGACCTGAAAGAGAAAACATGAAATCAAAAAAACACAATAAGCTAGGACTCGAAATCCATTTGATCCGAGCCACTCCTATGCTACACCTGCTACAAGGTGAGACGACATATACAACCCGTGAAGCGGATTAATATATGCGTTCCTATTCTAAGCTGCACGACGGGCAGCCTTAACCTAACACCTGAAAATCATGTGTAGAAAAATCGTGGAGTCGAAGGCTTCAACTTCGCTTTACAGCAATTCATCCACCCCGAAAGCTCCGTGCGCCGATTACAAAAACGATAATCGTTCAATATAACATCTCATATATTGAAGACCACCAATTTTGAAATCAACCTAATTTGTGATAATAAATAATAAGTATACATCAACATGCACACATACAGCTGACATCGTTTCAATAACTCAACATTAAAATGAATGTCGAATCATTTAAACATTTTTTTTAAAACGATATCAGTGAAAACTCACTGAGATAGTAGAGGAAAACACGATGGAAATTGCGTTGCTTTACAGTAAAAAACAATTCTATTTAAAAAACCTGGTGTCGATTATTTCCTTTACACTGATGATACTTCACCACAATCCGCTCACCGGTCAGCTCTCCATCTCGGACAGGAACCACAGAACACTTAATTGAAACGAATACACTATATACTATTTTTAACGGACGGTCGTACGTCCGATCTGATAATCAAAAAGCAAACACTCCCGGGTACCTCTCCTCCTGCATAGCCTCGGCGGGCGCGCGCCCGTACGGGCCACCTGGACAGGAGATCGAGGACGCAATCGAAGACCCGAACGACACTCGGTATTACTTTAAGTACTTTTCGCGCACACACAGAATTCGTAAAAAGAACATTTTGTCTTAGACGAATTCGATAACAAATTATTTTTAAAAACGACACGAACGGACGGTTCCGAGTCGTTTTATAAACGCGACCGGCGACGCGACCGAACCGAGTCGGCATGAGAGACGTCCGAACGGTACGAGGAGAGCTTTTTTTCTAATTTAATCGATCGATCCGCGATCGATTGATTGAATTAGAAGTCAGCCTGCGTTGTTCTAATGAATGACAATGAGTTCTTTAAAAATCATGAATATAAATTTTATCTATTGAAGTTTTTTTTAGTCATTCATTGGTGAAATAAATTAAAAAATGACTGGATCAGAGGAATTGTTTAAGGTTCAAATGGTTAAAAAGAAGAAAGAGAAATATATTGAAAAATGACCAGTGTTGAATGACCTCTGAACCATTTATATGTATAAGAAGAAAATATTGAAGTCAGAAATTTAAAAATCGAGAATGTTATTGTCGATGTAATAAAAATTAGAAATTTTTTAAAAAAATATGTCATTCGAAAAATTATTATATGATGAAAGAAGAGAAATTTATTGAAAAATGATTTTTGTTGAGTGATCTCTGATATATTTATGTACATAAAAATAAATTATTGAATCAGAAAATTAGATAAACTAGAAGTGATTGTCGATATAATAGAAGATTGAAAATTTATTAACAAATACCTCTCTACTGAGATATGGTTTAAAGTTCAATTTTTATGAAGAAGGAGGTTTAATGAAGAATAGTTGTATGTTGAATGATATCTGATCCATTTATGTACATAAAAATAAATTATTTAATCAGCAAATAAGAAAATCGTTTAACAGGTTGTCGATGAAGTCGAATCTTAAAATTATAATTAAAAAATACTGTTATCTAAGAAATTGTTCATAGATCAATTTCATGAAAAAAAGAGAAATTTTATTGAAAGAAAATTATTTTGGATGTTCTGTCAACTGTAAATATTTTAAAAATAAAATATTGAAAGTAAAAATCAGAAAATCAAAAAACTGAAAGGTGGTTCCAATAGAAAATTGAAAATCTATAACTTTTCAGTCATAATTAAATCTCAGATGAATAAATTTACTGTGAAAAAACCTGTCAGTTCACACAGGGGTAATTATGCTGTTTGTATACTATTTAGATTGGTGATGATGTTGACAGAACAAAATGTCATTGGGAAGCAAGAAATTTATATGAGAATCGATCAATACATTTCTACAAAAGATATTCATTGTAATATGAATATTATGTATGATTTTAATGGTGGTATTTTTAGGTGTTGTAAGAAACTGTTTGAATATTGATATGTGCAATAAAAGAAAAATCAAGAAAAGAAACTTATCTAAGGAATTTTAATTGACATTTTCTGATAGTTTATTGAATGATAAAAATTAAAAACATTATCGTTTTAAAAAAGAACTGACAGGAAATAGAAACGGATTAAATATTATCAAAGAAATTAATTGACTGAACTCGAAGTGGATTTTTTTGATTGCTGAAATAAAAAGTAATTAGAAAATATATCATTTAAAAAAATAAGAATGTACCTTTTTTACCTAATGAATCCATAGATGGTAGACACTTTACACTGAATACACTCCGCGAATTTAATCAAAACTAAATTAACCATTTAACCAGAATCCAAAAATATATACAATTTTATATGAACATATTTGTAAGCAGCAATTACGATTTTCATAACTCTCCTTCGATCATTAATCAAATCGACAGAAAGCTGAATACATCTAGTATTCATAAAAATCATACATTGTCTTTTGTTTAATTAGTTTGCCATTTTGATTAAATTATTAGGTTTTATCAGATATCAATGAAATTAGATCTAATTTTTTTGATCTACTTTATATTGAATGATATTTGATCTATTTTCAGATAAATAGATACATTTTTTAGATTTAAAATGTTTACCAGTCTGATAAAACAAATCGACTTAAATGTATGCACTAACTGAACTTAAATGTATATAATATGTATACTATATACTAATATGTATATATATATATGTATATGTATATATATATATATATATGTACTGTAAAACACAAACGCAATTTCGGGAATCACACATTAACCAAATAAATTATGTATCAATGGCGAATAATACATACAAGATTCCAAAACGCGTTATCACTTGTATTAAAATCTTTATATGTACATTCTGTTATGAAGCATAATTGATCTGATTACCAAACACACATGGTAGTGATACGATTTGTATCATTACCCCACAATCCATGGCGAGGGAGTGAAGTTAATTATCAAAACAAAATTAAACTACTTTAAATCAACTAGGAACAAAATTTAAAAATCAAATAAAAGCTATAATTAAAGAAAATAAAACTGAAACAATATAAAACTACTACTAATTCAATAAAAACAAATCAATACTAATATTAAAAAAAAAAAATAAAAAATGAAAGCAGAAAATTAAAAAGCAAACTAATTAAAATCTACAAAAAACACTAAATTTACTGAATCGACAAAGCAAAAAATCTACTTTAAATTACAACAAACAAAAAAAGAGATTGAAGTTCTGGGACCTGAAAGAGAAAACATGAAATCAAAAAAACACAATAAGCTAGGACTCGAAATCCATTTGATCCGAGCCACTCCTATGCTACACCTGCTACAAGGTGAGACGACATATACAACCCGTGAAGCGGATTAATATATGCGTTCCTATTCTAAGCTGCACGACGGGCAGCCTTAACCTAACACCTGAAAATCATGTGTAGAAAAATCGTGGAGTCGAAGGCTTCAACTTCGCTTTACAGCAATTCATCCACCCCGAAAGCTCCGTGCGCCGATTACAAAAACGATAATCGTTCAATATAACATCTCATATATTGAAGACCACCAATTTTGAAATCAACCTAATTTGTGATAATAAATAATAAGTATACATCAACATGCACACATACAGCTGACATCGTTTCAATAACTCAACATTAAAATGAATGTCGAATCATTTAAACATTTTTTTTAAAACGATATCAGTGAAAACTCACTGAGATAGTAGAGGAAAACACGATGGAAATTGCGTTGCTTTACAGTAAAAAACAATTCTATTTAAAAAACCTGGTGTCGATTATTTCCTTTACACTGATGATACTTCACCACAATCCGCTCACCGGTCAGCTCTCCATCTCGGACAGGAACCACAGAACACTTAATTGAAACGAATACACTATATACTATTTTTAACGGACGGTCGTACGTCCGATCTGATAATCAAAAAGCAAACACTCCCGGGTACCTCTCCTCCTGCATAGCCTCGGCGGGCGCGCGCCCGTACGGGCCACCTGGACAGGAGATCGAGGACGCAATCGAAGACCCGAACGACACTCGGTATTACTTTAAGTACTTTTCGCGCACACACAGAATTCGTAAAAAGAACATTTTGTCTTAGACGAATTCGATAACAAATTATTTTTAAAAACGACACGAACGGACGGTTCCGAGTCGTTTTATAAACGCGACCGGCGACGCGACCGAACCGAGTCGGCATGAGAGACGTCCGAACGGTACGAGGAGAGCTTTTTTTCTAATTTAATCGATCGATCCGCGATCGATTGATTGAATTAGAAGTCAGCCTGCGTTGTTCTAATGAATGACAACGAGTTCTTTAAAAATCATGAATATAAATTTTATCTATTGAAGTTTTTTTTAGTCATTCATTGGTGAAATAAATTAAAAAATGACTGGATCAGAGGAATTGTTTAAGGTTCAAATGGTTAAAAAGAAGAAAGAGAAATATATTGAAAAATGACCAGTGTTGAATGACCTCTGAACCATTTATATGTATAAGAAGAAAATATTGAAGTCAGAAATTTAAAAATCGAGAATGTTATTGTCGATGTAATAAAAATTAGAAATTTTTTAAAAAAATATGTCATTCGAAAAATTATTATATGATGAAAGAAGAGAAATTTATTGAAAAATGATTTTTGTTGAGTGATCTCTGATATATTTATGTACATAAAAATAAATTATTGAATCAGAAAATTAGATAAACTAGAAGTGATTGTCGATATAATAGAAGATTGAAAATTTATTAACAAATACCTCTCTACTGAGATATGGTTTAAAGTTCAATTTTTATGAAGAAGGAGGTTTAATGAAGAATAGTTGTATGTTGAATGATATCTGATCCATTTATGTACATAAAAATAAATTATTTAATCAGCAAATAAGAAAATCGTTTAACAGGTTGTCGATGAAGTCGAATCTTAAAATTATAATTAAAAAATACTGTTATCTAAGAAATTGTTCATAGATCAATTTCATGAAAAAAAGAGAAATTTTATTGAAAGAAAATTATTTTGGATGTTCTGTCAACTGTAAATATTTTAAAAATAAAATATTGAAAGTAAAAATCAGAAAATCAAAAAACTGAAAGGTGGTTCCAATAGAAAATTGAAAATCTATAACTTTTCAGTCATAATTAAATCTCAGATGAATAAATTTACTGTGAAAAAACCTGTCAGTTCACACAGGGGTAATTATGCTGTTTGTATACTATTTAGATTGGTGATGATGTTGACAGAACAAAATGTCATTGGGAAGCAAGAAATTTATATGAGAATCGATCAATACATTTCTACAAAAGATATTCATTGTAATATGAATATTATGTATGATTTTAATGGTGGTATTTTTAGGTGTTGTAAGAAACTGTTTGAATATTGATATGTGCAATAAAAGAAAAATCAAGAAAAGAAACTTATCTAAGGAATTTTAATTGACATTTTCTGATAGTTTATTGAATGATAAAAATTAAAAACATTATCGTTTTAAAAAAGAACTGACAGGAAATAGAAACGGATTAAATATTATCAAAGAAATTAATTGACTGAACTCGAAGTGGATTTTTTTGATTGCTGAAATAAAAAGTAATTAGAAAATATATCATTTAAAAAAATAAGAATGTACCTTTTTTACCTAATGAATCCATAGATGGTAGACACTTTACACTGAATACACTCCGCGAATTTAATCAAAACTAAATTAACCATTTAACCAGAATCCAAAAATATATACAATTTTATATGAACATATTTGTAAGCAGCAATTACGATTTTCATAACTCTCCTTCGATCATTAATCAAATCGACAGAAAGCTGAATACATCTAGTATTCATAAAAATCATACATTGTCTTTTGTTTAATTAGTTTGCCATTTTGATTAAATTATTAGGTTTTATCAGATATCAATGAAATTAGATCTAATTTTTTTGATCTACTTTATATTGAATGATATTTGATCTATTTTCAGATAAATAGATACATTTTTTAGATTTAAAATGTTTACCAGTCTGATAAAACAAATCGACTTAAATGTATGCACTAACTGAACTTAAATGTATATAATATGTATACTATATACTAATATGTATATATATATATATGTATATGTATATATATATATATATATATGTACTGTAAAACACAAACGCAATTTCGGGAATCACACATTAACCAAATAAATTATGTATCAATGGCGAATAATACATACAAGATTCCAAAACGCGTTATCACTTGTATTAAAATCTTTATATGTACATTCTGTTATGAAGCATAATTGATCTGATTACCAAACACACATGGTAGTGATACGATTTGTATCATTAACCCACAATCCATGGCGAGGGAGTGAAGTTAATTATCAAAACAAAATTAAACTACTTTAAATCAACTAGGAACAAAATTTAAAAATCAAATAAAAGCTATAATTAAAGAAAATAAAACTGAAACAATATAAAACTACTACTAATTCAATAAAAACAAATCAATACTAATATTAAAAAAAAAAATAAAAAATGAAAGCAGAAAATTAAAAAGCAAACTAATTAAAATCTACAAAAAACACTAAATTTACTGAATCGACAAAGCAAAAAATCTACTTTAAATTACAACAAACAAAAAAAGAGATTGAAGTTCTGGGACCTGAAAGAGAAAACATGAAATCAAAAAAACACAATAAGCTAGGACTCGAAATCCATTTGATCCGAGCCACTCCTATGCTACACCTGCTACAAGGTGAGACGACATATACAACCCGTGAAGCGGATTAATATATGCGTTCCTATTCTAAGCTGCACGACGGGCAGCCTTAACCTAACACCTGAAAATCATGTGTAGAAAAATCGTGGAGTCGAAGGCTTCAACTTCGCTTTACAGCAATTCATCCACCCCGAAAGCTCCGTGCGCCGATTACAAAAACGATAATCGTTCAATATAACATCTCATATATTGAAGACCACCAATTTTGAAATCAACCTAATTTGTGATAATAAATAATAAGTATACATCAACATGCACACATACAGCTGACATCGTTTCAATAACTCAACATTAAAATGAATGTCGAATCATTTAAACATTTTTTTTAAAACGATATCAGTGAAAACTCACTGAGATAGTAGAGGAAAACACGATGGAAATTGCGTTGCTTTACAGTAAAAAACAATTCTATTTAAAAAACCTGGTGTCGATTATTTCCTTTACACTGATGATACTTCACCACAATCCGCTCACCGGTCAGCTCTCCATCTCGGACAGGAACCACAGAACACTTAATTGAAACGAATACACTATATACTATTTTTAACGGACGGTCGTACGTCCGATCTGATAATCAAAAAGCAAACACTCCCGGGTACCTCTCCTCCTGCATAGCCTCGGCGGGCGCGCGCCCGTACGGGCCACCTGGACAGGAGATCGAGGACGCAATCGAAGACCCGAACGACACTCGGTATTACTTTAAGTACTTTTCGCGCACACACAGAATTCGTAAAAAGAACATTTTGTCTTAGACGAATTCGATAACAAATTATTTTTAAAAACGACACGAACGGACGGTTCCGAGTCGTTTTATAAACGCGACCGGCGACGCGACCGAACCGAGTCGGCATGAGAGACGTCCGAACGGTACGAGGAGAGCTTTTTTTCTAATTTAATCGATCGATCCGCGATCGATTGATTGAATTAGAAGTCAGCCTGCGTTGTTCTAATGAATGACAATGAGTTCTTTAAAAATCATGAATATAAATTTTATCTATTGAAGTTTTTTTTAGTCATTCATTGGTGAAATAAATTAAAAAATGACTGGATCAGAGGAATTGTTTAAGGTTCAAATGGTTAAAAAGAAGAAAGAGAAATATATTGAAAAATGACCAGTGTTGAATGACCTCTGAACCATTTATATGTATAAGAAGAAAATATTGAAGTCAGAAATTTAAAAATCGAGAATGTTATTGTCGATGTAATAAAAATTAGAAATTTTTTAAAAAAATATGTCATTCGAAAAATTATTATATGATGAAAGAAGAGAAATTTATTGAAAAATGATTTTTGTTGAGTGATCTCTGATATATTTATGTACATAAAAATAAATTATTGAATCAGAAAATTAGATAAACTAGAAGTGATTGTCGATATAATAGAAGATTGAAAATTTATTAACAAATACCTCTCTACTGAGATATGGTTTAAAGTTCAATTTTTATGAAGAAGGAGGTTTAATGAAGAATAGTTGTATGTTGAATGATATCTGATCCATTTATGTACATAAAAATAAATTATTTAATCAGAAAATAAGAAAATCGTTTAACAGGTTGTCGATGAAGTCGAATCTTAAAATTATAATTAAAAAATACTGTTATCTAAGAAATTGTTCATAGATCAATTTCATGAAAAAAAGAGAAATTTTATTGAAAGAAAATTATTTTGGATGTTCTGTCAACTGTAAATATTTATAAAAATAAAATATTGAAAGTAAAAATCAGAAAATCAAAAAACTGAAAGGTGGTTCCAATAGAAAATTGAAAATCTATAACTTTTCAGTCATAATTAAATCTCAGATGAATAAATTTACTGTGAAAAAACCTGTCAGTTCACACAGGGGTAATTATGCTGTTTGTATACTATTTAGCTTGGTGATGATGTTGACAGAACAAAATGTCATTGGGAAGCAAGAAATTTATATGAGAATCGATCAATACATTTGAATACAAGATATTCATTGTAATATGAATATTATGTATGATTTTAATGGTGGTATTTTTAGGTGTTGTAAGAAACTGTTTGAATATTGATATGTGCAATAAAAGAAAAATCAAGAAAAGAAACTTATCTAAGGAATTTTAATTGAAATTTTCTGATAGTTTATTGAATGATAAAAATTAAAAACATTATCGTTTTAAAAAAGAACTGACAGGAAATAGAAACGGATTAAATATTATCAAAGAAATTAATTGACTGAACTCGAAGTGGATTTTTTTGATTGCTGAAATAAAAAGTAATTAGAAAATATATCATTTAAAAAAATAAGAATGTACCTTTTTTACCTAATGAATCCATAGATGGTAGACACTTTACACTGAATACACTCCGCGAATTTAATCAAAACTAAATTAACCATTTAACCAGAATCCAAAAATATATACAATTTTATATGAACATATTTGTAAGCAGCAATTACGATTTTCATAACTCTCCTTCGATCATTAATCAAATCGACAGAAAGCTGAATACATCTAGTATTCATAAAAATCATACATTGTCTTCTGTTTAATTAGTTTGCCATTTTGATTAAATTATTAGGTTTTATCAGATATCAATGAAATTAGATCTAATTTTTTTGATCTACTTTATATTGAATGATATTTGATCTATTTTCAGATAAATAGATACATTTTTTAGATTTAAAATGTCTACCAGTCTGATAAAACAAATCGACTTAAATGTATGCACTAACTGAACTTAAATAACTAATATATATATATATATATATATATATATATATATATGTATGTATATATATATATATATATATATATATATGTACTGTAAAACACAAACGCAATTTCGGGAATCACACATTAACCAAATAAATTATGTATCAATGGCGAATAATACATACAAGATTCCAAAACGCGTTATCACTTGTATTAAAATCTTTATATTTACATTCTGTTATGAAGCATAATTGATCTGATTACCAAACACACATGGTAGTGATACGATTTGTATCATTACCCCACAATCCATGGCGAGGGAGTGAAGTTAATTATCAAAACAAAATTAAACTACTTTAAATCAACTAGGAACAAAATTTAAAAATCAAATAAAAGCTATAATTAAAGAAAATAAAACTGAAACAATATAAAACTACTACTAATTCAATAAAAACAAATCCATACTAATATTAAAAAAAAAATAAAAAATGAAAGCAGAAAATTAAAAAGCAAACTAATTAAAATCTACAAAAAACACTAAATTTACTGAATCGACAAAGCAAAAAATCTACTTTAAATTACAACAAACAAAAAAAGAGATTGAAGTTCTGGGACCTGAAAGAGAAAACATGAAATCAAAAAAACACAATAAGCTAGGACTCGAAATCCATTTGATCCGAGCCACTCCTATGCTACACCTGCTACAAGGTGAGACGACATATACAACCCGTGAAGCGGATTAATATATGCGTTCCTATTCTAAGCTGCACGACGGGCAGCCTTAACCTAACACCTGAAAATCATGTGTAGAAAAATCGTGGAGTCGAAGGCTTCAACTTCGCTTTACAGCAATTCATCCACCCCGAAAGCTCCGTGCGCCGATTACAAAAACGATAATCGTTCAATATAACATCTCATATATTGAAGACCACCAATTTTGAAATCAACCTATTGTATGAAAATAAATAATAAGTATCCATCCAGATGCACACATACAGCTGACATCGTTTCAATAACTCAACATTAAAATGAATGTCGAATTGTTCTAAACATTTTTTTTTTAAAACGATATCAGTGAAAACTCACTAAGATAGTAGAGGAAAACACGATGGAAATTGCGTTGCTTTACAGTAAAAAACAATTCTATTTAAAAAACCTGGTGTCGATTATTTCCTTTACACTGATGACTTGCAGCAAACAATAATTAGATAGAAAACCTGGTGTGATACTTTTCTTTGTACTGACGATTCTCCATAACAAACACACTGACGATTCATCTGTGACAAACTGACATCTGTGACTGACATCTGACGACAAACTGTAAAGATAAACACCTCTATTATGAATATGTCAAAAAATAATATTTTCTGTAGGTCATTTGCTCTGTTATATATATATATATAAATATATAGACATATATATATATATATATATATATATATATATAAATATATACATATATATATATATATATATATATATATATAAATATATATACATATATATATATATATATATATATAAATATATATATATATATATATATATATATATATAAATATATATACATATATATATATATATATACATAGATATACATACATATATATATATACATATATATATATATATATATATATATATATATATATATATATATATATATATACATATACATGATTAAATGAATCCGTTCTCATCATCAACGATCAACATTGAGCTTTCAATTGCGAAAAATCAAATATTATGCGAAACTTTACAACAACAACACAAACTAACCAACAAAATGGCAGGATTTGTGGGAAGCGTCATTTCGGAAATATTTCATTTAATGTTTGTAATTCAAAACAGTGAAAAAGTATCATACCTTTATAACATCTCAGCATAACAAACTCGTGAAGATTTCAATTGAATACAAGAAAAAGATCACTTAAATTTAATTAAAACCTGAGTAAATTTACTTAAATTCAAAAACAACCTCTCATCAACGAAAACCAACTGGAAATGAACATCGGAGAAGCACGGAGAGTCAACCTTCAATATGGCGACTGTTCGACCAATTAAAACGGCGTTAAAGATGGCGTTTCTAAATTTATTTTGACCCAAATTAGACATTTTAAGTGTAATGTATAATAATTTTTATGCAGATTCCAAACAAATGTTTAAAAAACTTTAAATTCACTATTTAATGAATAACCAATGATTAATAAAACAACAAAATACATTTTTAATAAATAATAGATTATGCGATGGAGAATTCTGAAACTAACATTGACAACTTTGTAATTTAAGATGTCTGACAGAAAACAAATGATTTTAAACAATGTACAAAAATTCAATATAGGAGAATTCTGATAAGAATTATATATATATATATATATATATATATATATATATATATATATGATTAAATGAATCCGTTCTAATCATCAACGATCAACATTGTGCTTTCAATTGCGAAAAATCAAATATTATGCGAAACTTTAAGAAAATAATTCAATAAATAACGTTTAGAGCTACTAATTAACTGATTTGCGAAGAAATAAATTCAAGTTTGAAAAACTTCAATAAGTAAATGATGAACAATGAACTTGTATAAAATTAAGTGTAATTCAAACATTTAACGTTTTATTATAAAAAGAAAAAAAAACAACACAACAACTAACCAACAAAATGGCAAGATTTGTGGGAAGCGTCATTTCGGAAATATTTCATTTAATGTTTGTAATTCAAAACAGTGAAAAAGTATCATACCTTTATAACATCTCAGCATAACAAACTCGTGAAGATTTCAATTGAATACAAGAAAATGATCACTTAAATTTAATTAAAACCTGAGTAAATTTACTTAAATTCAAAAACAACCTCTCATCAACGAAAACCAACTGGAAATGAACATCGGAGAAGCACGGAGAGTCAACCTTCAATATGGCGACTGTTCGACCAATTAAAAACGGCGTTAAAGATGGCGTTTCTAAATTTATTTTGACTCAAATTAGACATTTTAAGTGTAATGTATAATAATTTTTATGCAGATTCCAAACAAATGTTTAAAAAACTTTAAATTCACTATTTAATGAATAACCAATGATTAATAAAACAACAAAATACATTTTTAATAAATAATAGATTATGCGATGGAGAATTCTGAAACTAACATTGACAACTTTGTAATTTAAGATGTCTGACAGAAAACAAATGATTTTAAACAATGTACAAAAATTCAATATAGGAGAATTCTGATAAGAATTATATATATATATATATATATATATATATATATATATATATATATATATATATATATATATATATATGATTAAATGAATCCGTTCTAATCATCAACGATCAACATTGTGCTTTCAATTGCGAAAAATCAAATATTATGCGAAACTTTAAGAAAATAATTCAATAAATAACGTTTAGAGCTACTAATTAACTGATTTGCGAAGAAATAAATTCAAGTTTGAAAAACTTCAATAAGTAAATGATGAACAATGAACTTGTATAAAATTAAGTGTAATTCAAACATTTAACGTTTTATTATAAAAAGAAAAAAAAACAACACAACAACTAACCAACAAAATGGCAAGATTTGTGGGAAGCGTCATTTCGGAAATATTTCATTTAATGTTTGTAATTCAAAACAGTGAAAAAGTATCATACCTTTATAACATCTCAGCATAACAAACTCGTGAAGATTTCAATTGAATACAAGAAAATGATCACTTAAATTTAATTAAAACCTGAGTAAATTTACTTAAATTCAAAAACAACCTCTCATCAACGAAAACCAACTGTAAATGAACATCGGAGAAGCACGGAGAGTCAACCTTCAATATGGCGATTGTTCGACCAATTAAAAACGGCGTTAAAGATGGCGTTTCTAAATTTATTTTGACCCAAATTAGACATTTTAAGTGTAATGTATAATAAATTTTATGCAGATTCCAAACAAATGTTTAAAAAACTTTAAATTCACTATTTAATGAATAACCAATGATTAATAAAACAACAAAATACATTTTTAATAATAATAGATTATGCAGTGGAGAATTCTGAAATTAACATTGAAAAGTTTGACATTCAAGATATCTGACAGAAAACAAATTATTTTAAACAATGTACAAAAATTCAATATAGGAGAATTCTAATAAGAATTATATATATATATATATATATATATATATATATATATATATATATGAATATATATATAAGAATATATATATATATATATATATATATATATATATATATATATATATATATATATATATATATGAATATATATCATTATATTTATATATATGAATATATATATAAGAATTATATATATATATATATAATTATATATATATATATGTACACTAAAATCTTAAATTTCAACTCAGCTAAATGAATTATAAACTCTTTTTATGAAACACATGTTAAATTAATGAAACTCCCGATGTAAATTGATTATTCAAATAGTAAAAATATAAATCAGCCTAGAAGGGATATATGAAATAATTATGATTTATGGAAAAGCGTCTATATTTCATCAGTTTAATTTATAATAAAAAATTAAGCCGTAACATTTTAAAAACGTTTTAATAGATTTATCCTCCTTTTTCGACTGAAAACAGAACATTTAAGCAAAATATTCAAAGAATCAATTGTACAAAAATGAAAATACTTACAAATAATATTCAACTGCATAACCAAAATTGTTTCGAAGCACTCACGACTGAAAAAAAGTAACTATACTTTAAAACAACAGAAAACTAATAACTTTAAGCATGGTACCAACGTCAGTTCAATAACTTATCAATTCAATCACTTCTTTTGTGTGTCAGTACTAACTTCAAAGTTAGTAAAAAGAATTCAATGAAATTATTTATTTGGGTTTTAGGGTGCTTCAACATCCAAGGTCATTGACGCCCGGAGTTCAATGAACTAATTTATGCAAATTAAATTAACTAAATTAACTTAATAAAAACATTTTAATTAATTTTCTCATAAATATATAATTAATAAATCAAATTAAATAGATTTAAGCAATTTGTATATTTCACATAATGCACGTTTTTTTTATTTATTTGTTTTATTTTTGAATACATAAAAAAATCGAATTTTTAATATTAAATTTAACATAAATGCAGATCTTGTTGTAAAGAAGTATATATGTATGTTGGGACACTTAGCTAAATAATCATATAATACAATAAAAATTGATTAAAAAGTGTCAATGAATTTGTAATTTAACATACAACTAATAAATACAGTCCAATACAAATTTTCTAAAAAAAACAATACTTAATTTATGTGTTTGAAGGAAATGTAGACATTAATAAACTTTGACTTCTTTTATTCCTTGTTTATAATCTCAGTTTTTAAATTAAACACCAAATTTAATCTACAATTTTTTTAATACTAATAAATATACATTTATTAGTATTAAAATACGTAAAATACGTTTAATTCATTATTAACTGAAAGAATCAGTGTGGTTGAACAAGGCTGTTATTTGAATAGTATTTTCCACAGCGGTTATTAAACAATGGCGCACTAAGCTAAAAACGAGGATTCTTTAATAATTTACTTTTATAAAATATATATACATTTTATAAAAAAATACATTTATAAATGAAATAATATCGATTTTTATTATCATTTTATTTAAAAAATATTTTATTACCTTTTTCATTTAGATTCATAAAATTTACAGGAATTAATAGAACAAGAACTTTAAACTGAATTAGAAAAGACAATCCCCAAATATGTCATAAATTAAGAATTCATGAAGAAAATATAATAAATATCATTGAAACACTTTATTTCGAATACTGAAATATAAATAATAACTAATTAAAATGATGAGAGAGAAAATACAAAAGTGCTATATGAAATATTCTTGCAATTCTTCCACCGTGTTAATTCAAATCTATGTTGTACGAGGGTTCCTGTACATACATACATATATATATATATATATATATATATATATATATACATATATATATAATGTTACTATACTATGTTATTATATTCTTTATATGAGCTTGAATAATATAAAATGCAGAAGTATTTTAAAGGAAGATAAAAAATAATTGATAAAGACAAATTTAAACAACAATTGGAATATTATTGAAATTACAGAAAAAATACAAATTTATTTATACATTATAATAAACATATAATACTATATTAATTGTTATATGTTAATATATTACTTTTTAGTTTGTTTAGAATTTCATTTGGATTAAAGCTTATTAAATCCATGAGACAATTTTTTTTATGAAATGATTTAGATTGTGATTCTAACTGAATATATATGTAATACTTAAATTGTCATTTGTTCAAAAATGACTGTATTCTGTTTATAAATAATGTAATTTAAATACAATATTTTTTTATATCACTTTTCTAACATTATTACAACTATCTGTAATAAGTTACTCAGTTAAATTAATTTACAATTAAAATATTATATACTAATACTGAAATTATAGTAAAATTGAAAGCTATTAAAAGCCTAAATAAATTACATTCCACATAACTGTGTTGTGTTTATTATTAATTCAGTAATGTTTGCAGACATATTACTTAAAGGTAGTTATTTATCAAATGATTTGTATTTCTGTTGATAAATAATAATTTTACACAAGCTGAAAGGTTCAATAGGTACTGACAATTTTATAATATTAGTGGATAGTTTCTTTTGTAATTATTAATACACTTTTAATACACAAGTTTTCAAATTTATAATAATTTACTTTTTTAGTGTCAAAAATTTATAATTTTAGATAAAAATTGAACATTGCCAGTACATAGTATATTTTGAAATATTTTTTTATAATAAAGCTAATTGTAATATATATATATATATATATATATATATATATATATATATATATATATATATATATATATGAGAGAGAGAGTTGATATATAATTCAAAAAATATATTTGGCACCTTACTATGTAACATAAAAATTTATTCAAGTAAATGTTATAACTCAGAATATATAATATACAAAATAACATTTGTTTAACCTGTTAGCTATGATGAGTCTGATTGTGTATCGGTACCCCAATGCAATGAGCCCCTCAGCGGACTGTGCATAAATGACATAGTACCACAATCAGTGTTTGGTGCTTTCCACTATACATTTACGTTAGAATAAAATTACAGCTCAATAAGTTCTAACATTTTTATATAAAAAATTTGAAAAAATCATAACGACAAAATATAAATACAAATATTTTAATAATTAATAGTATAATCTTGTGTGATATATCTATGTGTGATATGCCACTATAGTGACATCATTCAAAAAGATGATATAAACAAAGGCCACTATAGTGATGTATAGTAAGGTTAATGAAGACAATATTGTTTGTTTAAAAATCGAAATTTCATAAAAAAAACATTAATCAAAATAATACTTCAGAGTACTTGTATAAGATTAACAAAATACTTATATTTTATTGTGGTTATATTATTTACATACTAATTATAAAGTGATTTAATATTTATCCCTTCTATGAGTTTAAAAAATAATCTTAAAATAAATGTATAACACACAATAAACATTAAACATTTAAAAAATTAATCATTTTTCCAGATGTCTCAATTACAAAATCATTAGTTTTGATTGTCAATACATTAGTTTTAATTTAAAACCATTGATATGTGTATGTATCTGAATATATTTTGCTATTTTGAATGTATATAAATATATGGATAGTATAAATAAAAATGCATGATTATAATTTTATGAAATAAACATACCTTAAGAGAATAATGTGTTTAAAATAATACTATACTTTAAAATGTAACATGTATGCAGGCCAAATTAATCCAACAGATCCTATTAAATAAGTTGTTGATGATCCAATACTCCAGAAGGCAATACTAGCTATTATAGGGCCCAAAGCACGTGCTAAGGCACCGAGAGAACGAAATATTCCCATAACAGTTCCTTTTTGCTCAATAGCACCATAATGTGATACAAGAGTCATAAAACAAGACACAACAAACGCAGTAGCTAAAATATTCACATATAATATTAAAAAAAAAACTTAAAACTAATGATCATTTGTATATAAGTTAATTTAAATAAAAATACCAATATATAATATCATTAAATAATATTTTAATGTTAACATAAATTGCAGTAAAAATTAAAAGGATTGATTTCTTACATAAAGCAAATAAGAAAACTCCAATATATAGTAGTGTAGTAGATGAAGCCATTCCTACACATATAAATGAAGGAATGATTGTGTATAAACCAAATACTGCAGCAGTTTTAACACGATGTTCTGGTATACGTCTTACATAACCACCTTGTATGAGTGCCATTGTTAAACCTAAAAAATTAAAACAAGTTCAGCTTTCAATACAACTATATTCTTTGTGACACTAACCTATTGCAAAAAACATATATCCTTGTTGCATAGAACTATAACCAAACACATGATGAGTTAAAAATGTTAGTGTGAATTCAAGACCACTATATATAAAAAGATATATAAAATAAATAAGTCCCAATCTTTGTAATTTTTTTGCATCTTGATCATTCAGTTCACCAACAGCTTTAAATTTAAATAAATCACCAACATATATAAGTGGTTTTACTTTAGCAAAACTGTTCATTAAAACTTTGGTTCTTTTATTCTGCAAATACACAAAAACAACACAAATCAAATATAATAAATACATTTTTCAAAATATTGTACTATTAAAGTTCTAAATAATGAAATGATAAAATAAATAATGAAAAGTATAAATAAAAAATAACAATTTACCTTTGGTAAAGTTTCATTAAAATATATAATTATAAAGAGTAAATCCAGAAATGCTAATAGGAAAGCAAAACATGCAGGATAAATAAACCAAGATCCAACTTGTTTCCTCGCCCAATGTGCAAATATTGCTCCAATTAATGGTCCAACAATAAATCCTAGAGAAAATGCAATTCCTACCAATGCCTGCAATTATAATTTGTGTTCATATTATATATATATAATATACTCTTATTTCAAACATACCATTCCTCTACCTCTTGTTTTATTATCAGACACATCAGTAATTATTGCCATACTCAATGAAATATTTCCTTTACTGAGACCTCCAACAAATCTAGCTATAACAAACCATGCCATATTGCTTGACAATGCCCATAAAACATACGATAATGCTATTCCTGTCTAAAGAAAAAAAAAATAATATATAAAAATAATATGGAATTATATTTTCATTATTTATAAAGTGTGATTATATATTTTCACTTACTAAACAACATACAAGTACTGGCTTTCGGCCAAATTTATCAGAAAGTGCACCCATAATTGGTGAAGTTATAAATTGTAAGAAACTAAACATCGAACCCAAAAATCCACCAAAAAGAACTGAATTAAATTTCTCGGGTGCTCCAACCATAATCTGAAAGGCTTTTATGCTGTTTGACATCTGATCAAACAATCCATTTTTATCATATAAACGATAATGTTCAAGTAAAGACGGCAACAATGGAAGAATCATAGTAAATGCCAATAAATCGAGTAATAATGATATGAATACAATATACACTGTTTTTGATGGCCCGTTATAAATTTTACTTCTTTTTTCTTGTTTATCAATCTCACACATTTTGTTATTATTTATATTTACTTTTTCATCTAATTTGGGAGTCATATTAAAATAATATAATTTATATATTTATTAATACCACTCGACTAATTAATAAAGACTTAAAAACCAAAATACTAAAATTTTCAACTATTTACCACATGGACTTAAATCCATATGTTGCTAATAAGATGAATTTTACATATTAGAAAGTTATTGTATATCCCCAAACCAACTACTTGAGGTTTAACCCATATGAAAATTGACGTCACCCTGTTAACAATAATCATGCGAACATACTAGATATAAGTAAAAATTGTAATTTATTTAATGTTTACAGATACGTATATTTTATTTTTGTGTAAAAACATCTTTTAATCGACTTTCCTAACAATACCTTACATTTGACATATAAAAGTTAAGCTGATATTACTCATCATATTTCAATCTACAGCTGGCATCTATTCCAGAATGTCTAAAGCTGTACTTAAAATGCACTATTATATAAATTTATATATATATATATATATATATATATATATATATATATATATATATATATATATATATATATATGTATATGTATATATGAATGCATGTAGATGTGTATCAGTTTTTTTTTTAATTAAAAATAATTTTAATAACAAAAACATAAATGTATGAGAAAACATAATTTTATGTAATACCCTCAATTAACATTACATGTTTTAAAATAAATGTACTAAATAATTTAAAAAAAATATTGTTTGTTTGCAGAGCAAGATAGATCACAGATATTTATAAAATACAAAATTGAATATGTTAATTTATTACATGTATTAATATTTCCTGTTTAAATGGAAACAAATATACTTGTAAAGGATTTAATATTTTATGTTGTATTAATATAAAACTTGTATATATTTATTATGTATTTATTAATTGTACAATTATTGTAAAGTATATACCTTGGTTACAATTTTTATGAATCTTTTCTGAAAAATAAAAGATTATTGTTATATCGCATTTTTCGCCTAAATAAACATTAATGAGTTTTTGCATATTCAATAGAACTGATAATTTCTTTTCTATATATAATCAATAAAATAATATCTCTGACATGGTTTGTTACTACAAAACATTTTGAGTTCGACTACAATTAACGTTTTTCTGTTAATGTATGAAATAATTCCAATAACTCTATAAATTAATGATTGTATGCAAATCGAATATTCGTATTTTCTTAGATACATTAACAATTTATTTTCAATCGTGAGAAAATCGCAAGCTATGAAAAATTAAAAGACTTGTCTACACTACTACACATTTTTCAAAAATACATATATTATTACTTTATATTGTTATAATTGTGAATGTACAGTTTTGTACAAACAGTATATAAATGAAGTACTGAAAATGTATTATATTTAATAATATAACGTAAAATACCTGACCATAATTTTCGAAGGCATGGTAGTGTAGACGAGTCTTTAGTCAGTCCTGTCTTCAAGTGTGAGTCTCATGTCTGAATATATTGATGTTTTTCTTTATAATATACAGTTAATCTTTTCATTATGACTGAAATTAAATATACATATCTAATATAATCAAGTGTAATAAAATATTTCATATAATTTAATATAACATTTATATATAATTTTAAATATATATTAATTAAACATTTACGCAATAATATGGTATCCCCTGGACCTCCAGCAAAAGTTCTAATATTAGAAAATGAACTAGTTAGTAATTCAACGAATAAAATTGAAAATAATGAATATAAAGCTCAGTCTTTATTAGATGAGATTGACATATGTCAACAAAAAATTGATGAGATCAATGATGAAGCAAATAGGGAAATGATGGCTATAGAACAAAAATTTATTAAAAAACGAAAACCGTTGTATAGTCAACGAAATTATATGATAGAAAAGATACCAAATTTTTGGTTGACCTCAGTATCCTTTAAATGTGTATTCATTTAATTTTTAATTGTAGAATTATTACTGTAATTAAGATTATTATTTAAAATGTTTTAGAAGATGAAAGGAAGAAATTTCATGTAGAATTAAACAATATATTTGCATGTTATTAATTTTACAAATATTTTAATGATTAATTATATATATATATATATATATATATATATATATATATATATATAACATCAATCTATTACTTCTAAATCTGTATGAAAAATTATATTTACTTAACAATTAAAATTTAGATGATTAACCATCCACATTTAAAAAGTTTAATACATCCTAAAGAAGAAGAATGTTTGAATTACTTAACAAATATTGAAATAGAGGAATTTGATGATGTTACATCTGGTTATAGGTAAGTATATATACATATATATATATATATATATATATATATATATATATATATATATATATATATATATATATATATACATATATGTGTGTATTTATAATTCAATAAAACATTCGATTTGATTTTAGAATATGCTTTTCATTTGGAACAAACCCATTTTTTAGCAATGAATCTCTAACAAAAGTATTTCTGTATGGATCATTAGGTATGGCTTTAATATATATAATTAATGTTATTTAAAAAATAAATGTCTTGAAGTATGAGTCTTCTATAAATAATAAAATAGTGCAATTATAAATTTGGAAATTACTTACCAGAAACTATCATTTTCTTTCTAATTAATACAGTGGATTATTGTTTTTATAATATATATATATATATATATATATATATATATATATATATATATATATATATATATATATATATATATATTATTTAAGAAAATATAGATACATATGTTTAAGGTGATATAAATTCACAAAGTAATGTTATTAATTGGAAATGTTCAATGGATTTAATGCCAAAACTGAAATATTCTACTTTAAGAAAAACTAATTCTTTACACAATTATAATTCTTTCTTTATGTGGTTTGAAAATAATGAAACTCCATTAAGAGATACAATAGCAGAGGTAAATTTGTTAGTACTTACATTTTTCTTATGATTATTTCACATATGTTTTCTAGATTATTAAAGAAGATTTATGGAAAAATCCCTTACAATATTATTTATGTCAAGATATTCAATTTGATAGCAGAATAGATAGGTGAGTTAAAAAAAGATTTCAAAACCCATACTGTAATATAGGTTTAATTTAAAACATTCAAAGATACATATTTCAAAAACATGCATTTTTTGTTTATATATATATATATATATATATATATATATATAATGTCCTAAACTAAAAACAAAGTTTGTATTGGATAAACAATAACCAATTAAACAAATAAGTATTTTATTACTTAAAATTAATTATTTTCAAGGATTTAAAATAAATTTTTATTAAAATATATTTCAGTGATGAAGAAATTGTAGTTATTGAAAATGAAGAAGTACAGGTGATGGGGCAAAGTGAAGAAGATTCTGATCAGGATCAGCATGAGTCAGATGATTTTCAAATTGATTCATATCATTGTGTTAAGCGATATTTGCAGAGGAATGGCACTAAACATATTCAAATATACTATAAAGAGAGTGAATGCATTGATCAAATTGTTCAAGAATTGCCTGATTCTTCTGCAAAAGATGATGAAGATGCTGATGATGATTCTATTATCTGTTTTCTTGAAAAAGGTTGAATATTTTTAATACTAATATGAATATTATTTTTGATAATTCATTTTCACTGAGAAAAAAAGATATAACAGCAGTGAGTTTTGCATAGTTTTTATTGAAAATTGTAATTTAACTATTATTTGACATATTGCAAAATATAAGATGTTTATTGTCATTGGTTTTATTTACATATTTTTAAAAATGGTGTTATTATTTGTTGTAAAATAATGCCTTTATTTGCTTTTTTAGCACAAATATTATAATTGTAATAAAGTTGAAATATTTACTGGATTTTTAGGTGACCAAAAAAAGGCAGATGATTAGTTTATATTGATGAAAAACATCACATAAATATATTTTGTGTGGAAAAAATACTTGTTATAATCTCAGTGAAGATTAATATTAGTTTTATTTAAAAGGTGTATTACAAAAAAAAAACAATTATGTAAAAAATATATCTCTTGTTATGAACATTTTTATGTACACTTTTTTATAAGTAAAAAAGTTTGTACATGTAAAACTAATAAAAAAAATGTTAAATTCATAATTTATTAATTATTATTATTATTGACATTATTTTAATAATTCAGTTGAAGAAACATCAATCATTACATGAAATGGTGTATGCCTTGGTAATAACAAACACTTGCAAAAATAAAACATGTATTTTGAACACAATGTAGGAACATATTAAAAAAAAGTATTAATGAATTTGTTTTATTACATTATTTAATTTCTTATCCAACAATGGACTGTCTTACTGGTTTTATAAGGAATAATATTATTGAATCTATTTATTTAATATAAATAAAAAAAATGTTCACAAATAAGAACTTTGATTCAATGAAAAGAAAAATAAACATCAGTTGTCTAGAGACAAAACCAGAGTCAATTTGTGGTATTTTTTAATCATTTATTTATAAAATAATATAAAATATTTATAATTCTATCATTCGTCAAATGTTAAAAACTAAACAATTTCAATTACATAAAAATATTTTTAACAATAGATAAAAATTACTTTCATGAGTTTACAAAAATGCTTGTTCTTGTATTATTAAATTTTATAAAACAAATAATAACTTTATATTAACAGTTTGAGTGATGTTTGTAGACTAGATTTGTTTGTTGGTTGCATAAATACCATAAGACAATGGAATTACAGCAGGATTCTTTCCAACTACATTAAATTAAAGCAATAATTTTTCAAGCCTCATATTTCAAAGATTTCAAAAATCAAATGTCTTCATTTCATTATTTAACTCAAACAGTTCAATGAAAAAGTATACTTCATTTCTGTTATGGTCTTTTTAAGTTTTGCTCTGTTTTACTTTAATTACATATGAACAATTATTGATATTTTTGAATGTGATTCCAGGGTTGTCTTATCGATAACTAAAAACTTTTGTGTGTAAAAAATTTCTATCTATTGTCGTCATAAGACGATTACATTAACTTAACCTAGTGAACGGTATAATCCGCTGCAAAAATTATAAAATTATCTTTAGATTGTATACTTTGCACCATTAATGTATTTGTGCACTTGATACTATCAGAAAATTATCTGACATTCAACTGTAAGCTATTCGTTATTACTTTCACTTATATGAAAAATTCTTCACACATTTGTTCATTAATATGTAAACAGATTATAATATGTTTACAAATAAGTATGGCAACTATTAAAAATATGTAAACATTTTTATGATTATTCATATTTTCTGGATCTTATGTCGATACTTAAACTGATGAAAAATTCACTGTCACAGAATGGTAACTCACCGTTGGTTCAATTACTCAATTTGTTAAGAGACTGTCAAACATGTGTTTCTGGTCGAGATTTATGTGATTCTTCTTCTTGAGGGTCTTCATCAACAAAATTTATACTACCTGCTTTATACCATACTATGACATCCACAAAAAATGCACAGAGTAGAATAGCTCCAGTCATACCTTGCAAAAATAAAGATGATATAAAAATTAAATATAATGTCCTAGATTTATTAACTAAGATATTGGAGTACTGCTGCTAACTTATAATGTTACGAATCATTAGTCTGTAAACTTACATTTTTGATTTTTTTAATCGACTGATTATTTAATCATAGAGATGAACATACGTACCATGATAAAATGTCCGAAAAACATCTGAATCATATAAACGACAATCACCACGTTCACCACAAGCTTTGTGCCACACTAAACAGGCAGAGTCGACAACAGCACCATAAATAATGGGACAAGGAACATTTCCAAACAATCCAATTGCAAATTGTATTAAACCTAAAGCCATTGCTTTATCTCTCGGGTCAACACATCTCAAAATTAAGAGAATGCTTCCAACTTCACTTGTCGAATGAATAAAAACAAATATCGAAAATAGTGCAATATACCATACAAAATTTGTACATTCACGATCACAATAACCTGTAGAGGCATTTCCATAACTATTCTGACTCATCGTGTCCATGAATGTTGTATTATCAGTCTTTTCTATGCACTGACATTCTGAAAATAATATCATTTTTTCTATACTGTACTCTGATGATTCTCTACACCCTGCATGACAGGCTGAGAAGTACGTTTTGCCATTTTCACCACAAATAGGACTAAACTTCTCTCTATCACATACACATGTAGTATCACAGACTGGTACAAATGTTGATACGCTAAGAACATTTCAAAATTATTACAATTACAAAATTATTATACATGACAAAAATAAATAAAAAGTACTAACCCTTCACTATTATTCTGAAGTCCAGCAAAATCATCCATTGGACAACCAATAAACATTAAAATACCCATTCCTACAAGTGATAGAAGAAAATTTATACATAATTCATATTAAATAAAATTTCAGGAATACAATGTAATTCAACATAATCTTACCAAAAGCATAAACAACAGCAGTAAATGCTATCCATGCTGCTATGAACCGAGCATTTGGTTTTACACGAAGAATAAAAATTCCACTAATTATAATTCCTACTCCCATTACTAATATCCCACCAACACCTAAAAGTTCAGATTCGTTAATTATATTTATTTAAATAAATTTTAAAAATAGCATGAATACAATAAACAATCACTGATATTAAAACCTTGACACATATGTAAAAATCAACAATTATGCATGTAAATATAATGTTCATCATAATTATTACCTGAGATCATATTAGCAGAATGAGCTGCAAGACGAAACTGTGATTCCATATATTTAGGTAAAAATGTATAAATTCCTGCAATTGGTAGTATATGTAAAACACTACTAGCCGTTCTAAACATTAAAATATCATTTTTCAAAAGCCTCTTCACGGCTTTAGGAAAATCTGAAAAAAAATTCTTAGTTTTTTATTGTTTTCAATGAAGAAAAAATGGTTTGAGATCAGTATTAAAGATAAATAATAATTAAAGCAAATGTTACTTACCTCTGAGACTTGGCTTCTTTGCATCTTGAATTTTGTGAACTGAACGTACTTCAGAACAACCATTACCTGTATTAAGTCTTTTTGGAAAAGCAAACATAGCCAAAGAACACAACATCAACATAGCTGCAACAAATACTGGGCCTGGAAGAAGATATTACTAAATATATTACTGATATAAACAATTTACTAAAATAGAAATTATCAAATTAGTAATAAAAGTACCAGCTTTAACAATATATAGTCTCCAATTTAATTGAAAGAAACTAACATATCTTCAAAATTATTACCTTTTTTGTCTGTTTATTTTTTTTTACTAAAATTATATTCTGTATAAATCTGTATATAAAGTATTTTATCAGTTCACAAAGACAACACTTAAGTAATGGAAATATTAATTAATGTTCATAATATATAAATTCCTCTTTATGAAAATAATTAAAAAAAGATCATATTGTAAAATGGAAGACTTTATAGAAACTAAAAAAATATATATAAAAATATAATTACCTAACCACCATGCTCCTACCCATCTTGGATCTGTCTGACTTATTTTCGGGTCAATAGAAGGATTTGCATATAAACGAGTACACAAAGAACCTAACATAAAACCAAGTGCAGGTCCAAGTATACGAACACCAATTGTGATTGCTAAAATATAATTATTAATTAATTTGAAAGTTAAAAGACATTCTTTAAGACATTAAACTTTACATTTTATATGTTTCATTTATTATTTATTTTTTAAAAGAGAATTCAACACTACTGGTTTTGAAGAACATCAAATTATACTACAAATATATACACAAGTACGTATTGCATATAGGTGTGCATATACAAATAAATATATTCATTTATTTATATATATATATATATATATATATATATATATATATATATATATATATACACACATGCACTTGTTCCATGAATATAAAAAATAGATTTTCGCACACGCTTATATTTTTAACAAATTTCAACTGAAAATTTATTCTTTATTAACAAAATACTCGGCAGTACAAAGTACAAGTGTAATGAACAGATCTGTACAATTTGGACCAATGAATATTATATCTCACCAAAATATAGCGGTGATTCCCGGCTGGCGACATTATCATCAATATATGGAATACCTAGAGTATAGACAGCAGTTTGCCCCATTCCTACTCCTAATAAACTAATGAAAAAGATAGCTAACACAATTGTAGTTACTTTTGTTTGTATCCTGTCTTTAATATTTATATCGCTGCAATCTCCATGTGTAATAGTTTTTATGTTATAATCTAAAATAGTAGTTAAAATGGGAGAAATAGTATCATTTTCAATTGTTGGACCGGGGATCGGACGACACAAATTTTCTGTTGAGTTACTACTTCCAGGACTACTTCCGACTGTCAAAGGCACGCCACTGAACGAAACTTCATTAGCATTAATCAATTGATCTCCGTAAATAAAATGAGGTAGAGAACATGTAAAAGAAGACATGGCGAACAAAACAGTTCCCCAAGCGATCCATTTAGGCCTATGGCCCTGACTGCCGTAGTAAGTTAATAATAGTGAAGAACCAATCTGTCCAATTTCTGTTGCACTCATTATAATACCAGTCGTTTTTGACTGAATTTGAAATAGTTTTTCTATAGTCGTAATAACACTCACAAAATACGTATAATGCATTCCTTGCAACACCCACGTAATACAAAAAACTGCAAGAAATGCTTGTTTTGAAGCAAAAATTTGCATCCATTGAGGTGTATATGGACCGAAACCACATATTGTATCACTCGGATCAGTAGCTTCAGCGATTGGTTTATGTGACCAATTAGTTTTTGGATGCTTTACAATTTCAAGAGGATTTGTCAAGGCAATTTGTTCCTCGGCAAGTAATTCTTGATATGCATCCTTCTGTTCATTCTTCAACAAAAAAGCTCCGTTCACAAGCGAAGCTCCATTGTTGTTTCGCAGTTTATCAGAAGCTATGTTTGCTTCGGTCAATGGCATCCAAGGGCCTGGATCCGGTTTTGTCGTAGCGTTACTCGACATCGTGATTTTTCAGCGATATCGCCGCACTATATATTATATTATATCTTTATCATCGAAGCAAACTAATAGCTTAAATGGAAGCCATTTAATTCTTCAATAAAAGCCATTGATCTTGAGAAACTATAAAAGAAAAATAACATTAAAATTACATTGTTATTATATTCTAAAGCTATAAGTTAAATATGATAAATCATAATCAATAGATATTGTAGTAATCAAGGGAATTTATTATTATTACCAGAACACACATATACAAAAACATGCACCAAATTTTAAAGGTACTATTTACAAATGTATGTTTTAAAAACTGTTCTAACAAAATTTGAAATTCGTTATGTTCAGATAGATTTGAAAAACAGAGTAGAAAACAGAAATCAATGTACGTTTATATTACTGAATTTTCAAAACAACACAAATTTCTAGTAGGACGTCTACTAACTACCTCTTGCTAATATTTTAATATAATTGCGATTATGATCGTAATTATTTATATTAAATCGATATAAAATAGTTTAGAATTAGTTCTATTAATTCAACCGAAAGATTCCACACAAAAGAAAAAAGAAAATGAAATGTATATTTCATCGAACTATATTGAGGTCGCGCCATCATGCTTATTGTTAGTTGTCTGTGTAAATCTAATAAAACACATTTGTTTTCAATAGGATGAAAATGAAATGGATGTTAGTTATTCGATCTTTTTGCAGATTTTTACAATCATCACTAAATCGTAACAATAATTATATCATTGCAAATAGACACATTTAACAGTTATGTACTGAAGATAATAATAATTATTATTTGTTTAATAGACAATGAAATTATAATTATTATAACATCATTTGCAATCGTAATTTTCTGATTATTTATAAAGGAATTGCATTAAAATATATATTTACACATAGAACATGTAAACATATAGAACAAACTGAAATATTATATTTGGTTTAAATAAAATATTGCAATATATTCGTATAAGTTTTGAGTAAGTCAATTATGATGAATAATAGAAAATTGTTTTCTATTATTTGTAGTCAAACATTGATAATTATTAATTACACATACGTTTAATAGTTGCGTGGACATGAGAGACTGTTTCTAATCTATTTACTATTATTACAATTATTTTATTATGACAATTACATCGATAAGAAATAAATGAAATATTATATGACTAATATAATAAATTAAAATTTAATATACTTGATTTACGCTTGAATATTTTAACTATCAAGTGTTAATATGTCTGCCTTCAACTATGATTTATTATATAAAATTAAACAAGCAAGAAAACATACATACATACATGTTTAACTTTAATGACTTAATATTACTTTATGAATATTACTTTATGAAATATATAATACTGATACAAGTATGGAATAATAAAATCGAAATGAAATTGATAATTCAGTTTATAATGATAAAAACATTAAAACTAACTATTTTGATAAAAATGAAATGAAATATAACGAATATACTATAAATTAATTTATTAAACAATTTAGGTACCTACTAAAAATATTTACCTGTAAAAATCGTTCACTGTGTAATTTTTAAAATATATTAAGTGTAAAATAGATATGTCCACAATGAAATTATAAACGACGTGTTCCACTTTTATTTGAAAATAATAAAACTATTTTAGTGACACAGTAGCAAACAGTTTCTATGTATATGCTAGTTATATATTCTTCTAATGCATACTAGACTGCAATCAGAAGTGAAACAATATTCTGTATATACATGTGATCGTTAAAAGATGAACGAGACAGATCAATATACTTTTCACGTACAGTTGAACAGGTCGTGACTTTAAGAACATCTATATGTACCTACATGTATAAAACTAATTGATATTCAAATCATTAGATCAACTGATTGCGATTTGATGTGAGGTCAACAGCGGTAATAGAAAAATATATATATATATGTAAGTAGGTTAAGTATAGCCGTTGCAAAAATCTAGATATTTAATATTTCACACAATACTGCAACTCAATAACACGCGCAAAACTAGTTGCGTCCTATACTTCAAAACCAGCCATACTCTATGGCTGAAGAATAATTCTTCTAGTTGATCTTGTGTTATTGTTTTCTCAATATTCTTGTTTATCAATAATGTATCCCGGAGGGGCAAAGAGAATACATTACAGCTAAATGTGACGTATTTTGATTGAAATTTAAATGTTAAAGTACATTTATAACGTTTCAGTTTGTAAATATACATCGTATACATGGTTTGGTCACATTAAAGATGTGTTACGCGGAGTAGTGATAAAACATGATGGTTAGTATTATACGTATTTCTGTCGAATTTACAGTTTCGGTTCAGCAAAACTGTAATAAGTTTAGCGATCGTTCATTTTATGCCAATAGATTTTATTCGATTTGAATTTAACGAAGCAAAAGTTTTTCAAATCATTACAAAAGTCGACAAGATGCTTAATTGAAATATTTTTCAAATAAAGAAATTTCGCACATCAACACTGTATTTTTTAATTAAATAAATAAGAAAATATGTAAAATAATTGTTTGGAATTAGATGCAATTAAAAATAATCGACAATTTACATCAGAAACTTAATTCAAACTTCAATCAAATTGAAATGTACTTGAAAGTTTCAGTCAAAGGATCAGAATCTAAATAAATAATTGAATAACATAATAACCAAAATAAACAAATAAAACGTGTACATTATCAACATTAATACAAAATATTTCAAGTACTTTAATTATAATATTAGGAAAATAGAGTTCAAAAGAATTTTAATAAACATACGAAACGGGTTTTGATTTTTAATGTAAATCAATCGTAAATTATATCTAAACAATTAAAATGCATCTTTGTAAGAAATAAATGAAAAAATGCTTTAACAGATTAGAGTTTTAAATGTTTAATTAATCTACCGAGAAAATTAATATTTAAATTCGAAAAAAAAGCTATCAAACATATAAATAAAAATATATTCAATAGAAGTTATTACACTGTGGTTAAATTCACTTTCACAAATGAATTTTTTCTCATCTCATAAACTACGAAAACATTTTCTGAACAAAAATGTTCAATAAATCATTGCTGATCATTTTTAATGTTGCTTGTGCGCATTTCAATAACGATATCATTATTTTCAATGCACCAAGGTACAAAAGAATCTCATTATCTCACCATTATCAGATTATTCTATACCTTGTTGCTCTAAAGATGATGAAATGTGCATAAACAACAATTAAAAAAGATCTATGGAATATTTCTAACTTTTTGTGAGAAAAATATAAGTTTTTAATTACTTTTTGATAGAAAAGAAACAGTTTTCTATTAAAAAAATATAGATCACTTCAAGAGAGGTGTAAACTGAAAAATGCAAAGAAATTTGAGACAGTCACATTGAGACAATTAAAACAAAAATAAATTATATGTATAAAATAGAAAATGTAGGAGCAAAACAGTGAACTCATATTTTATTGCATATAGAAAAATGCAAAATGTAGTGCCTATTAAATACAGAAATGTGTTTATATATACATATATATATATATATATATATATATATATATATATATATATATATATCACTTGCCAATGATCAAATATCAAATGAAATTACTGAATTGTAATGAATACAAATTTACAATTTACAAATGAATTTTTTATAATCGTAAACGACATACATATGAAAGAATATCTTATTTTCAATACTTAACAGAATATATTAGTGAAAATCATTTAAAAATCACTTAAAATGCAAAGAAACTATATTATAATACGCATTTAAGCATAAAATATCCGAAATATCTATGTGCATATAAAAGTATGCAAATCACTTATCCATTATCACTAACTGTTAACTTATATTGTAAATTATATTAAAGTATTCAAAACACATACTTAACATTTTTATGAAAGTAATACATTAATTTATTAGATCTAACGTTTACTGAAGTATCCAGTAAATCGAATACTTTTTTTTATATAAAACAATAATCGACTAAAGTAGCACGTGTCGTATGTTACACGATTTGATAAAAATACTTATTCGTTAGGATTACATTTTAATATATTATATATATATATATATATATATATATATATATATATATATATATATATATATATTACAAAAGTCTGATAAAGAATTTGAAAACATTTATTCCCTTTTATATCTTTAATGAGACAAGTAAGGGTGAAAGATTTTAATAATTTGTATTCATATTCGTGACCCTTTCAAAAAACATTCACATTAAATTGTATATTAGAATTGTTCAATTTTGGTATTATTAAAGGATGCTTTTTCTACATAATGTTAAAAATATGTGATTATTAATTACTGTTAGTTCGTGTGAAATATCAAATTATGATAAATGATTTTACAATAAACTAACGTTGTGTAAAAGTAAAACAATATAAAAATACGACTTTGAATCATTTTAGGATCGATCACATATTTAAGATCGGTAAATAGAAAATTGAAAAACGAGAACTGATTTTCTAAAGGTGGAAACTAATATGGATAATATACAAAATGTCATCATCATTTTCTTGTTTTGACAATACCTAATATATGTATTTGTCATGTATTAAATATGCGTGTATATCTAATAATCAACAAAAGATCATAAATATATTCATAGTACCACGAAATAAGTTCTTCAAATAAAAATGTACATAAATTATACATACGGTGTACTACATAAAACTGTTCCACGTACTATTAATTCATTTTTAATCGCCTGTAGATGTATATATATTTTTTACTTGTAAATTCTGTATTCAAATTCAATATTTAAATGTTAAAATTTGTCTTATGCCTAAAATTAATACTTAATGTAAACATGTAAATTATGTATATGAGAAAAAAAATTAAACCATTCGATATGTACTTTCTATATTTTCGTATACATAAATTAATGTGATTTTACAGTATGCATTATTTAATAAAAGTTAGCGCTTGTTCGAAAAGGCGATATGTGTGTTTCTAACGAGAATCCATCGAACGAATGAACTTATCTTTTTGATGTACAAATATAAAAAAATAAATTTCAAAGATAAGACACCGATAAACATTCAAAAAATTGAAAAAAAACAAGTGCATTTTTGAACATGTTTCTCAATTAAGAAATTTAAGAAAATAAAGTTTTATATCATTGGCATATATTTGTTTTGTTGCTAACACATATATAAAAAAAATAGTTTCATTAGTGTAAATAGATTTAATTAACTCTGTTTGTTGTATACGTTTTTTTGAAATATATAATAATTTCAAAATTTACACAATCTAACAGAATTGAAATAAACTAATGCTTTCTGTTTTAGTAATGAAAAGATATAAAATGAAGTAGATGTTTTCTTTCATATTTATCAATGAAGTAATATTTGTGATATGTATATTTCGATAGCATTGAGAATTAGTTTTATTTAGTTTACTATAATAATTTTATAAAAAAATATCTAAAATTGTTTTCTATGCTGATAGTGCAATAAATAAGATATATAGAGCGTGAAAATATTTCGATAAATTTTGGTACTTCTTACAAAAATGTTTAATATTACATTATAACGTTTTTAAATATTTAATTGTACAACGTTAAGTTTAAATAAAATCATATTATATCGAACAAATGTTGTACATATATCAAAATTAGACTTTTCTTAATTTTTCATATGTAATTGCACGATAAAACACTAACTACAAATAATTTCAATGTATCTTTAAAATATTATTTAATATTTTTAAACAATTTTTATTTCTTACGATAGGATTATATACCACAGATTCAAATATATGTATATATATATATATATATATATATATATATATATATATATATATATATATAATCAATTATTTAAAGAAAATATTTAAATTATTATTCGGTTTGAACTGTATTGTGATATTTTTCTAAATATACAAATTATAACCAGGAATATCAGTAATCAATAATTGGTAATTATTAAATTATTTATCTAAAAATATATTACTTATGTGGATACAGAAATTACTAAATTTTATTAGAACGTGATGTAGAAAATGACATTATTCATTATTTTGTGAAAGAACATACATTCATTTATGTTTATAAAAAGAATATAAATATATTAAATTTTTTTTTATTAGGTTACAACATGTCTACAAGTAAAAAGTATATATTTTAATTCAAAAAGACAAGCCAGTAAATTGTTTACAAAAAGTGATATAAGAAATGAATCGCTTACACTGATTTATCATATTTTGTAGCTAAAAATCTTAAGTGTATAGAATTTCCGTTAGAAATCGCACGTGTGTATAACTAAAACCATTAAATTAAATATCTACAGATATTTGTATTGTAATGTGATATTGCATAAAATTTAATAAATTTTATCACTGCTCTAGAAAATTTTAGATTTATCGGCAATAATACGTGAACAATTCTTTTCTACATGCTTAAATATCCAAAATATTTTAAATAAAATCAAACCATATTACTTTCAATTAAAAATTCGTCTATACAGTATTTGTAAATTTTACTTATTTTTTTTGAAAGTATGCCAACTATACGACCGAATTTAAAAAAAATGCACATTAAAGTAAATTTATGGGTTACGGTAACAAACAATGCACATCTGTCTTGGACTTGAAACAAATATTCTTCGAAACATGTAATTCATTGTTAATAAATTATTATTTTTTTTGTTAATTAAATATTACGCAAATATAAAATGTTCTAGAAATGATAATATTAAAATGATCAAATTAATATTTTCTTTCCGCAAGAGATCATATCTTTTAACGAATTATTAATTATTTTATCTACATCAACTCTCATTGTTTTAATGGAAACATCTGATATATGTTAATTATTCATTTACCTTTAATTGAAATAATGTTAAAAAGAATTGAAGAAAGAAGTTATTTATACCAATCAACATGATAAATTATGAATATTATATATGTATGTATATATATATATATATATATATATACAATTAAAGTAATTAAAATAAGTACAATTAACATAATTCGTATATGTCATAAATTATATAAATTATATATACATATATATATATATATATATATATATATATATATATATATATATATATATATATATATGTACATACATAAATTATAAGATTAATGAAATATGATACGTTGCAATAGTTTGTTAATAATTTTAATGTAAAATATAAGTTTTTTCATTACTTATTTCAGAGTTACAGTTATTTTTTTAATATTTTGATTAGATAATGTTATATGGTATGTACTGTCACAATTCAGTTATGACTAATTAAGTTCACTTAAATCGAATTATATATTACAGTATTGCCTCTTTTATTTATGAATCGATTAAAAGCAGTTATAGTTGCATTCAATTTAATTTGATTGAAAGAAATCCAAAACACAATTGTATGTATGTAGTATGAAAACGATTTGGATTTAAATGTGATGATGTACTTTAATGAAATAAATATAATAATAATTTGTCTAACAACTAGTGTAATTATTAATAAATAACATAATACAATAGTTTAAAAAATATTATTTATATTACTATAACTGTTAATTACCAGAAGACTTAATAAATAAAAAAATTCAATGTTGATGATTACGAATTTAAAATTCTATGAACGTGTAATAATGTCATTCATAAGCGAAAAAGGCCATACATTCATAATTATAACATATTGATTATTTAAATTTGCTTTATTCATTCAAACTAAAAAAACATCATAAAACCCTTACCACAAAGCTATTAAAATATTTCAGCTCCTATAAAACTTATTGCACAAAATTTATTCATCCTTCGGAATTTGTTAAAGTTTTTAAAATATTTCTTTACCGTTTTATCCACTGATTTTAATTAAGATTTTTTACAAACATACGATGTATACAACCTAACTCAACATAAATCCAGACTATCTGTCTTATCTATCAGTCATTTATTTTGAAAAAATATACATGATACAAAATGAAGTGTTTTAGTGCAGATATACGTTAGATAGTAGAAAAATCACTGTAAAATTTATATCTATTGCTATGGAAAATTGTGTCAAATATACTTAAAAGTTTGAATTCAAAACAAAAAAATATATAATTAAAAAATAATGTCATATGTTATGAGATGGTTTGTTGCTTGCTCTTTTGAGTTATTTTGAAGGTGTTTTTTTTAAAAAAAAAAATGAAACAATTATTTTCTTATTTTCTTTTTAATCCTTAAGTGGGTATGGTAGATATAACTAAACTTATTTTTTAAAAAAGTACGGATTTTGATAAATTATCTTTTTTACTGAATTCATGGAAATATTTGATGCAATTGGTTTAATTAAATTAAATGTTTTCACAAATAGTTTCGTTTTTTGACAAGCTATCAAAATATATATTTCAAGATACAAACAAATTCATAAATAAACATAGAACATTGATAATTTTATGCAGAATGAGTTATATATATATATATATATATATATATATATATATATATATAGGTTATGAATTACTCAATTAATATGATGTTTGAAATGCGCACCATCTTCAATTCGTTTTCATAAAATGTATTTAATTTTTTAGACAAAAATCAGTACACATACATTTAATATCTTCAAAGTTATGCAAAATGTTTAATTAAATCGCTTTTACAATACAGTTATCCAATTAATAATAACCAACCGTTTATCCGATTAATAGGAACATACAAATATTTTATATATTATCTTATTAGTTTTAATAGAAATTATTGTTAAAATTTACGAGGTAGATATTTTTTTTTCTATTAACTCAATATTTATAAACGTACCTACATCTGTTTATATCATATAAGAATATATATGGCTTCAATGAATTTACAAAACAATTTGTATCTTTTGTTTACTGAATGTTGTAAGTGAAAATAAAGACAAACATTACAGTAAGATACGCTCATAATTGCGCATATGCTAATTATTTACGGTCCAAGCTACTCAAAGATCATAAATTGCAACGCTCAATGTATTAAATTATTTATAATTGTTTATATAAAGGATTAAGGTAGTGTTGATTGATAACCTTTCAATCTTTGTATGTATGTAGATATACAAAATCTCTAAATGTAAGCTTATTGGTCACAGTCATTTTTATATAGTTTTCTTATATCTTTGAATTTATAGAATTTATATATATATATATATATATATATATATATATATATATATATATATAAGATGTATGTCTGTTCTCTTATACATTCCGAAGCTTTTTAATCTATCGAGAATAAACTTGCGTAGTTACTCACTGTGATAATTAAGAGTATCGCAAGTATATGACAATTTCGTTAACCAAATCATTTTAAAAATGGTGATTTTAGGTATACATTCTCATTCTTTCAAACGCACGTTTTGGCGTGTGTTTAATATTCAATTAATTTTTAAGGTGATTTTTGTGAAACCATGGATAAGTCAAAATTCGTGATATTTTCGAATATGAATTCAGTCGTGGAACGAATGCAGCACAGACAGCTCGAAATATAAACAAGGTGTTTGGGAAGGATGTGGCTAATGAAACGAACAGTATGTCGATGGTTTGATAAGTTCTGTTCTGATGATTTTAACCTTGAAAATGAGCCACGTGGGCGATCTGAGACCAAGGTGTATAATGATAAGCTGAAAACTGTAATGGAATCGAATTCATCTCAAACTATGCGTGAATTAGAAGCAAGGTTTGACGTTGCTATTCCAACAATATTGGACCATTTGAAACAAATCGGCAAAGTAAAAAAGTTGGATTGATGGGGTCCGCATGAATTAAACGAGTTTCGATAGAGAAATCGTCTCGAAGCTTGCCTTTCTTCGCTATCACGACATAAAGGCGAACCATTTCTACACCGTATTGTTGTGTGATGAAAAATGGATTCTTTTTGACACTCGCAAGGGTTCGACACAATGGTTGAATAAGACGAAGAGCCGAAACACAGTCCAAAACTGAATATTCATAAAAAAAGGCAATGGTGTCTGGTGATCCAGCGCTGGTATTATCCACTACACCTTCATGAAACGGTCAGTCGATTACAGCGAATATCTACTGCAACCAATTGGATGAAATGATGAGGATGCTCGCGATTAAGCAGCCGGAATTGATCAACAGAGACAGGTAAATCCTCTTTCAAGACAACGCTCGAACACATGTCGCAGAAACAACGCTGCTCAAACTATAGGAGCTGGACTTGGAAACTCTCTGTCATCCACCGTATTCACCAGACTTTGCACCAACTGACTACCACTTCTTGCAAGGAAAAACATTCAATTCTAAACAAACTGTGGAAAACGCCTTTCGCGATTTTATTACCACTCGCTTCCCAGGCTTATTCGCTGCTGGTATAAACAAACTACTTTTAAGATGGCAAAACTGTATCCATAGTTTAGGAGCATACTTTGATTAATAGTACTGCTTCGTGCTTGAAATGTAATAAACTAAATTTTTGATTCGAAATCGGACATTTCATATTTAATGACCTATTAATATATAGTAAAATTTCCTTAAAATATATAAATTCAAAATAATTAAACTACAAATGATAATAATGTATGGGTCTGGTTAGGTTACACACGTAATATCAATATATTACTGATTTTGATAAAATAATTATGATGATCACACACTATAATAAATTTACATAAAAACATTACCATATTAATTATTTATATGTTAAAAAGTTATTTATATAATTATTAAATTAAAATGAGAGATATTACCAGAATATACACCTTTAAACTCGACTATACTACAAGTGACTACATATATAAAGGCATTTTTCAACATTTAAATCTAAAACAATGTACTAATTTAGGGGAAAATACATGAATGAAAAAAATGCATATATCATTTTTTAAAAAAAATACAGCAATTACAGTAAAATAGCCAAAGTTACCGAAATACGTCGCCAAATTTTACAAGGCCAATTTCTTTTGTCTGTGTACTATTAATGCTATTTCTCAAAATTGCATAACACTTTAAACTTTAAACACGTTCTGTTGTAAACAGGCAAACAAAAGAATGTAAATATTCACTTATATTTCTTATTTAGATAAAATAATTAATTCTAGTATTGTATATGTGTGCATTTGTGTTTTCTTTACATTCCATTAATCTTTTCCATTAACTCATACCTAATATGTAACTATAAAAACAAATAAGAAAAAAAAAACGTTTAAAAAAATGAGATGTAACTAATATGTAATTAAAATCGTTTTGATATTCAATTTCATTTTAGTACAAAGCATTTTGTTTTTTTATGTATTCAAACATATTTAGAATATATATAATTACAATACATATTACTTCCTTATTCCACGAGTAATTATTATTTTCGAAAAAAATATCTGATATATATTGTATCTAGGAAGCATCTAATGCTATAAGAATTTCAGAAACAAAGCAAACATACACATACACACACACACACATATATATATATATATATATATATATATATATAATTTGAAATACAAGAAAAATTAAAACTTGACTTAACATTTTATTATCCATATTCTAGCTGTGTTTTTCGAATCTTAAATTGGAAGTTAAACATATTAGTATGTTAATAAATTTATAAGTTTTTTTTTGTTAACTTAAAAATACATCATACAATTTATTCGAAATAGTATTTGTTTAAAGTTACGTCCAACTGAGCAATTATACATTTCACGCGATTAATAATCATTATTTTTAAATAATTTTTTAATAAAATTTCCATGTTCAGTAACAAGTATATAATGAGATATACAAATAGATAATAAATGCAAATTTCTAGAATGACATTAATAAATGACGTAGTTTACAATAAATTGTTTTATTTTGTGCTAAAGATGTTTTATAACTAGTAAGTTTCATAATACATTCAAGGTTTGATTAATTTTGGATTTTATTTGAAACCAGAAACAATGACAAATTTTATTTATAGAAACTGAAATTTTCTAAAATGATTTAATTAAATTTTATAATCTAAATATATATTTTGCATATATGAAAAGATAAAAAATAATCATTTTTTTCTTATCAAACTTGAAATGACCATGATCTTTTACAAATGTACATATTTGATATTAACTTCATATTATCAATTAATTAATGATAAAGATTTAGATATTATACTTATTTTGGTTACAAAACGTTAATAACACACACACATAACACATATACATTTATATATATATATATATATATATATATATATATATATATATATATATATATATATCATCAGCCTCCTTCGACCCACTGCTGGACGAAGGTCTCTTCCAAAACTTTCCAATTCCAACGATTCAATGCCTCTCTTTTCCATAAATTTCGAATAAAATTTCTTATGTCTATATATATATATATATATATATATATATATATATATATATATATATATATATATATATATATATATATGTGTGTGTGTGTGTGTATGTGTATAATATTTGTGAATATTTTTGTGTACTATTAACAGATGTACTGAAATAATTAAGACAACTGAAAAAGATTCCAATTCAATATTTTGAATATATATGATAAAAAAAACATGCGTACTCTGCGGAGATTAAGTTATAATTATTATAATTCTTCATAGAAGAAATGCTGTTTACAAACAATAAAATGTAATGTATTTATTATGAATTCGAATAAAAAATAAAAATAATATCTTGAAGATGAAAAAATTAATATGAATAAGAATGTTTTGCTCTTAAACATTATGTCATAATAAAATATTAATTAAATAACGTTTTAGAAAAAAATACTGCTATATATTTCTCAAGACTACAAAGAAATATCTAATTGTTGTTAAGAATCTTAATATAATTTATAAAATAAATTGTCATCGATATTATTTTTATTCAACTAGAATATCTGTTACTGATATTTCAGACGAAAGTAAACAAAACTCAGTTTGTTTAAAGAAAAGAGTCGTTAGAATAAAAACAAAAAGATTGATTAAAAGTTCGACTGAAAAAATATTTCTATGTACGTTTTGATTGTTTGGTAATTACCATTCAGAAGGATGTACTATCTGGAAAATTTTATTATTAATAAATGGTTTAGTTGTCTCCTTATATAGAGATAGACAAAATTCTATTTTTCGTCACTCATGAAAGTTTACTTTGTTATGGATAAAAATTAATATATGATAATTGGATTATAAAACACATAAAATTACAACATAGATCATATAATTGTGAAAATTCATAACAAAAAACTATTCTGTAAATGAGAAAATTTACAGACAAAAAAATAAAATAATGGATCTAACAATATAAAAAGAATAGTTAAAATAATTTGATATTTGCTTTCAATAAAATTATTAATGAATATATAAAGAACTATAAGGTATTTATAAATACCATATAATGAAGAAGGATCAATATAATACAAACAACAAAAATATAATAAAATAAAACAAGAATTATAGAGGTATTCGTCAACAAATTATTAGTTTATGCATTTTACAATCGGGATAAGAATATGAAATAATAGAATTATTATTATTATATATATAAATATATAAATATTTGTTATCAATTCATGTGTTACATAAATATTGAATTTTAATATTTATCTATCGAATATTAGTAAATAATTGAAAGCATACACTTCTCTTCACACTAATTTAATATAAATATTCTAGGACATGTTAGGATATACAATGATTAATATATACAGAATCATAACTGATATACGCAGCTGCGTTACAATTTATTTAAATAGATTATCTGTGTTTGTAAGTAATTAATATTACATTCTTTATTGTTATTTTACATATTTCACAACAGAGAAACTTTTCGTTCGTCGAGTTTTACCAATATGATCTTTTTTAAGAATATATAACACGATTTTTTTGTATTTATTTTTAAACATGACATATATTTTTGAAATATATTAAACTGTAATATTTACTCGGATAATTAAATAAATATTGATAAGAGTGATATTTTGACATTGTAAGGTTATTTTATAAACAACTCTCCAAGTAGATGATGTAGTAACAAATTAGTATTTACCATACAATGTTTGAACAAACTACTAATAAAAATTCATTAGCAATTATTTATTTCGAATTTCTAAAATTGAAATTAATTGTAATATATTTGAATTTTAATAAAAAACAAAAAGTAGTTCAATGAGAACTACAATCTGTACTATTTACATTATCGCTTGTTTATTTAAGAAGAAAGATGCAATTCATGTACGTAATGTTAAGCAACGATGAGTCTAAATGATAAACTAATATTGTGCTGTAGACAATGTAATCAGAAACTATTAGATTAGTAGAAAAATAATTGCAGTTTACGACCTTCAAATTCGTATATATATTTTTTAATTTAAGTGGTTTTAAGTTGTCCAGAACTATTGGATGATTAATGCCTAACTTTCGTGCAAGATTTCGAATAGTTTGTGTGGTTCTCATTCAACTAAAGTATTCAGTTTTTGGAACCAACATTGCCCCGTACGTTCCTTAAGAGTGCCCACACCAAAAGCATCGTTTAGTACAAGTAGCTTCTGCTGCTTTACCACCCATTTTGAACTTATACAAAAAACTGCTCTTATTTGCTTCTTTTCCATCTTTAATTCAATAACCCAATTTGAAGCAAAATTAATAATAAAACCAAATTCAATGTTACCAAAATACAGACGGAAAATGAATTTTAAAATGATATTAACATGACCACAACGAAATGACACTTTCATTGAAAAAAATAAAGTTAGAATTCAGAAAACAAAAACGGAAATTATTTTTATAGCAATCTAATATATGTATATTAACTTAAAATTGAGTATGTATAGATTTAATAAACGATTTAAAGTTTATTCAAAACCTCAAAGTGATATCATTTCAATTTTGAAAAAAGTATTTTTGTAATTTATTTTCTGGGCATCTTATCACTTCTATAAGTATATTTTAAAAATAATTACTACTCAGTTTCTTTGTTCAATTTGACTTACGTATTTACATGAACATATAAACAAAATGTATATAGAATAGAGAAAATAAGATCATTTTTTAAGATATACCATCGACACTGCCTGACCCTTTTTTAAAAATGTATTTTGATATTTGTCACGCATGAACGATTCCGCGATGATAAATTACTATATGAATGTATTACTGTATGTCTAATGTCACGACGATTACGTATACTGAAGAAAATATTAAAACAATTATCATAAATAATTTTCATATAGATTGACAAATAATATATAAAATAATGCGTATCTATATATACATATTGTGGGCGTCGTAACATGAAGATATATACAGAATTGTGATAAAATCGTTTTATTAAACATATTAGTTCATATGCCTATCTAAACATAACTATAAAATATAATAGTTTACTTTATACCCTAAATAATCCACAGTGCACACTGAATAAAGATTGACTTTTCATTTATATTTTATATATACCAAATAAGAATAATTAAATTACTTTGTGCGTCAAATTGCAAAAAAATGTGATTTAACATAACATTAAATGATCATTTCATAGCCCAGAGTATAGGGTTTTTGTTAAAACAAATCGCTAAAGAAGTCGAACAATAATAAATTAAAAAAGTTATATTAACAATTTCTCCTTAGAAAAAGTCTACAATAAATCAAAAATATTGTAGAGAGAAATAGTAATATATATATATATATATATATATATATATATATATATATATATATATATATATATATGAGTGCGTGTGTGTATGTACTTTACTATATTACTGAATTTGTGTCGATGATGTCATCGATGAAATGCAAATTCTGTATTATATTTATAAGAAGAAACCTCCATATTATGCCAAATCCAATTAGATGTTTTACTATAAATTAATTTTTTTAAGTGTGATTTACAATTGCTTTACACGTTTATAAAACGCCTTTAACCAGACTAAAATGCATTAAATATATATATATATATATATATATTAAATTTGAAATTAAGTATAAAACCCACGATTTTAAAAATGAGTTTTATACAACTGTTCTTAAGTAACAAACATATTTTCTTAAATTTGATATATTAATAATTCAATATTTGTGTGTATCCTCAAAAAATATAAAATAAATATAATAAATAACTTAATCTTATATTTACTAATTTGAACAATTATCCAATATTAAGGTAAATATTTAATGATCAATATAATTTTAAAGTTAAAGTTAAATAAAAGTTAAAGTTAATCAATATAGTTTTAAAGTTAAAGTCGATATTCTTGAATTTATAATCATATTTTTATTATAATATATACTTAGATGTATTGAACAAATATTTGAAATATTAGATAAAAAATATTCTTAATAAACAACATATTGTATATTCATTGAATAAAAAAAATGTTACACAAATATATTTGGCCAATTATAGTATATTTTTGAAATGTTATAAAAATCGGGTAAAAATTAAGTCAATAAACAAACATTAGAAAAGTATTATACTTTTAGGTCGTATTATCAGTAGAATTTTTAAAAATATACATCATGTCTTAAGCAATACATTAATTCGTTTTTTGTATTTTTCAAACATGCAATTGAAACGACATTTATCAACTTTCTTTAATACACTCCCTTTTAATTAATAATGCTGAGAAGAAAAAAATGAGAAGCTATAAAAATCAAGTATCATTACGATAAAAAAAAATTAAAATTGATATTTTTGTATAATAAATATTATTAATAATAGTAATTTACCGAAAATATCATTATTAAACACATCATATAATATGATAGCCTCGATTTGAAACATTAAAGCAAACAATTGTTAAATTTTCGATTTTTTTTTATATATCTTATCCATATGTTTTAATTATTGCTTTTAAAGAATATGTATCTACGAATTACTTTGACAAATAATTAAGATAAAATGATCTATAATTTTTGTACACTTGCTTTGAAATATAAATATCGAAATTTATTAAGCATAAGAGACTTTCGCTCTCTTTATAAAATATATGATTTAAAATGAACCTTGACAATACAATGGTCAATAAACTAAAGTTTTATACAGTTAGAAAAGGGAGTATCAATTAAAGTGCTTATATGTATATGTGTGTATATATATATATATATATATATATATATAATTATTTTAAATTCACAATTCTTTAAATAAACAGCTTTGTTTATTAAGAAAAAGAAATATGTTTCTTCAACATACAAGACCACAGTTCGATACATTATATATTTTTTTAAATATCAATACAAATAGTTAATTTATAATAAAAATATAATTTTAATTAATGTTGCTCTATATCAATTAATATATATATATATATATATATATATATATATATATATATATACATATATAAATATTTGTTCTTAAAAGAGCCTCCCTCATTTAGAATCTACTTAAATTAATTTTAAAAAATATATTTCTAAAAACCAGATATTTCTTTTGGAATAAATCCTGATAGTAGTCTCGTGTTTACTTTTTTTATTTATTTACTAATCAACTGATTTTTAACTCGTCTGAATTTGAATTTTAAAACATAAATAAATAGTATTTTTCCAAATAGTTGTTAGAAATATTTCTTAAACAACAATTACGACGAAATATTTAAAAAATATATAATAAATGTTATCATTTAAACTTACAAAGGCCGTTAAAATCATTTAAATTAAAAATAGGAATGAAAAGTGTAGTGCACTTCTACTTTAAAAACGTACACAGAAATATGTGCAACAGTATAAGATAATGTATCAATTACAAATATGATAACTGACCTATCGTAAAAATGAAATCACACCTTATTTATAAATATACACACGCAAACAATATATCATAAATAATTATTATAATTAACAAAACATTTTACTGGAATATTTTTTTACATCTTATTATTGATTAAAAAAATACAGTCCTCAATTGATCATCGTTTTTACAATATTAATAATTTATTTACTTCATATTACACAATAAACATACGTATTCACTAACAGTAAATACTTTAACTGAAAATTCTTGTTTGACGCTTCACTTTCAGTTCTACAAATCCACTTTTTCTTTTATCATATTCATTGAGTAGTTTTATAGCTTTGTATATTCGATCATTTAATATTAATTATGCATTTGATTGATTCCAATAATCGAAAATATTTACTTAGCTTCATTTTTTATTGTAGGTAAGTGTTCCATTTGATACCAATTAAATTATTATTATAGATACAGTAATCGAATGAAACGTTACTCAAAATATAGCTTATATTATCTCAAAGTAATTGTATGTATGTATATATATATATATATATATATATATATATATATATGTATATATATATATATATATATAATAAGTGGATAAAATATTGAAAACAGAATAAGAATTTTAAGCATACCAGTTTTATCGTATCTCCTATTGTCAATAGTTGAACAAGTTACCTAGCAGACTAGTTCCGGATTTGTCTGGCATCTTAAATTAAAACAGGTTATCCTATTTGCCCGAAGGTTTTATTAGGTATAAATTATTCTTTATAACATTGGCAATAACGTGTGTAAATTTCGAATAGATCGTGTGGACACAACACTCGATTGGAATAAATTTGAAAGTGTGGTAAAAAATTGATGCAACGTGAGTCGAATTGATAAAAACACAATGTTGTAGGAGATGCAAAATGTTTTCATTTAGACTTAAGCATTTTACATATAGTTTATATCCTTATCGTATAATTACCTCTTACATATTGATGGCAAACATGAACAGAATATACGTTCAGTGGCGTAGTCTGTACGAAAAGGTTATACATAATTATGCTTATTAACAAATACACACCTTGCTCTAATTTAGAGTCAAAGGTTTGTACTTTAAACGAACAAATTGTTATCTTTATAAGGAAATTACTATTATATCTCTTTTTTATATTTACAAAATGATAGTTACTATTTTTATAGGCACTTGAACTACATTTAAGCAATTTATCGAAAACAGAAGAGTCCAAAATTGTACTGATTTAATTAAAATAGATTATTCTCTAACAAAAATTAAACATTGAGTATTAATTTTAATCGAAATTATCCAAATAAAACTGCATAAGTAATCATTCCCTGCATAAAACTATTTTCTTTATTAAAATAAATAAAATTTACTCTAAAACATTCATATTTCGTTAAAAACATAAACGTTAAGATTTGATGAATCATGTTACCATTACTGTATTATATATATATATATATATATTTAAAAGTTTAACTCCAGTTTCCTAGATATGAAATCAACTAAAAAACAAACGATATTTTTAAAATATTTACTGAATACATTTCTGTTGTGAAAAGTAAATAATTAAAACACTACTCATTATAAACTAACGTTAAAAAATTATACAACTAATTAAAAATAGACTATTCTTAAATGTAAACTGTAGAAAATAATTATTTTTCTATTTTTACAATTGATTATTAAATTATTTGTTCATAGTAATAGTTACTGCATATCGTATATATTTTTTTAAATATACATACATAAAGAAAAAACATATGAATCTGAATATATTTTTATTTATTATTTATATAACATATTATTATTTTTGAAACACGTTCCTAAAAAATTCTATTTTATTAATTTATTTTAACATTTATAATTTTAATGTTTTAACTGCATTGTACTAATTAAATGACGAATGGCAAAAACTTTGAGAAACAATCATTTAAATATTAAATCTAGTATTTAAGACGACACTATAGTAAAGTGTGTAAGTATTCTTACTGTAAACTATATAGGCAGTGATTATTCACAATATACTTTATGGAACATACATATACATACATATATATATATATATATATATATATATATATATATATATATATATATATATATATATATATATGTATGTATATACTCTGCTGTTAAACAAGATAACCAAGTGAGAATACTGAAATAAGTATTTTATTCATTAAGATATTCAAGCAAAAACAAAGAGAAGTCGAAAGAGATTCTGACGACCTCGATAACCGCGTCAAGCATGGATTGTTAAACGTGCAACAATCAGCTGGAATTTTCGAACAACTTTTGTTTTTTAAAATTTCTTTTATACGTGAATCCTAATGTTTAATTTCTAACTATTGTTTGAATATATATATATATATATATATATATATATATATATATATATATATATATATATATATATATATATATATAAAGTTATATAAAAAATTATGTATGATAATGATATAAAATATTTTTTTATTCCATTCAAATATAGCTGTTAAATAATTTAATATAAAAAAACTACAAAGTTATATATTAAATTAATGTATTGATATAAATGTCTAGCCTGATTTGTTGTAATTTATTTACTTTTTTGATTAAGTAACAAACTGAAAAAATATATTTTACCTGCATCTCTTATTTGAACGATAAATTATTTTCAAACACTAAAAATTATGAAATATTAGATATTTATTACATAGAATTTAACGATTGCAGTAAAACGAAACTCTTTAGAAATAAGGCGCACTTAATTTTCAAATTATACGTTATTTTATTATTAATTTGATAAATAATTATTCATCCACATTAACATGCAACTACACATTTGAAATTCAATTATATACTTCCATACAATTTAATGATTCTTTAGTATTATCTACTTAAAGAAATAATAAATCTTAATATTAAACTAAATAAATATATTTGGTTTAATTAAGTAGTTCATACAACATTTTTTTTGCACACATTTATAAATAGGTAAAATAATTTATAACATATATGTACACACACACATGCACGTGTTTACATACAAATATATATATATATATATATATATATATATATATATATATATATATATATATATATATATATTAGTGGTAAAAATAAATACCTTGAATTACTTTAATATAAAATAGTATTATAAAGAAATAAGACAGTTTGAATTCGAATCAATATTAAAAATAATATAAAAGTTTTAATTTTGAATTCGAACTCACAAACTACATTATTTATTTCAGTTTAAATTTATTTTTTTATATTAACAATTCCCTTAAGTAACTTGGATGTATAGACAAATTATAACAGCAATTTCTTTGATACATTTTTATAGGATGAAAAATAAAACATTTCTATATAGAAAAATACATGTACCTTGAACAAAATACTTAAGAAATATTCAAAAATGAACTTAGTTATAATAAACTGTATTTCAGTTTGAGTTCAATTTGGTAAAATAATTATTATAAAATTACTTTGTTTAATTTTGAAATGAAAAGCGTCCATATTATGAAATATTAAATTAGTATCGTTTTAAAATTTATGAATTATCCTAAAATAATTCTGTTATTCACTGCAATATTCATATTAATATAATTGCGCTATTGGTTTCATTACAATTAGTAAGTTAAAATATGTTATTTTCTGCGGAATCGTATTCTGGACATTAATTACAAACTTTATGAATCGTACTGTACAAATATGTTAAGCGAAAACGTCGTAAGTAGTAAACACCTTGCAAATTTTACTTTTGCTCGTCACTTTCAAGAGTTCACATGTTGGTCATGAGACACTTTTCAGAACGCTAATACAAGAAAGGCAAGATATTTTGATGCTGAGTCGCGTCCCTATGTACACTTTTCATGACGGCTACAGTCACGGTTCACGCATGAGAATCTTTGAATATGATTGTTAAATTTGCTCATATATTTGACACGAAAATATTATATAAAAGCATGTCTCAAACCAACATTGATTTTTTTATACATCGTTACTTGGGAATATTTCAATGTCACGACGCACACTTCGCTAAATCATTTATTACAGTATCTATACAACATTTTCTAATAATATGTTCACATATAGGACAAGTAGTGAACATAACCAATACAGGAAAACCGATAATAATAAACAACGCGAATTACTTTCTTTTTCTCTTAAATGATTTTTGAAGTAAATGTAATTGAAAATGATATTGATGCAAATCAGGTTATATGTTTTGCCATTTACCTTAAAGCAGCTTCAAAATGCAGCGTGTGACATAAATTGTAGCAGAGTAAAAGTATTTTTATTGATTAACCTCGGAGAATTACGCTGAATTTAATAGAATATTAATTAATTATCAAATTCAAATTAAATGTCAACACAAACAGACTACACCACATGATAAAAAAAGAAAAATACACAGAGCAATATTTCATTCGTTATCTAATAGTTTGTGAACTAAGGGAAAGACGTGTTCGAATGACAAGCGAATCCTTATGATCATTTTACACTGTTGTCCACAACACATATTCACAATTATTTACAGCCCGTAAACATGTTTTAAAATGTAATAGAACATACTTAATTCAATGTTAAAACAGAACAGTTGATTGATCGTTTATAATGTATGTCTGCGAGCAACCAGACTAACAGTCAGGTCACACTATCTTCGAGTATCTGTGTCGGACTGTCTCTTGTCTTATGGAAAAGTTGTTTATGTTTTAGGTGTATGTTACTCTTAAATTTTGAACCGAGCATAACCAAGCAAATAGGCAGAGAAAGCAGCGGCGACGGCTGACATCGCTATTGCTATTTCTTTTGATATAGCTATTGCTATCGCTTTGCTTATGTTTTGCGTTATCCAATGCCAATATGTGATAAACAAATCCACTGTCGTTGCCACTACCACCACTACTACTACTACTAAAATCACCATCTAGGGTAATACTACACTTTTTCTTATTCACTCTTATTCACTTCGTTCAAATCATTAATATGTTACGTTCAATCAGTATTGACAATACAATCAACGACAGCAACAATGCTTTTTGATGTATTGAACACAAAAAGAATTAATCGATCGCATTTTGAAACAAGAACTGTTCTTTAGTTGTTATGCTAATGGCATCTTTTCTAGTTTTAACTTTCACTTATAAAATGAGCTACATCTGTTTCACTCGTTATGACCATTGCTAATTAGAGTTTTACGTACATATTTAATAATATGTATACATACATACACACACACACATATTATATATATATATATATATATATATATATATATATATATATATATATATATATACTATATATACGTGTGTGTATATAAGCCATACTTGAGCATTTATATGACATATGGATATATGTGCATATGAATATCTTATTTATTCCACTTTTACAAACATGTCTGTGTATATGTATTATTTTATATGAAAGGGAATCCTCCTATAAATAAATTGCGGTCATATTAATAATTCTCAAGGAGTAATTTTAAAATTAAAACTGCAGCTAATATGAATCAGATGTCATGAATGCCCTTGTCGGTTTCATCTATACCACAAAATCTAAAAGCACGGGCAGTCTAGCTGCGGAGGGTAAGAAGAGTCAATCACAGACGTTCGTATCCAAGTTAAAATATATATGCTTGACCATAAATAATCGTTTTATGTCACGTTTGGATTCTAAACATAACATCAAACTAATATCACATATATGCTTTGCGTCTAGTTCAGAGAGAAAGAGATAAAAAGTTCATCATTTTGCAATTTTCATCAGAATAGACGCATTATCGTCATTCGGACGTTTTTACACGTGATATTTGTAGCACCAATAGAAGAAAGCAATAAATAATACGTCTCCATACTATAGCATTCTTATCTTTTATTTCCTTCTTGGAATGGCCAGTTTCTTTTGCGACATGAACAAAATTTTTCAAATAATTATAAAACTATCCTTTAGCATTCATAACGCTATCTGTTAATGTATAGTAATACTAGTTAGTAGTGGTAACAAAATTTCTGAATTTATTTGATTCTAAAAATGACTATACTCAATCCTATATAGTCAGATAGATAGATACATATGTGTATACATTGTAATACGAACAAATGTGTACTGAAGATTGTATTTTTTTTAAAAAAAAAACCTGTCCCTTAATATATAATACCGGACTTAATTTTAAGAAACTAATATCATATAAGAACAAAACTATTATACAAACCATGGTATAATTTTCGTTTAAAATGTTAATTAAATTCATAATACTATTAAACAGTTCATATTATTGAAGAATAAAAATACCAAATTAAAATAAATGTATAATAAATTAGCTAGTCCCGAGTTCACTTATTTAATATATTAAATTATAGGATTTAAAATATCTACAATATCTGACAATATCTATTTATATTGTCCTACATGTCTTCTAATAGATGTTTTCACATGTATGTAAATTTGAAATGAAAAATTAATTGCACTGTAATAATATTACGTGTATTTTCTTTCAAATTATATTTTCAATTTTATTGAAGGACAAGTAATGTAGAAACGATCAGAATTTCTTTCAATTTCACAAATTATTCATATTTAGAATGTAATTACAAATTGAAATAAGTTTAAGTTACAAAATAAATGGAGAAATATTTATCAGGAAAATACGGACCTCCATTTTAATTATTCTTACCCTCCCTCTTACCCTCCCTCCCACTCTCTCTCTGTCCATATATATATATATATATATATATATATATATATATATATATATATATATATATATATATATATGAGTATTATTATGCACATATGCAATAAATAACTACATAATGTTTAAATTCCTGATATCCAATGATATTTATTCTTTATCGATATGTAATACTGTTTGACCAATTACTTAATATGTGAACAAAAGTTGTCTCTTATTGGTCGATGAGAAACATATTGGTTTGTCTAGTTATATAGTGTAATAGTCAGCAAAAATGAAAACCCATATTCGTACTAATGTCGTTTTAAAACTTAGTAATAAGCATGTAAATATTTTATACAATTAAACTCTTGTTTCAGGCAGCAGTTCAATTCGATTTATCTTTATATTAATTAAAATTAGGTTCATTTATTGTTAATTAGAGATTGATTTAAAAATCGTTTTATTCTGATTTTTTTATAAATAAGACTTATACTTGATAAAAAATATTATTCTTTTAATATCATAGTTGCAAATTTTTTTTTAGTCTATAAAACTGTTATTTGAAAATGTAATATTCATATAGAAACTTTATATCTAATACAACGTTTTATACAACATTTCACGAGACATTTCATATATGAAAAGATTAAATGAGAAATAAAGGACAAACTTTTAAATCCCAAATTAATATAAATTAAAAATGGTAATAATTTTTATAGAAAACATTGCTGTTTTTCAACGAATATTAATAATGCATTTAACAATAAATATCTTATAATGTCATGTTTTAAATTACATTCAAAACATATGTACAATTGACAATAAATATTAACCAATTATATAAAATTCATATGCAGAAAACATTTATAAATATAATTATTGATTTGAAAATGCTATTAATTGATATAATAACATTACTATTTAGAAAAAGACTATAAAAATGAAAAGGTTATATCTTCTTAGTAATTCCAAAAGCTTTTTTTCCTAATACGTAGAATAAAGTTCGAGAAATTATATTAATTTACATATTATATATTTTACATAATTTAAAAATAGAAAAGAAAACACATTTCGAATTTTGTTACTATGCACTTTCTGTTTTTATAAACTGTATCTTAATTATAATAAAATGTATCTTAAAGATAATTTATTTACTTTTAATAAAATATACATTTTTAAACATAAATTATTATTTGTAGAATAAAAAAGATGCTTCAAATGTTCAATTTATATTCTATTTAATAATACTTAATTTTTCAATATTTTTAAAATAATATCACTTTTGTAAATTTCTAAGAAAAGATATAAAATAATTATAATTGTACAACTGAATTAAATATGAATTAAAAGTTTTCAAATATTTTTATAGTTATTAATGATTTTATGTTATTTACTGTATCTATTTAAAATAACCTTCCATATTCGGCAATCTATAATTATTGAGAAGAATTTAAATAGATCATATAGCGATTTCCTTTCTTACTTTGTCATTTACAATTATTTAAATGAATATAAATGATCTTTTTAAAAAGGTTTTTATGTAAATATTAGACTTAATAAAAATTAATATTACCGCAATTACAAATAATAAAGATTACTATATATAAAGTATAATACTTAGGCACAAAAATGTCATTATATTGAAAAATGAACTTGAATTATATATATATATATATATATATATATATATATATATATATATTGTAAAATTTTAACTTGATTTCTTACAATTCGTCAACTAAAACAATGATCATATTTGAATGTTTAACATATTTGAAACGCATGATCATATTTCAGTGTTAAGAACAAATTATTACGATTTAGAATCAGTTTTTCTGAAGGACGTTATATTTTATTAAAAAATATTTTCAAATGTACAATAATCAGTAATATTTGTTCAAATTTTGTATTGCTTTTATCGATAAATGTATGTATTGAGATATGGTGGAGGTGTTGGGTAATGTATTATATTACATTAAATGTAATAAAATACTATTAATATTATAAGTGTCTACATAAAAAATATAAAGTTTTATTTAATTATTTGAATGTAATTTAAAAGTATAGTATTTCTATTCATTCAGTTTCATTAATTATCTAGTGTTTATGTAAATTTCAATTGATTTGATTTATAAGTGAGTCTTTTATACATTATATATATATATATATATATATATATATATATATATATACATATGAGATTAAACACATCGAAGAGTATTTTCGTAAAGTTTATTAATAAACAAAACTTACTTTTTTATAATATTATATTGGAGGAGTAAACGCAGCGATTAGTAATCGTTTAAATACCTTAAGTACATTACTAATACTGATAATAAAGCCTATGAGAGACAATTTTTTGAAATGAGAACAATTAAGGGTTTTAGTTCAATAATAAAAGAAACAATTTTCCTGTAATGACACCATCAGCATACATATATATATATATATATATATATATATATATATATATATATATATATATATATAAGAGTGAAAGAATACACTATATGTAAATGAAAGAGAAAAAGATTACACTAAACCACTAAAGTACAAAAATCGAATTGGTAATTTTTTTATTGTTTATAGAGAGGGTCGTGGTTTGAATGAATTTCATTCCTGCATTTTGAACCCACTGCCTTCTATAACGAAAGCCTTTTAGAATAAATGGAACCTGTGAGTCTGTAGAAATAAAAGCTCTGATTCTTAATGGGACTTCTGCCACCAGATTTAATTTTTAAGCAGGTATGTATTCGTAATTCATATTTTAAACAATGAATGTGTTAAGAACTGTGTTTTTGATTTCTTTAACTATATAATCGTTCAGTTCTATGTTTATAAAAGTGTTTTATATGCAGTAACGAGTTTAAATTTGGTATCGTCATTCACTATTAACAAGGCGGTATTAGTAAAAAGATAATTGAATCAAATGATCAAGATTATATTACAAATGTTTTATATAATAAATTTAAAGTTTGGAATTTGTTTTATTCATAGAAAAGTGAAACGCACTTTTATAATTTTCGATATAGGAGTATGTACTAGACATGTGCGTGTGTGCACAGTCTGTAACGTGAAATATACAATCATTGCTAGTTCGGAGCATTGTTTTTTTCGTTCCGCCGAATCACCGTCGTCAGTTCGCCATCGTTATAATTGTACAGACGTCGGCGTCGTACATCGCAGCATCGCAGTGCGTCACGACGGGCAGACCGACGCAAGCGCATCGATCGGACCGACACGTTGGCGGAATGAAAAGTCAACGCGAGAGCAGCCAGCGGTCGCCGTGTCTTTCGCATCCGCGTCTGCGTTCGCGTCCTCGTCCTCGTCCGCGTACGCGCCGTCGTGACGCCATCGCGGCAGCCCATAATGCAAAGGTGCGACACGACAACGCATCAGCAATACTAGCAACGCAATAGTAGAGGCACTGGTCACAGCACCGAACGCTAGTATAAAGATAGAAACCGATGCACAAACACAGACAAACGTGTTGTGCGCCTTTAGTAAGAGTAAATATGTGCTTGAGGTGACGTCGGGCGGCCGTGTATCGCCTTGTAACTAATACCACCACTGTGATATTAGTCGTTTAAAACGGAACTTTGTTTAAAAAACAACGTAATTATTATAAAACAAAAACAAAATTACACCCACACACACACACACACATATATATATATATATACATATATACATATGTATGTATGTATGTATATATATAAGTATATAAATATACATAAATATATATATATATATATATATATATATATATATATATATATATATTTATATGCATTTATGAAAAGTAAATTGTAAACTGTATCTGCATATTAGAACACTCTTTTCTTGTCCTTCAACATCATCAAATCGAAACATCGTTTTAATTTCGAACGGTACAAAATAAAATAATAATTGTGTGATCTTCCATCGTGTTCTATACGTTCGGGTGTTTAAAAAAAGAACTTTTTTCCATTAGAAGATATTTATTGAATGTTTATTTATAACTTTTCGAAAAACAAACGCGTAAATATCTTATTTTATTTTGCATAGACGATAGGATTTAAATACTTTACTATTTAACGTGCTTATATATATATATATATATATATATATATATATATATATATATGCTATTTTCTATATTATTTCTTCGTTTCCTTTTCCTGTTTTAGTATCCACATACGCGCTGTTTTAGTTGTTACACAATCGAGATATTAATTTAATACGGTTCAATATAATAACGGACATTAACGTGTTTTATTAAAAAAATATGTAGCAATTATCATCAAGAGGAAAAAATCATCTGGTCGAGGACGACGAAGACAACGATATAATTTTTAAAGAAAAAATATAAATAATAACAACATGTTCGTAATGTATTTGTGTATTTCATTTTGTGAACTGTGTGCCAAAATATAATTTAGATTTTTCGATGTATTTAATTTGATCGTTGTTTCGTAATATCAATATTTTTCAAGTTGATCGGCGATAATAAATAATAATTTTGTTGTTTTATTTCTTTTTTAAATATTTACATAAATATTTTAATTATTATTCTAATTTTTCACGGTGGTGTTATAGTACTCGTAATTAGATGTGATAGGGAGCACATCGAAATTAAGAAAGTGACTGAAAAAGGGCATGTTCATTCCAGACACACTAAGAAGCTGTATGGTGGAGCCAGATGTCTCATCGTATCTTCAAACACCATCTACTGGACAGGTGCTCACCTTGAAAAAAAAACAAAAACCCCTAAAAATACGATAAGCATCAGCTTCTCCCGTCATTGCGTTTAATACAGTAAATCAAAAAATTTTTTACTAACATGATGTCGTGCGCACGTGTATATTTATTATTAATATTATGATTATTCCTGCATGCGCTTTTTGTGCTTTTTGGATATGCGACAGGGCAATCCGTTCAGTATGAGTGTGATTCCTATTTTAATTATATTGTTGGCCTGTTAATTTTAGAATTATTGTTTTGTCTCAATTCACGTTATTATTATGTATCTTCACTTATAAATTATTGTAAATGTGAGAAAATCAAATATGTTTTATTAACTCGTTGTTTTCTTTTCACAAAGGGAATTATAACAATTATGGACAAATAACAAGTATATCTGTAAAGTACAATCAAAAATGCAATGTTTCATCACACATTCAAGATGTTTTCATTTTAATTTAATACATAGATAAAAAAACGCTATTATTATATATTAGTAGAACCTTTTTAGATTGTTATTTATATTGTGAGTTATAATCCCTTTAAACGCTTTCTTTAAAATGCTTGACGTCTTCGTATTTATTCTTAATTTAAAGTAAAAAAGCATTTCCTTGTAATAAGTTATTTTATGAACTGGTTTAGCAAAAGACATCGTTGTTAATATCGTTGTATATATTTGTAACAAATGTTTTCAAGACATATACTTTTTTTATTCAAATATCTAAGTTGTTTTTCTATAGATATTTTTGAAAATATTTTTATTGATTTAATTTATAAGCAAGTGTTTTCAATTTTGTTTTCTTATTTTCAGTCACTTCATGTTTGAAAACGTATATTTATATAAGTCTTTTTCTAAAATATAATAAAATAAATAAAATGATAATAATGAAAAGAATTCTTGAAATGTAACCTTTGAAATAAATTTATTTGAAAGTAATAAATGTCAAAGAATATGTTGAAAATGTAATATATATATATATATATATATATATATATATATATATATATATATATATATATTACATCTCTAAGGACTAAATTCAAATATTTACGTACAAAAAAAATACTTAATAAAATATTATTTAATTTCATACAGTGCTTAACAGTTTTTTTTAGTTTTGAATATTTTTTCACACCCTTTTTTATTTAATGTTCTTTATAATTATATAATAAATATTCGATTGATTAAAGTTTTACATTTTAATTTATGAATTCTATTTACTATTTTATTCTGGTATTATTTAGTTGTAATAAAATTACATTTTTATAACATGAAATAATTTGTCTGTAAATTAAAATTTAAACACTGCTTAGTCATAATTTACTTAAATACTACTAAGGTGAATTAAAAAATTACGTTCTGAAAAATAAATCCGAATTACATTTCTGTTAAATATCCCATTATTTTCGTCGCTAAAAAAACCCTAAAAGAGATACAGAAGAAAAAATAAAATCGACAAAGATTTTTTTTAATAATATTGAAAAAGTATATAATATAAACTAGATTTAGAAATGACAAAATTATTTTTTTTATATTGTAATCACTAATTTCAAAATTTAAACTACAAATACATTTTTATAATAACTGAAACGAAAATGTCCCAGAACATTCCCGGGGATGTTCAGGTCAATTCAGTACTGACAGTGATGAATTACAGTGATGAAATATCACGTTGTCAAACTACTTGTAATACTCAATAAAAAATAGATATCTTGAAATTTTGCCAATTTATTTGTTTTATAGCAAGCATGAGGAAACTTTGACGTATCTGATTATTACTACATTTTCTTTATTTAATATAACAGTACATAAAAATTCTATTATTACTTTCCAACACAATATTCATTTATCTGTTAATATACGATTTTGTTTTTGAATTGAACAGTTTGCATTTATGTGTCAAAGATTATATTCTTCTTATAATCAAATTAATGTATATATATATATATAAACTAAATTTCAAATACTTATTATTATGTATTAACGTAAGAAATACTAATTATTTTTATTTTTTACAAATAATCAAAAATTTTGTTACTGAATGCAAAATTTATTTTACAGTTAAAACCTAAACCTTATAAATATTCTAATTTAAAATAATACAAATCTATTATAAATACAAGCTATACTAAAAGGTAATTAAGGTGTTCTATAAATCAATTCTAATTATACTTTAAAAAAAATTCTAATCAGTATTCTTAACAATCACGATTAATTTTATAAGGCATTTGACTGCAAGATTGTAATGAAAAAATAAAATATAAACACCAAAACAAATTTTTAAAAAGATAGTTACTACGATTTAATAAAAAAATCCAGCATGCAGTTAATCATTAGTACAGGATTGCACATATAATGTATATATATATATATATATATATATATATATATATATATATATGAAAGAGACCTTTGATCCACCAAGTTTTTTAAATGCCCCACAAAAAAACTTGCACATTGCGGCCTCACTATGTCTGTATTATTAATACTATTTTTATTGATATTGTATCTAAAAATTAAATGATTTAAGTTGTCAAACATTATACTGTATTCAAAATAAATGTTCAGTATTTTTCATAATTTTATTTTGAAACTACGAACTATATAATGCTACAAAAATATTTATAAACAGAATACAAATTCAGACGCAGAATGAACCATTTTTCATGGAAACTTATTTACTTAGAAATTTTATTCAAAATTTTTGTAATATCAAGTACGTAAGATAATTATTCTGTTACCTTAAATAATATAAAAAATGAACTTAATATATTCAAAATACTAATACTATGTTACGTAATAATTATTAATAAAAATAAAATAAAACCCTGAAAACTTTTTCCATTATAGTAATATTACAAACGGATACATTTTTGTGTGGTGCTTTTTCAAATATCTTATTAAAATTTTTGTCAAGTAATGTACATTGTTTTTAAACAATTTCCAATTAAGTCAATTAAAACAGTCTGTACTAGATTACAAAAGACATATATATATATATATATATATATATATATATATATATATATATACATACATACGGATACGTGATTTGTAAATATTATATATTGTACATCAGGAGAATTCTGCATTATAAAATTAATTTCCAAAGAATGTATGTATATATATATATATGCCTATGTATGTTCAATTATACTATTTCGATTAACTACAAGAATATATGAACTTTATTTTAATGCAAACTAAGATTAATTTTCCTCTATTTTCATAATTTCTATCATTATTTTAATTTATTTCACATTTGACAAATTCAAGCAAATATAATTTATTTTATATACAAAAATGCATTAAGAAAAAACTTAGACATACTCTATTCTGAAAGTAATTCATATACAAACATTTAATACTTACATGCACATGCATGTACACACATACATACATACATATATATATATATATATATATATATATATATATATATATATATAAATATATATATATATAAATATATAAATAAATATGTATAGCTCGAAATATATATATATATATATATATATATATATATATATTCAAAAACGTTGAAAAATAATTATTTCTTCTACAAACTTTAAAAATAATATAGCCTCACAATAAATAATTTCCAATTTTACTGATATATTATAATTTATTTAATAAAAAAATAATTTTTTTTTATTAAATAACTGACATTAAATATTAATTTATACGCAGAAATTTTTTTTATTAATTAAATTGTGAATATTCGAACAATATTACGTTAAATATAAGAAAACCTCAATAATGTGCATTCATTAGCCACTTAGTAGTTTAATTATAAAAAAAGTAATATTTTGTAACATTGATTAAATTTATTTAATGTTCTTTTTTAAAACAAATGATTGTAATTTCGAAACATAATTTTATCAAATGCTAAAAACGTTCATTTTGTTCAAGTTTACTAATTAATTTGGATGCAATTTTATTATCAATGTATTTTATATTCGTAGTTTAATGAAAATTTAAGAATATCTTGTAAAATACGTTAAGAATCATTTACGAATGATTTCACATTAGTTTCAGTTAAAAATTTAAGACAAATAAATAATAACCAATTGATGAAACATTTATTTTTTAAAAACGGTTATACGTTTTTTTCTATTTGAAAAATTTTAACTGTATATCATATTTTATATATTCCTCAACTATAAATTCGACAATTTTCAACTGAATCAAACTTCATAATGTCTTATTTTAAATATGAATGTTTAAAATCCAATCGGATTGGTTTTATTTGGAGTGTAACAGATATAATTATATAATAGTGGCAATAGTTTGCGAGTATTGAAATTTCTGCATAACAGTTTACTTAAAAAAGGTGAACCTCCTGGATGCAACCGAGGTCACACAGTTTTATTCTAACAAGTATACACACTCATTTCGTATGTAGAAGCAGATTGTATGTTTACGCTGCTAAACCTGATGCAAAGTTATTTTAAATGCTTTGGTGGACTATTGGCGGATTAACATGCATTGTATGTCATGAGGCAGTTGCACCCGACTGCATTCGATGCATCACTATGCAAAAACAAGCGGTGTCCACGTTCGATTAACCCTTTTGTTGTAATCAATTACGATTTCAAAATTATTTTTTTAATAATTAATTAACCAACACATTTGTGAAGTTTATAATATATCACAAAATATTTGAAATATTTATTATTATTTTTTATCATAAAATTACATTTTTCATAAAAAAATCAATAGATTTTTTATTTAGTAGTTAATCGTTTTGAATTTTATAATACTATTATTTATAAAAAAATAAATACGATAATTAAATATGAAATTTAATACAAAAGAATAACGAAGTATAGTTTCACGTAGAAAGTAAATAATTTTCCATTTCGCACTGCTATTTAATTATACAAATACCATCAACAATGCCAAAATTTATAAAGAACAAATGTTAAAAAAATACAACCATCAAAAACTGTAGAAATCGTTATGTTGCCTGTTTTGTTCATTTATTAGAAGGAAAAAAGCTCTGTATAAAATGTTAGAGTTAAATTGTCAATAGTATATGTTTTTAATATGCATATGTAAACATGTATAAACACAATTGTGTATATATGTATATATATATATAGTATAATATTTTGCAATTGCTACAGTTTCTCAAAACTAAATATATCAAAATATAGTACAACATATACTCTATTTCAGCGAGGGTGATGGAGAGTGTTGTTGTTATTAAATACAACTTTAACATAAAGTTCACAACTCTCTTTGATATCTTTCAATTTAGAAGTTTAAAATATTTACTGTCGATGAGACAAGTTTTTAATTTTCAATTATTTTTCCCATGTTATAGTATGAAATAAATATATATTTTTATTAAAAAAATTATAAACAAAAAGAAAAGCGATAACTTTAAAATATTTAAAACAAACTGTTATTTATAATATGGTATAAAAAATATGTAACATAGTATTGATGTATGAATTATGATTCTGACAAGGAATGATATATATTTTTTTCATAAAAATCATATTTCAAAATCAAACTGATATCGTGTATTGAAATTAATAAAATATAAACATTTTTCTGCACTGTATAAATTTCTAAGAGTGATGAATATTTATATTCCAGTCGACAATAAATTTTGCATTATTTAACAATGATAAATATATAATGTTCTTAGTTTACACTGTCCTATTAAAGTATGTACCATTTATAGATACCGCATTATTATTTTTTTACTAACACAACATATTGTCGCAAATTATAAACAAACGCACGTACGGATATATGTATGTATACAAATAAGATACAGGTATTTAATAGAGAAATTCTAATCATTGATCACATCTAATAGAATTGATAATAACACATAATTGTTAATTAGTTAACCAGATTTACAAATAGGTATATTCTTCTAATTGACACTTTTGATAATTTATATAATTTTAATATTAAAACCAAAATTATATCAAACATCATAAAAAATAAGTTCATTTTAAAACCATATATACATTTAAAATCATATTTTTTAAATTGTTGAAAATATTCTTATCTGTTTCATTTTTATTACAGTTTTCATACAAAATTCAAAAACAATTTGATTACAGGGTTAAATATTGAAGCAATGAAATATTTAATATATATATATATATATATATATATATATATATATATACATTCAAATTTCTCCATACGAGTAAAGAATAATCAATTAATTGACCTCTATGTAAATTCATTTATTTGTATTTTCACTCACATATTGTTCACACGAATGCATTGTTTTATTTGAGAATAACATGTATACAAACTGCAATCATAGGATAACGCAAGACATGCATTACTTATGTAAATTTATTTAAATAACTCCTTAAATTTCATTGATATTTTATTGATTACAATTCGCTACTGGATAATATACGCATTTTATTCAGTTATATACCATGAAATCAAATCAGTATGTGAAAAATATCTGAAGACGATTGATATTTTTATTTTATGTCTAGTTACTACTGGTGAATATATATGTATGTATGTATGCATGTATATATATATATATATATATATATATATATATATATATATATATATATATATATATATATATTCTTATAATGAATCTATTCGTTATACTGTATTATGGATCTAAAATAATATCTCTTAAATAATAAGACCAAACTTAAATTAAAGAAAATAATCAATACTTATAAACATTTAAAATTATTATACACTTTCATTTAAGTTCGTACAAAATAAATCTGATTAAATTTTCAGACCCAAATTTTATGCTATTAAATAATAAAATCAAATCGTAACTTGAATTTATGTATAATTAGACTTTAAATAAAATACCATTTAAAGGATATTTAATATAACAATTGAAATAGGCATGCATTACTAGAGAATGTGTACGTGCTCATTATATTAAAAATATATAGATGAATACGTAGATATAATTTAAACTGAATGATATCAAATATATTTAATTATGCTTCATTTCAATCTATTGATAAATAGATTCGTAGGGACACGGTGTTGACGTACATTTGTAAACATATTTTCATTACATATTAACGTACTACAGAAAAGCTTATATTTATGAGGCATGTTAACACACGCTTTTATTAAATACGCAAATCGTATAGAAATTTTCATTACGCTTGCAAAACATTTGTTTTTTTCTTATATCAGTGTTTCCTCGAAGCTAATTGTTTATTGGCTGCGTTTCATTTTTATGATTTGTATACAAACAAAATTTTTTTAATATAAACATTCAACAATTAGTGAGCTGTCTGATATTCATTTATGCCACGTATTTATGTTGTTTCCATAGAAATTTATTATTTCTTTTGGTTCACTGTGCATAGAAAATTAGTAATGCACACATTTAAACAATTAATAAAGCAAATGACGATACATTATATTTGTTTATCTGTGTAAGTAAATGAAATAAAATTAATTACCAACGGGCTAGATACTACATATATATATATAAGTGCAAATATGAGTTAACATAAGTGTGTAGAGTTGTTCTGACATTTATTAGGAGAAATCATTGCTTCGTGTATTAAAGTTGAAACTATATTGTTACAAATAGCATTAAATTGGAATAAATGCTAAACTTTCTTCAGTTTTATTACAAATATGTGAGATTATTTAAGGAATTGTATATATAAATATATATATATATATATATATATATATATATATATATATATATATATATATATATATATATATATATTTATACAGAGATTCTTCGTATTTTCAAACAATCTATATATTTAAATAACAAACATCTATTTAACATAACAGAGTTATGTATAAATATAACAATTAATTGTTAATTATATGTTTATTATTCGAATAAATCAAGAACACGTATAAACGAATAATTCTAATTTATAACATTCTATTAGTATTTAATGGTGAGTGAATTTTCATATTTAATAAATATAATCAACTATATATATATATATATATATATATATATATATATATATATCCCTACGAAATAAAATCATTTTTTTTTATATTTGTATAAAAATGGTAGACTCCAGTTGTAAATAATGACATAGGTGTAAACATTTAATTGTAAATCAATTGTAATTATATATAAAAAAACTACAAACCATGTAATATCATTTAGCAAGTTTATACTAAAAAAAAGTGCACTAACCTTAGTAACTTAATCCTTTTTTTAAGTAAGCAATCATGCCATTCAAACGTAGATAGTTTTCAATAACGAAAAAAGATTTTTCACGTTGAAATTATTATTATTTAAATATTTATTTACATTAATATTATTTAACTTTAAATCTTGAAGTAAAGATTTGTGTTGTATAGATTATTTCCAATTTGAAAATATCTGAAACAAGATACTGAAATTAGACATAATATTAAACAATAATAATATTATACATTTAGATACATTGATAGATAAGTATATATATATATATATATATATATATATATATATATACATATATATATATATATATATATATATATATACTAATATAATAATAAACATAAGCGTCTTTATTTACAAATAATTATAGAACAAACATAATATGATATATGAAAAATATTATATATAACATAAAAAATAATAAAAGAAAAATTAATATAAAAGCCGATATATTTTTTTAAAATAACATATATATATCAATAACATTACAGAAATTTAAACATACGTAAAACTGTTTAAAATTTTATAGTTTCATTAATGTATAAAATAATTAAAATTCAATAAAGTAAAATACTATTGTTAATCGATGTATAATGTACATAAAATTCATTGAATAGTTATATATATATATATATATTTATGTATATATATATATATATATATATATATATATATATATATATATTAATTATTTAATAATCCACGTGCTTATTGCTACATCACTAACCCGGCCCTATACTTTAATGTTACTGTATGTGAATGAGCATTACTAATAGCACGTAATATAAAATTTATTAACAATTTCAGGATGAATTTCATCCCTTCATTGAGGCCTTGTTGCCCTTCGTCAAGTCATTTTCATACACATGGTTCAACTTGCAAGCGGCGAAAAGAAAATATTACAAGAAACACGAGAAACGTATGTCGTTAGAAGAAGAAAGACAATGTAAAGATGAATTGCAAGTATGTTGTCTTAGAAATATCTATTTTTTGTCGAATTCAAGTTTAGATTAATATATTTAACTTGATAAAATTACATGCAAATTATTTAATATTTAAACGATTATATTATAGTCATTTTAAACAATTTAAAACGAATTATTTAATATTAATGCATAAAAATTATATTCGTCTATTAAATAGTAATCGTATTAATTTATATATATATATATATATATATATATATATATATATATATATATATATATATATATATATATGTATGTATATATATTATTTTAAAATGCATACTTAATCAGGTCATTAGTATCCAAAAATAAAACTTATCATTAATGTCGCAGAACGAAAAGGCTGAAGTGAAACAAAAATGGGCGTCGAGATTGTTGGGTAAGCTAAGAAAAGACATCACACAGGAATGCCGCGAAGACTTCGTACTAAGTATAACAGGCAAACGCACAGCGATGTGTGTGTTATCTAATCCAGACCAGAAAGGCAAAATGAGAAGGATAGATTGTTTAAGACAGGCTGATAAGGTGAGAATATCGATTTTTACTCTTGTTATAAGACGATGCCTATTTCAATAAAATATCAAAATTGTTTAATATGCAAATATTTATAAGATGAAAAAAATAATTCTTTAAAGGAAGATTCTTAATATTAACTTCAAAAAAAATAAATAATTTAAAGGAAAAATATAAGTTTGTTTTCAAAGGAAAAATCCAAAATTATTTCACTCATTTTTTCCACTCCACAAACCAAATTAACATTTTATGATCAAAAATATTCAATAAATTATTATTGATTATTTTCGATTGTCTCATTCGATTATGAGCACTTCGATGGCGATGTCATCATTCTCAGAGGGCCAAGTTACAGAAGATTTTTCGGTAACTTGACGCTAGGGTGAAAAAAGAATTCATTTGTGAAAATGAATTTAACCACAGTGTCAGAACTGTTTTTCTAATAACATTATTCCTATTTTCTACACTTGTAAATATATTTTTCTTTGTGTTCAAAGATCGAAAAACTTGATTAAGCAATAATATATTCATTTTGGTAACTGCGTAAATAATTTATACAGGAAAAAATATTTTTCTACGGTGTTAATGAAATATAAAAATCTAATAATTAGTAATAGTTAAATAATAACATATATTTAACAAAACAAATTTACCGCGATTCATCAATAAGTTTTAAATCTCAAATAAGTAAAATTAAAATAAAATAACTGAGAACAAAATCTAAAAATTTGGATATTCACTAACGTGGAATATGAATTTATGACTATAATGTAATCTATTTACCTTTATAAAAATTATATACATTCATTTGGGATTTTTGTACAAGGTACACAAACAAATTCTTACTGTTCTAAAATTAGAATTAACAAATGCTTTAGATTTACAGTATGACACAAACCAAACTAAAATTGGTTTACCGAGGCTAAAACTAATTTTCCAAAATTAGAAATTGCGCATAGTACATTTTGAGAAATATAATAATTTTAGATCCTTGGATTTAATAAAGTAGTTACGAATATATATATATATATATATATATATATATATATATATATATATATATATTAAACAAAAATGATGATCAGTATTGTAAAAACATTTACATAAGAATAATCAACATTCATATATGAATACATACATATGAACATCTGAATTACTATATAATTTTTAATAAAAAAATGAACAGGAATACACTAATTATAAATTCATTATATCGATATCTGCACATATATAATCCATTCTATCATATATATATATATATATATATATATATATATATATATATATAAATGATACACTTTTATCAACCCTGACATATGTAAAGATTATTTCTGCAACAACTAAAAATAAACTTAAACACAACATCCTACAGAATATGAAAATATAACGTAAGTTTTTCAGATACATTTAAACATCACTAAATAAAATATACACATATAATCACTGATAGAACAAACTTTCAATTTTATTAGATATTTTGCAAATTATATGATATTAAATTACGTTGATTAAGTTAACAAATTAATATAAATGATACGATATCCGCAAAAACATTTCTACAGTTTTGATAAGTTACCAATAAAAGTTTACTTCGTATTTAATGATGAAGTATAAGAAATCTTATTGTAACCAAAATCTTATACTAAGCTACAATTATTTTGAATTTTTGAAAAAGTGAACAAACATATATTGGGATTATTATTTCATTATATAAAATATTTATTAAATATCCTTAATATTAAATAAGTTATTAAACTTATAATTATATTTAGATATTTTTTTTTAAATAATTACTTGGAAATACTTAATTTTCTCAGTATAACATCAGAAGTTAGTCTAAAATAATATCATTATTAAAAATAAATTTTAATAACATATTTGTTTCGACGAAATCATTTTGTGTTCTATTGTTCGATTTGGTCTGAACATATTTATATTTTTTTTCTTTAAAAAAAGAAAGGTTTTTTAAAAAAAAATTTATAACGTTCTACTGTATCATCGATAAATAGTATTAAACAAAATAATAATAAAATTAATTTGCATACATTTATATGATTTACAAATTAATTTTTCAAACTTTATTTTAGGTATGGAGATTAGATCTAGTCATGGTAATTTTATTCAAAGCGATACCCTTAGAGAGCACAGATGGTGAAAGATTAGAAAAGAATCCTGATTGCTCACAACCAGGCCTATGTGTTAATCCTTATCATATCAACGTATCAGTCAGGGAACTGGACTTATACTTAGCAAACTTCATCAATAATAACGGTAAATTTATTATACATTTTACATCATATGCGCGCACACGAACACACAGATATATATATATATATATATATATATATATATATATATATATATATATATATATATACACACTGGCTTTTAATTTCAGAAACTCTCAGTGGCAACGGTTGTTATGCGAACAAAAAAGATGAAGACAGAAAACCAAAAAGTTGTTATTCGCACAATCCATATAATGGAGTAATTTGTAATGATATTATTTTAGCAACTGGGGTTTTTTCATCGAAAGAATTGTGGAAATTGTCAAAACCTTCAATACTATACGAACTGCCTGACTCGCAGTCAAATATCAATCCAATTAAAATCGAACAGTCTTCATACTACTGCAATAATTATCCTAGTCCAGTCGGTGTACCTGTCGTTTCAGTCAATGATTCCATAACAGACCGTGAAGTCGCCCCATCAGCACCTTTAGGTCACTCCATGATCGTTTCCAGTGCCTATTGTAAGTCGTCAGATTTTTTTTTAGTTCATTCAAGTATTAAAAAGTGGTAAATAAAATTTAATTTTTTAACAGGCCCTCGTTCAATACACCCATCTTCTTCAATAAGAAGTGGAAAAATCGAAAAGGCTGTAACACCTCCAGAACCAACAAATTTCCCAACACCTTTACCAAGAGTAACAGATGGATTAAGTTTAGCATCCCACGATAACCATCAAAATATTTCACATGCAAGATCATATTCAGCTAGAGTATTAGCTACACAGAGATCTCAAGATGAACAGGACCATTGTTCAGGCACAGAAAGTATGCATATTACACCTGCCTCTTTCTCTTTCTATGTATATTTATATTTGATAACATTTTCAAATGATTCAAATATGAACTGTAACTAAATAGATTTATTTTAACTAATTATTATACAAACATTATTTATTTAAAACCCCTATTGTCGAGCTAAAGATATGTCTTAAATTGCATATAATTACTGAGACCATTCATTGCAATAGTCTGTACTCGTAGACTAGAATGTAAAAGAAAAAGTATGATTTAACAATTTCCAAAATATAAAATTATAAGAAAAAAATAAGAAAAGGTTTTACAAAAAAAATATTATTAAAAGAATATTTTTAAGATACTATATCATTAGCTTTTATAAAAATTATTTTATATTTATTTATCTATTTTCTGTTAATATATAGATTTTTTTATCATTTTAATTGATACCAGTAATATAATATTTACAATGTATATATATATATACATATTGTAAGCAAAAAATAAATTTAAAAAGTATAATAAATATTTTTTGTTTCAGTGGGAGGATTATCACAAAATACATCACTAGTAACGTCAACGTCACAAGCTTTAAGTCCAGGGGCAGCTGCATTCTATCATAATAGTCCTGTATCACATCACCCCCATCATAATCCAGCATCGACAAAATACCCTGAAAATGGGCATGATACCCTTTCAGACTTTGTTACGTTTGTGTGCCAAGAGGCTGAAAATAGTCCTCAAAATTCGCAGGTAAACATTCCCAAGATTATTGATGACGAGTTTGTAAATATAATTCATATTAAAATTTCTTGATATTTAGCACATATTAATACATATATAAATGTATATATATATATATAGTGATACAATCATACGATGAAAAATATTGAACTATTTTTTAAATAATGTTATAGTTGATTAATTTGATTTTAGTTACAAGGAATTTCAAGAAGTCCAAAATCACAGTATTTTTCTAGTACTATGTTACCTCCTCCACCACTTCCACCAATGGCTAGGCCTGTAGCAATAATACGTTCAACAGGTAAGTATTTTATTTGACTTTTTACAGTCAAAATAATTAACAATTTATTTTTCTAATAGAAAGCATACTTTTCCCATTATTGAATACGATTTAATATGCTTTATAGTATTACATTTATTAGGAAACCTATGTTTTCCGAGTACAATGATATATAAACAACCTGTTTAAACCGGAAAAAATAAAAAATAAAATTATTAAGATATATTATTTATAAGAAATTTTCAATTTCTAATATTAGGTGATCTGTCAATGAATAATGCTAATTCTCCAACAACATCAGTGACACCGCCTGGAAGCGAAACGTCGACACCAAATGAACAAATTATGGTGCAATCAGAATTAAGTTCATCCCCGCCTGGTCCACTTAGCCCTGGTAATGGAGATAAAGATATCGGTGGAGGATGTAAATCACCCTCGTCTGTTTCTTCCACACCTTATTCAAGAGATTTCACATTCAATCATTTCCATTCACAACCTGGCCAGGTAAGATAATAATATATAACTTAAATATATTTACAACTTGATAAACACAAAAATTAAATTTTGTGAAAAGATGAAAATCGTAAATTTTCTTTAACAAACATTCTCGTATATTATATTTTTGCCTTGATTAAAATTAATTACAACAAATACAAATAAAAAATGGAATATCAAATTGTATGATCTAACAGATATTAATAATTATTCAAGAACAATCATAAACTATGCTAGTTATTATAAAAAGCGAGATACACTTGGTCTAAATGGTTTAATATACAAAAACAATAAAAGCGTAAAAAATCTATGTAAACACTGCTTCTTTAATATTTACTCACATATTAGTGTGACAAAACAATATATTATTAATTCGTATCAATCTGTAATACATGATGTTTTAAACTTTCAACTAGTAATACTGTTTAAATTTACTATCTAGTTATTCAGTTACTGCAATATGAGCACAATGGGTAGTATGCCAGGAGTCACGAACCTAAGTGTGTACTCATCAGCAATGGGTGGCACAAGGGGATCACCTCGAACGACAACCATTCCAAGATGGAACGCACCATTTATTAATCTAGAAGAAGAATTTAACATCATAACGCACACTGTGTCGGGTAATCCGGGTGAAACTAACACTGTGATACTCATGGACGAAGGTAAGATTTCGTTACAATTGATTAATTTTATTTTCAAACGAATATACTATTTGAAATTATAATAAAATGTATTTAATTTTTTCGCGTAGATCGTTTTTTTCAATCTGGAGTAAGTGTTACGGATGATATGGAAATGACTGCAGCGGCACATCATAACACCGTTGCAAACGAAATGCAAAAACAGTCTGATGCAATGATGACATCTGCAACAGCTCTACCACCAATGCCTGAATCGAAGTCTCCGTAGCGAGAATTTATTATCAGTATGTTATTATAGTGAATTATTATATTGTTCTGCAAAGTTAATTAAGAAAATGCGGACGTATTCAGAAAATGTAAACAATTTCTTTATAACACACTATTATCAATATTCTAGCTTAAATATTTTTAGTCAATTATTGGGTCAAACACCAAAATTATTTAAATATTTTTTGACGAATATTAATATAGAATAGTTGTTTAAAAAGTGCTAAACAAAAACCAAATAAAATATTTCGTTCAATTTTTGTGGCTGCTGACTCGAAAGTAAATTTGAATAAATATTGTTATTTAAAGTAATAAGTAGACAATAACTTAGTATTTAGAATACATTTTGAAAGTGTTTTGCTGTGAATAATTAAGTATTCGTAGAAAATATTTTTTTCTGAATACATCTGCTTGTTATTTAAACTATTAATAATGTACTGTATAATATTTCAGGTCAATTTAATTTAGTTTGATTTTTGAATAGAATCGTGTAGTTACTTTTTCCGTGTCCCCCAACGTCACGGTAGAAAGCGTAGTAATATTGTATTGTTTTCGAGATCTCGGAATTTTTGACATTGTTGAAAGTAATTTAAAAACGTATAGTTCTTTTATTTATCGTGAAAATGTAAAAAATATTAACGATATTTTTTAAAGATGTAACACGTTTTCAAAATGTAATTATTACTTAGCAATAAGGAATGGAAGATTTATACTCGGCAATATTTTTTATTATTAAATTACAATTTACTCATAATATAGTGTAGCACAGGTTGCCTTAACATATATACGTAGAGGACTGTCGAACAGTAGTTATTTACGCTATACATATATAAACAATTATAAACGATTTTTACACAAAGTCATATGTATTATTGGTGAAAAGAACCATTCCTGAAATAAGCATAAGCTAAAAAAAACAAATACTTATAAAATACAAAACGACAGAAGTTTTGATCTGAAACATAATTCGACTCGAGCGATTCCCAACGACGAGTTTTTTTAAACATCTCGAGGATCAGTTTCGAACGTAGCTTTTATTAAATATAAATATATTCGTGTAAATATAAAAGTTTGTTAAGACGACGATTGAATAATAATACTGATCTATTTATACTTTATCAATATATAAATATATACTTTATTGTCGTTTTCTTTTGTAATTTGACTTATATTTCTGCATTGAACACAACAAACTTTTTTGCAAGAGTGCTAGAAAATGACAGATGTCTATCTCAATCGTATCGATTCATAAAAATCACATTTGTTGCTATGAATATTGATGACAGTAAATTATTATTGATTTATTGATTACAGTAAAGTTATCATATTATAAATAAAATGTTTCGTAGATTTTAAATATTTATTGTTGAAATAAAATATTATGTTGTACTCAAGGCTCTTTTCAATACATTCTCTTGTATAAAAATGTACTAATAATCCTCATTGAAGTGACACATGAAATTAAAATTCATTCATTTTTCAAATTAACTAACATAAACTATTAATTAAAAATTGGAATCACTAAATTGAGAAAGATAATGGCAGTTTAAAGCACTCTAAATTAAAGTATAGAATGGGATGCAATCAAACTTATTATTACATATTTCAAATTAATAATTAAACTATTACTAATGAATGTCAATTCTAAAAGTATTACATATATATATATATATATATATATATATATATATATATATATATATATATATATATATATATATATATATATATATATATACACACACACGATGACTGTATTTATTTTGAATATAACGTGAATACTTTTAATCAAATTGAGTGCCAAATAAATATAAAAACAGGTAACAAACACAATTCAAAAAATAAATATATTCAAATTGTTTATATATTTTATTGTTTTAAGCATTTTTATTATGTGAATTAAACATTTCACATTTCACTTGTTATATATAAGTTTGTAATGTTTATATATTAAAAAAATAACAGAAATCATAGAAATTCTATCATTGTAAAGAAATTTAAATGTCTCAAATGATATTAAATAGATTTCAGACTAGACAAATGAAAAATATATTCTTTCATAAATTTGAATAAAAATATATTGTCTTTAAAATAGCATATATATATATATATATATATATATATATATATATATATATATATATATATATATATTTGTATACCAATACATTATAAATAAAAATTAATATTCTAATTTCCAATAAAAAAACGTGAATTTTAATTCTTTAATTTGTAAACTTTTTTCGGATCCACTTTCAATTTAAAAACACATAATAAATGTGATAAAAGAACAATTAAATTACGATATACGTAAATGAAAATTGGTGTTTTAATTGAAACGGCACGCATACCCATTCTTTATTTAAAATAATACATTTATAGTTGAGGAATCTGTTTGACATTTTCTTCAATGTTATAAATTAAAGTTTAAGCAAATTATTTTATTTCATACAGGTCAAATTTTATAAAATAAAATTTATGAAATAAAATAATTTCATTTTGCGATGAAAATCATAAATATATACAATATATTCAAATGAACTATTATTTAGAATAAAAATTAATACAATATTACCAATAATTTATACATTACTTGTATAAAATTTTAATATATTCGTTTGTATTATGTGCGATTTTGTAAAAAATGATTACATTTTAAGAAAATAATGTTATTTGTTAAAAATATCTTAAATGAGAAAAACCAAAATGTATGTACAGATATGTGTATATACATACATACATATATATATATATATATATATATATATATATATATATATATATATATATATGAACTACAGGTCATATTTGAATCATAAAATAAAGAGTTATTAACATGCATTTTAAAATATCACAAACATTTATAAAAGTACCTTTTTATATATTAATTTAAATAACAGAACAATCGTTCCCAATATTGTATAACAAAAATATATTCCTAATTATTGATATTTTAAAATGCATTTATCTTATCAATTAATACTACGTAAATTTACTTTTTAATTATTTCGAGATAAACCTTCAGTATATCTACTACATTTTATTATATATATATATATATATATATATATATATATATTAAAAATTAATGTATTATATGTGAAAAAGGGTCAGGTCAAACCTTTCGCACTTATAATAATTTTAGAATCTAAAAATTAATTATATATATATATATATATATATATATTTGTACATTTTCATTTAGTATTTTTCTCATTCAAGACTGATTTAAAATTCTTTGTTACTCTAATTATAAGGACAGGTGCCACTTAAAAATGTTATTATTGTCACAATCATTTTTGTATTTATAAAAATCGACTTTATCTGTTTTTCATACATTGTTAAAAACTATTTTGTACTTAGTATATTTAAAACTCAATATTTTCTATTTATTATGTTATACGGACAACTATATGTATAAATATATGTTAGATATAAATATTTACTTATTAAGCTGGCACCATTCAAATTACAAATAAGATTTAGGGCACTGTTGTGTCTACAATTATTTGCAAAATAGTATGTGATATTAAATAAAGTAAGTTAAGTAAATATATATGTTCAAACAATGCTCAACTATGTTAGCATAGTCAGTGTTCTTTGCAAAAACAGTCAATTTATTCGTTTTTAGTATAAATATGGTTAATTGATATTATTTAGCAGCAATGAACATCTCATATTTTATTTCAAATAAACGATTTATATATTTTGAACGTTGGCTTTATATAATTATAAAGCCGTTCGTAGAAAAAAGAAACTAAAATAATATGTTCAAAAAATCATTGCATTTAGTTTATAATACATTAACATATAAAAGCCAATACACTATTTTCGTTTATTATTTTCCAATTCATTATATTTACAATTCTTTACTTATAATTCTGAAAACATAGACGCTATCATCCAACTAAAATATTAAACCATTACCACTTTTTTTATGAATTAAGTCAGTGATTCATCTTAAGAGTAGAAAGTGTTTAATAAATAAAAAATACGCCTAATAAAAATATTGATTAATTAACAATTATAAATAAACTAATCGAAGGTTTAAATACTTTTATATTCTATTGTACAATTTATGAATGTAGAACATTTTTAATTAACTAATTTATTATGATTCAATTTATGTCAAACATTGATAATCTTCATTAATAATTATTTTAGATACAACATTTAACGTTCTGTTTGGTAAAATCATCCATACCTTTAGTAATTATTTTATATTATATGTGTCAGATATTACAGAACTGAATTAAAATATTACGATCAAACTTATTTCATTTAAAGATAACTAAACTTAAAGATAATGAAACTTAACGCATTGTATAAAATCAATTAATTGGTATTTCTACTCGCTGAAAATAAAATTTCCTATAATGACCTTAACTAATTACTTTCTTTTAAAAATAAATATAACATGTCTCTTAATTCATATTTTTATAAAACAATTACAAAAAAATCATGTTAATAATTTTGTACTCTTTAACTAACCAAAAACAAAAAAAAAACAGCTTTTACAATTAGTAACAAACACTGTCTACTCTTACTTTGAAATTCAGTTTATATTTATGTATATATATATATATATATATATATATATATATATATATATATATATATATATATATATATATATATATTAATATAAACAATTTTATTACTTATCACAAATTAAATTAGGCGTTAATAATCTTCCTTGTCCACGCGCCCTAAAACCCCAAATAACCAACCAACAAATTAAAAATTTCCATTAACGTTTCAAAAAAAGTGTATCTAATAAAACGCATTCGAAATGTTTTCATAAATGATTATAAAATTATGGTAGTTATGTATACAATAAAAATTATTTTTTATTATTTTCAAACTGTTCCGAAATGATTCAATATTTATTATCGATCTTGTAAATAAAATTTTAATATTCAATTAACCAACATATATTTTAATTGGTCTTGAGTATTAAATAAGTACTTCAGGACTTTGTACTTAACTAAGAAACAAAAAAGAGATAAAAACATTTAGTTATCGAGTGTATATATATATATATATATATATATATATATATATATATATATATATATATATATATTACTAAACTTACTCGACATTACAAAATCCTATTTTACACTTAAACCTCTTAAGTGGGTATGACGGATACGTCCGTCTTACCCACTTTTTATCCGCATAAACTACCCACTTGAGGGGTTAAAGTATAACTATAAAAATTAAAATTAGAATTATTTTGAATAAAATAACAATACATTTTCTTTTATATCCTAAGAATTATTTGAAACACTATGGTATGTATATATATTTTTATATATATATATATATATATATATATATATATATATATATATATATACATAAGTAGGCACATTTCTGTGTTTATTAAACACACGATTAAATTACTATTTATTGCCATAATAAATGATTCAATTCAAAACTCTTTACTAATCTGTCTATAAGCAAAATAAATTATTAAATATACTCAATGAACCAATAATTTGCATATGGTTTTCAAATCTATTTATACAATGAAAATATTATATACAGAATTGTTGACTGTGAAATTGTAAAACATATTTCATATTTTGTTTTTAATATTTAGATATTATCAGTTATAACTTAAAAATAAATATTTAGAAACGAAAGTAATAGTCCAAATATCATCGTACTTACAAAATTTTGCCATATTTACAATATCTACCTATATCAAAAAAGAAATTTATTCACTGCAATGTATATTACCACCAGCAATATTTTAAATTATTCCAAATGTATCCCAACTACAGAATAATTTTAACTTTATATAATTACATTCAAATATTGATTTGGAATCATTTTGATTGTAATATTAAATAATTTACACACATTTTTAATAAAATATTGTGTCTTCCAAAAATATATACATCGTATATATGAATACGAGAAGAGTTTACATACACAAAATAACCGTACTAGAAAAATATAAAAAATATACAAATATTTTAATTTTTAAAATTATATATATATATATATATATAATTTTTTAAAAAGTATGCATTTGATCGAGTTTTTTTTCAATGTTTGATATAACTTTTTTTATTGAAGAACAAAAATGAATCTGTTTGAAAAGTAATATTTATTTAAAAGGAAATATTTCCTTTTCATATACGAATTCATTATACAAATAAATGTTAATATTCAAACGTAAATTATCTAATTAACTTGTAAAATTACTTGCAAAAATTATAATTAAAAATCAGAATTCTCTTTAATTCGATTATATATATATATATATATATATATATATATATATATATATATATATATATATATATAAGTAAACATATGAATCTATTTATCTACTAATTTGTATTAAATTTAAAATTCGATAAAAGACGCAAGTTAATTTTCAATTATATGTCTGATTTATTTTGCTAAAATAATATAAAAAATAATGAATTTATAATAATAATAAAAATACGTTCATTAAACATTTATCTACGGTATTGTTGTACCTAGTACGGAAATAACTTTATTTTAAAACTATAAACTAAAATATACCTACAATCTATGATAAAATTTCTCTTAAGCTACTTCATGTACATTTTCTATCTTCTAATTATTAATATTAGTGTGTAATTATTATTATTATAGTTGTCATTTACCTACATATACATACTACCTGATATATTGTTAATATAACGTTTATTTTAGAGTGAATACATAAATTCATAACAAGCAAATGCAGAAAACATTCAGCCTAATAGAAAACAAACATATTATATCATGCTAATTATTATTGTTCATTGCAACCATGTGTGGAAAATACTTATTATCATACTTTTCTATTCTAAATAATGAATCGAGATAAAAGTTAATCAGATATACTATCGCATATATATATATATATATATATATATATATATATATATATATATATATATATATATTTATATATATATATAAACACATAAACACATATAATTGAGAAGTTACAAAAATGTTCATATAAATATGAGTTAATGTTTATTGTTTTAATTAAAAGTTTAAAGATAACTTTACATTAATAATCATTATTTCTAAATTATTACAATAAAGTCTAAATACAAGGTAAAAGTGCCTGATAAAACTCATATAACCTTTTTTTTACTTGCATATGAAACATTTCAGTCATAACGACAACTTAATATTAAAAAAAACATTTTTTTCGAAAAAATGATGAGTTGTAAATTTAATAAATATTATAATTTAACATCAATAAATATAAGACACCATGAATAGTATTATTAAAATGATTTAAAGATCAATTTATATATATATATATATATATATATATATATATATATATATATATATATATATATATATATATATATATTTATTTCCACACAGGAAAAAAATAAGAAAACGAACTATTTGATCTACTGTAAAAAAATATCAATTTTGTTCAGTTTTCCTAATATTATATATATATATATATATATATATATATATATATATATATATATATATATACTTCTTAATTGTTGTAACATATTTTAATACTGACGATAAGATTAATATAAAAAATGACTTAGAAATGATTAACCACTTCTGCCTAAAAATCTGTACCCAGGAAACAAAGAATGATAAAAAGTATTTTCAAATTTGTTCCGAAGTAGAATAAAATTTTACGCAGGGCATAATCGCCATTTTATAAAAAAAATAATAAGAAGCGACTGATAAACATTTGATAAATGATAAAAAAAAATTGTTTTCAAATAAATTAGATTGTCAAACAATAAATTATATACATAGATATTATAGTTATATCAAAGCTTTATGCATATTTTTATATAACTATGTATTTTTTTCAATGAAAAATACACTGGCCACTGTTTTTCATTATGTTGTGTTTTTGTACTTCATAGTTCAATTATTTTATTCAAGATAAAGAAATAGGTAATAAAAATTATTACACGAAACAAATAAATGTTTTATTATATACAATTTAATTTTCAAAAAATGCGCTAAACGGTAAGTAAATCAATTAAGGCAAATCATTCATCTGATAACGACTGCTTTACCTTTGTTAACAAAAACATTTTTATTAAGAAAAAATAATGTTTATCGAAGATTTTGCTCAATCATTTTTAGACCTCATAGTAAAGAAAAACGAGATAATGATTAAAAGTAAACATACTTTCCTATTTTGTTATTTTTAAATGTTCTCGCTTAAAATATAATAAATTTTTAAATTGCTTTCGTTTCATCTACTTAAATTTTATATTATATGCCAAAAGTGTAAAGGCATTAAATACTTATAAAAAAAACATTGATTTGCAAGTAAAAAAAGATTCATGATTAAACAAATCTATATAACATATTAATTACACATAACTTTTAAATGATCTGTTTTACTTCAGTATAAACAATTATATTCAAACATTTAAAAACAGTTAACTTACAAATAAAGAAGCAGTTAGCAGTTTTTAGAAGAGTTATGTGATGTCTAGTTGTTTAAATACTACTTTTGAATAAAATTGTAAACAAAAATATTACGATAGTCAAGTCAATTGATATGAGAATGGTGACTGGCGAGCTCGACCTCTAATGTTGTGATTTTATAAAAATTATATCTTTCAACTATTTATTAACAACAGAACGTTTTACTAATAAATTTATTTATTAAAATATGTTTTTCCTTATTTTTTCTCACTTCAATTTTTTTGTTTTGATAAATATTTACATAAGGATATTAAAAAATTATTATAAATCATTAAGCATTTAAGAGACCGCCATTTGTATAGAAACATCATAAAAGTTATTCTTTCAAAAAAGATAAAAAGAATACTGTTGGGATAAAATTGTATTCAAGTATCTGATAGACTGAACAATAACTATCAAGAAATTTTTGACGAACGATCTATAGATGTACGCCGTAGATATGCAAATAAGAATGTAATAAAGAAATCTTAAAAATATGTATATATATGAATTCGAACATTTATTTATATACAAACTTAAATGCACTAGTCCATATTATTTCACCAGTTTTGTAGCCATTAAAAAAAAATCTGAAAATATTCACACAATATACACTTATGTAATAAATTTTTCACACATACACTAAAAATGTTTTTCAAGCTAAAATGTTTAATTTTTCAGATACTAAGGATGAGTCAATAAAAGGAAAGAATGACAGATTTTTCAAATAAGGAAATAAATGTCATGTATAACATCACATAAGTATATTTTATACAATTATAGTAAATAACAATAAAAAATACATCAGTTCTTTAAATAGCAAATATAAATTTGTTTATATATTGTGTGTGTGACTATGTGTATGTATGTGTGTATGTATATATATATGTATATATATATATATATATATATATAATACATTATACAAACAAGCAACATTTGAATTAATTGAAGTAGTTTTATATTTTTAGCAATAAACTTACCATTACAAATACAGAAAAGGACATAGTATTTATTTTATTTTTATAAAACATTTACTTCAATTTCAATATTAATAATATATAATAATGAAATTCTTATAATTACACACTAGATTTGTATGTAATAAACAACATTGTCTATATTTTCACATAAAAGCACCATCATTTTACTTAAACTATTTTTTATCTAACTTTGAAAAAGAACACATGTTTTTTTTATGTAATACAACTTTAATTTCTTCTGAAAATATCTCCTAGTATGACAAATTGTCTGTTTTCATTTTTTTATAGATTTATCATGTTAATAACATAAAAGAATCAACAAACGAAAATATATGTTCAATATTAATTAATATAATAATTTAATATTCAAATTAACGTCGCATTTTGTCAACATTACATTATTTCTAAAATTTTCAGTTAAGGCAATATTAATGAGTATTTTAAACATTCATATGAGATATATTTAATGAAGATTCGAATATTAAACAGTTCATAATACAAGAAGTTAAACTACTATCATATTTTTAAAAATTCTCACAATTTGTTTCTATTTTATAAATGGCACTTAGTAACATGTTAGTAGTAACTTAAAATAATCTGAATTTATGTCCATATTATGTTTTTGATGTGTAAATGTATGTAAATTATACATATATATATATATATATATATATATATATATATATATATATATATATATATATATATATATATATACATATATATAAATGCACATACACACATCTTTTTTCAAAGAAATATAAAAATAAAAAACTAGAAATATACCTATTATCATTTACTTTGAATCATTTAACAAGTAGCAAATATGACACTGAACTATCATATTTATCAAAAGTATGTTTGTAGTATTATTCTATTGCATTTCAGACAAGTTTTTATATATTGATAATTAGAATAATTATTATAGATATTATTCTAGTACATGGTATAACAGTGTAAATATACTTACGAATATTTTATAACCTTATTTTAATAACTGGCATTATATTGCCTAATGTATAAAATAGGTTTTGAGATTTACGATACTTATTAATAACAAATATAAGCAATGATATAACCGCAAACAAATTATGATATATATTTGTGACAAATGACACTTCATTTACATGTAATTTAAATGAATATTTCTTTTTGGTTCCTGTCTAAAGGTGAGATTTTTTTTGTAATAAAAATATTACTAACTTTAATGTACAAAAGGCCAAGCACAAACCATGAATGCAATTATTATTATATTTATCTAGATGTATATTATATTTAACACTTAAGCTATCAACTACACTGTCACACAATGCTGTCATTGTTTATGATCAACATGGTATCATAAGTGTTCATATATATATATATATATATATATATATATATATATATATATATATATATATATATATATATATATATATATATGTGTGTATATATATGTATGTATATATATATATATATATATATATGTCTATAGAAAATTTCAACAACTTATTAATTACTGTGTATAATTATGACACTTCAAATAATAAAAAATAAAAACAAGAAATTAAATCGAACTGATAAGTACATAATCTTAATTTAGATTATATTTAGGTAACTCTTTCAAATCAGCCTGCAATTGTAAATAATGAAAACAATAATATTAAAAATAAAATAATATAAGTATATACGTAAAACAATTTATAGAAACACAAAAAAGTTATACACTTCAGAATCTCAAACATGTAGTAAAATATAATCTAGCTAAATTGTTGCCTACCTTTTTATGTTGCAACAAATTAAGAATATCAATTTATATTTCAATGTATACTTTTTATTCTTTTATAGCATTCCAAGTGAATCGTGTTCATTATTACCTGATTTTTCAAAGAACATTGCATCCTAAAAAAAAAAAAATAAGTAGAAGACATGGCTATGAAAACATTAATAAACGTTACTTACTATTAAGAAGCAAGCTCCTAACATTACTGCTTTTATTTTAACATCTAAATCCATTGGAAATGTTATTCCAAAATAATCTGCATCTGTGAACATTTCCCTTACTAACCCTGTCCATTGTTTTGATATTTTGCCAACTTCTCTACTTCCATCACCTGATAAAACTTTAAATTCTACATCACCACAAATTGAAAATGTACAAAAAGGACCTTCAATTCGCAAAACCACTTCTCCAGAAGCATCGAGAATTTTAAATGATGGACAAAATATACTCCATTCCTGTTGAACAGTTCCGACCAATGTACCTGGAGGAGCACATACTTCCATAGACTGAAATACAATTGCATAAGCAATAAGAATATACTTGCATTAGATAGACTGGGTGTTAATATTTGAGATAAAATATGAATACTCAAATATTTTTTAAAATGTATCACTTTTTTCATATCACACTACAAGAAAACTATGTTACATAGTCTGTACTTACTTGTAAGCAACAAGGAAATAAACATGATTCACAAGCAAGAGGTCGATGCATATGAATTACTTGATTTTGAAAATTATCGATTATCTTCATATCAAATGGTCTAATAGGTCCACAACACATACGTGAACAACAATCTGATTCTTCTGCAGCATAGTAAATTTTCTGGCCAATACTATTTTTTACAGTAAATTTATTCTTTGTTTCAAACCCAACAAGAGCTACAATATTTAAAATTCTATACAACAACAAACCAAAAACACAATTATACATAACAAGTAATTAGATCACAATAAAAAAATACTTTATATAAATATATTATATTACAACAATGAAAAATGAAGTATATTAATGTAATAATAACAATAGTTTTTATTAACAAAATATAATAACAAAATTAATGGGAACAATAAAACAAAAAGATCTAAACTACATTGAGAATATGGATTGATAATTAAGCTTTTAGTACTTATATATAGAGAATACAAAAATATTAAAATTAATTTAAAACCAATATTCTAAACATAACACAAAATAATAATAAAAATATTTCTAACCTTCTAGAAGCTCTACTTTCTGATGAACTAACAACTGATCAATCATAGTAAGGTATTCCAATCCAGGAGGGCAATTCACGAGTCCTTGCGGTATACTCATCCAACCACCTAAAATTAAATTTCAAATATAAATATAAATCCAATTAAAATTTTATAGATATTTAAATACACTTATGATTATACATTTACTGTTCAATAAAAAAATAAATACATAACTTACAATAAACCTATTACAAAATAGAGATTTGGATTTTTTTACTCATAAACCATAAAAAATTTTTAATAATTTATGGAACATTTTTTAATAGAAAAAATTTTGTGGTTTATGGTTATGAGTGAGAAATACATTTATGGAAATTATCACAAAATTTAAAAAAAGATATACATGTCTGTTTGTGTCTAATGTTTGTATATATACACATACAATTATAGAAATATACACACGTATTTAAAAATACAAATTAAAATAAAATCACATGAGTTAATTTACTGAACACATTATCTATACTCCACAACTATAAACATATGTAACTTGTACACAAAATTAAATACACAGCTAAAATCATTTATTACATCTGATGATTAAAAAAATACCTTTGTTCTTCATCAGTTATTAACTTTTTATATCCTTGAGCTTTTCGTGACTTCTTAAAATGTAAAATATAACACAATTGACGAACAACTGATCTTAATGTACTATCTAATTTTTTCCACCTAGCCATTTTTAATAGATATATAATTATAGCCACATAAACATTGTATTAAAAATAGATAACAAAACAATAATAAAGTATAGGTACATTGACAAACAAAAAATAAAATATTGTTATCTACTATGAAGAAAAAAATATTCTACTAGTAGTAAACTGTAGCCATTTGTCAATAACAGAAAACAGAATTCATAAATTAATAAATTCAGTTTCACTTTTATTCTCTGAAAAAATGATAAAAAGAAATGAAATTTACATAAACACAGTAAACAAATGATAAGAGACAAAGAAAAATATAAAGGCCCTGTAAATATAAGTACATATATTTTTACTTAAACAATATAAATCAACTTAAAGATAAGCATAAATCAATGACCATATATATAATTATCTACTTAAGTATTGTATACAGTTACAGAAGTTCTATCATTTTATTTACTGAAAATTGGTGTTTGTCATTTGATTAAAATATTTAATACATACATACATATATATATATATATATATATATATATATATATATATATATATATTTTCATATATATTCATATATATATTTATATATATATATATTTTCATATATATTCATATATATTTATATATATATATATAAAACGAAGCTATGGATACACATTGAAATGTTTCATTAAAAGATAATCGTAATAAAATTTCAATTACAAACTTATTGACAATTAAGTGATTCTTTTGAAATGTAATTTTATATTGTTAACTTACTGTTTGCTGTTGGTTGACTGACAATGGGTGGATATCCACCTTGTGGTGGTGGATATTGTCCTTGTGGCGGTGGATACTGTCCTTGTGGCGGTGGATACTGTCCTTGTGCTGGTGGATATTGTCCTTGTGGCGGTGGAAACTGTCCTTGTATAGGTGGATACGAACCAGCTGGTGGTCCATAACCTGGTGGTTGATATCCAGGCGGTGGTGGATATGCTGTAGCATTAGTTGAGTATGCCTGAGAGGGATATCCTGGTGCAGTAGGTGGAATCGCAGAGGGTTGAAATTCAGATTGCACTGATGTATTCAATGGGTAGCTCAAGGCAGCTGAATATAAATTGATTACATCAAAATAATTTATAATAAAATGTTTTTTTCATAAATAAAGTAAGAAATAATAACACATCATGATTACATCTGTACAGTATTTTATTAAAATAATAAATAGAAAACTACATATATTCCTCAAAACTACACCTTCACATGACGCCTTGTACAAATACTACACACTCATATTAATTCAATAATATAAATATACACTAACCATTTTCAAATTGATTAGGATAATTATGCTGAGGTGCATAAGACATTTTAACAGACGAATTAAAGTATATTGTTAAAATTTATCAAATATAATTTTCGACACTCGGACGCTTCACAACACCAGCAAATAAAAATCTCACTAACACTAATAATACTAAACATAGCTAATTCTATTATTCTCCTTGTCTAAACAAGTATCAATCCCGGACATGCGCAAAGAAATAAAATCCTCAAAAACCGACATAGGATAGTTCTATATTTATTTTAAGATTATTTTAAATCAAACTTAGAAGACTATAAAATTGTCATAAAAATGATATTTACAATCTTATATATATATATATATATATATATATATATATATATATATATATATACATATACATATATATATATGTATATATATATATATATATATATATATATATATATATATATATATGTATATATATATATATATATATATATATATATATATATATATATATATATAAATATAAATATGTATAATCTATAGAAATCATTTTTTAATTAAATCCATAGTTTTAGATTGTAACATTTATATAAATCAACTGATGATTAATTTTAGTCACCCCCACCTGTTTTCACGTGCACTACTAAATTAAATGTGTAATTATTTTGCAAAACAACTTCCGTATTGCTTATCATAAAATATTAAACATATCTTAAATATCTACAAGATAAAATATAATAAAATGATGTTATACTTAGAAACAATTGTAATGTTTTCTATACATAAATTGTAACAATTTTACAAATATGTTTATTTAATAAAGGTACATTTTACAGTTATTTATGTTATGTAAATAAATAAATGCATATTAAGTATATAATTTAATTTATTATATGACTAATCTCGTCCGAATATTTTGTACATGATTTTAAATTGCTCCTTTATTCATCAAATATTGATCACCTTTTATTAATTTTTTTGAATATCGACTCTGTTCCATTTCATAATTCATAAAATGAATTATTTTCTTTTAGTAGTATTTTCTATTATGCAATTTTCAGATTAATTGTGGTTTTTGTATTTTAAATTTTAATGAAATTCTGCAAACAGATAATCTCGTCTTTATTATTATTTACACAACATATATTTTAAATAATTTTTCAAATCACGTATTCTTTTTGAACAATTGAGATGTTTTTAGATTTCTATTGTGTGATTGTTAAAAGTTTTGGAATAATGAACAATCTGAGAATCATGAGAGAAGGTGAGTTATCTGTCTCGAATGGGTTAAAAAGAAGTTGTGGTGAAAGTGTGGGTGACGGTTATTGTTGCAAATCAGCAGTACAGATTGTACTGACGGCTAAACAGATCAACTTTACAGGGCGAACGAATCCAAAAGAAAACATTTGGCTTATTTTGAGGATAAAAATGATGGAAATTCTGTAAAAACTTCACAATAAACAGCAAAGCGGAAAAAAACGTTATAAGAAGAATTTAGTTCAACTTACAATTGTAACACTCAAAATATAAATACAAAAAATTTAATGGAAAAATAATGTATTGACAAAAGAAGCCTATAACATATATATATATATATATATATATATATATATATATATATATATATATATATATATATATATATATATATATATATATATATATATATATATATATATGGGAAAGAGAGGCATTCATCGTACAAAATGGAAAATCATAGAAGAGGCCTTTATCCAGCAGTGGATTGACAGAGGCTGATGATGATATATATATATATATATATATATATATATACATATATATATATATATATATATATATATACATACACATTTATGTTTATCACAAATATAAGATAAATACAACGTAAATATCAGAAATTTTTTCCAATCAGAAGAAATCGAATTAAACAATATATTTTCGAGCAATTTTTTAAAAAATAATTTATTTCAATGTAAATACATACATATATTAATCAAGTATATAAATAAATAGTTGTCTACAAACCGATAGATAGCATATAAGAAATAATGTATGAAATAATAAGGAATTAATTTTTAAGGGTAATAAAATTTACTATCGCGTCTAAAGAATTTTTTTCTTTTAGATGTATACGCTGCCTTATGTTAATTCTTTGCTATCAAATACAGGTAAAAATTACATAAATAAACATAAATTCGTAACTATAACCAATTTTGTTTCAAATACAATTTTTTGTATATTTTCCTATATAAAATGTTATTCTAGAAAAAAAATGTAATTTCGCTTTAATATTACTTGTCTTGAATCAAAGACATACATCATGATCTTAGGCTATATATATATATATATATATATATATATATATATATATATATATATATATATATATATATATATATATATATATATATATACAGCCGAACGATTTTTTAATCAGTTCTTTTGGGACCAGTAATATTTCCTCGTTATAACCGTTACTCTTTATTAAGTAAAAGTTAAACTTCATCTAGATATGTTCTTTTCCTGCAAATGTTAACAATATCATCGTAAATTTTGTTAGAAAGAAATCTTAAATACCAACTAAATGTAAAATTGAAAAAAATATGCATAAATACTTAAAAACAATATAAATGTATTCATCACATTTTTAACATACACATAGAATGTAAGCTTTAATTAAAATGATAATAATACAGATCTATACATAGACAACTTTGTATTTGTCAGGGATAGGATACACAAGACATTTACTTCTACCTATTTTAAAAAATATGATTTTCCGCAAATAAGTTATAGAGTACAGTTCTTATAGAGGTACAATTTTTCATGTATATCAGCGAAAGATACGCGTTATGAAACTTAGTATGGAATTATGCATTAATCAAAATCCATTAAATATCTGCTCTCTACAGCAGTGAGCTTTTTATATTCATGCTTATTATAAAGGAATTGAACTGTATATATAAAAGCTCTTATATTCATAGGAAAGATCAATATTAAGGATAATAAAAAGTATATAAAGGACTAAACAAATGGATGGCTGGAAAAGCCTCGCAATTATAATGTTATAAGCTACAGGAAAAAATTAAACAAGCGAATGTTTTACGAATATGTGCACGCACATTATGTAATTATGATTACAAGGAGACACCGGTTAACAAAACGTGTTCAAAGAATGTCGGTCTAAAAGCTCGGTATCTCGGTCGTCAGATAAATCATTCGGTCCGGGCGTGCAGCTTTGACGCGCACTACATTTCAGGCATTCTGCGCCGATACACCGTTTAAGTAGGGATGCTGGAGTGTCGATCTCCGGGCACGCGCGACAATCGGAGAAGGAAGAGAGGAAACAGGGCAATACAGTCACTAGGGATGGATTCATGCCGAGACAGCTTATAGTAAACGCAACTATAGTCAACGAAGCTAGCAGACAAAAACGTCAGAAGCTATTAACGATTTCCGACACCAGTGCAAATGAAAAACCGTTTGTTTATGTGAACAATCATTACTTTGCGCTGACTCGGTATTGATGCATCAAGTATTAAATTTCGTGAAATACTTGTTTCTCATGCGTAATTGTTCGTTTAATTAGTGGGTGTCACGTTGTGTGTTACTTTTGTTTTCACTCATCACTACAATAAATATCGTTCTGTTTTTTTCTTTATAATTGATCTGAAATAATTTATTTTTTTTTTTAAAAAAAGATTCAAATTACTCTATTTATTCTCTTACACAGCTTGTAATAGTATTTTGTTTTATACGTAACTAATTAACTTATAACATTTTTAAAATTAAACTTTATAAATATTTGAAGACATAAAAAAATATATGTTTTTACACTGAATTATTAACTTATTTACTAAAATTATATATAAAGATTTCATTTAACAAACAACAAATATTGATAATGAATATAATTAAATGAAATATAACAATAAATAGAAGTCATTAATTTTAAAAATAAATTGCCTTATATTTTTACGTATTTCACTTTTTATTTAATTTTTTTTAAACATAAAAATTTGTAGACATCCTATTTAAGAATACTTTTTAAAAGTAAAATTAAATATACTTCTTTTTATTTAATATATATAACACGTGTTTACTATATATATATATATATATATATATATATATATATATATATATATATATTAATATGTTTCAATAAATTAAAACGTTCATACATAATAGTATAACACTTGAATCCGTTTTTTTTGCGTAAATTTTCAGTTTAAATTTAAATCAATGTTTATATTATTTAAATAATAGATTAAATAATATAATGATGACAATTGACAATTAAATGTGTATAAATAAATTCATTCCTCTTCAGTTGTGAAGAAATAATTGTAATTAAATGTTTATGAACTAAAAGATAAATAAAAATACACTCAAACAATATTTGTGCAAATGGTTGAAAAAATGTTTACAAAAAACAGATTCTCAAATGTATCTTTTCTTTACGTAATTGCTTTAAATATATACTTTAAAATAAGAAATGTTTTGAATATAGGTACATAAATATTTACTTAGTTAAAACTGTCATCATGAAAATTTGGAAAAAATTATTGAACACCCATTATATTTCCGTCAATATATTTGCATTATTTTCAATTTTAATTATTAATTCGTCAAAAGCACAATTCGACGTAATCAATAGTAAATTAATTCGTATAAACGGTGATATAATTCTTGGAGGTATATTTCCAATGCACGAACAAATTAGTGGAAACCCCGATTTCCCATGTGGAGCTGTCAAAGAAGAAAAAGGCATGCAACGATTAGAAGCCATGCTCTACGCTATAGACGAAATCAATAATGATCCAGATTTGCTACCGAACATAACACTGGGAGCATTAATCATCGACTCATGTAGCAGTGACACTTATGCTTTGGAGCAATCTATGGAGTTCGTGAGATCATATATGAATCAAGTAAGTTGTTTACCAAATCGATACACACACACATATTCCCACACACATACAAACACATGCAACATTTATGCGTACATACGTACGTTCGCAAATACGTATATACGTAGATTCATACGTATATATGTTCATACATGCATACATAAACACAAACGTACATATGTACATAATACATTTATGCATACATACATTCATATATACATACATACATTTATACATACATACATACATATCAATTAAATTAACGGATTAAATCTACATGACCAACTAAATTATTTCTATAGCATATTATAAGTTATTAAGTATAAGTCAACTGTACAATTAATTTATATTTAAGAATATTTTTAATAATTTTAATTTACATTACAAAACATATTTTTGTAATAGAAAAAAAACACAATTTGATTATAATGTACACAGATGTTATTAACTGAGGTCCAAGAAGTATTAAAAGGTCAGGAGAGTAACCAAAGAATTTAATAAATAAATAGAATTACGATGTAAGAATGAAAGGACAAAAAAATGTTTTTTTGTAGCAAATTTTGTGCAAATTAATCATTATTTCCTCTAGTATCAGAATGGTAATTTTATCGCAATAAATAATTCAGTTTACATCAGTGCTGACTTCGTCATCTTTTTTAATCAATACTGGCTTTCGTTCAGTATCTCAGATTCAAGAGTAAATATATACATACATATATATATATATATATATATATATATATATATATATATATATATATATATATATATGACAAATTCTCTATACTAAACAATAAAAAAATCAACACCAATATTACAAATACGTCAAAAATGATTTAATTAAAAAAACTTAAAAAAATAACAAATAAAACAACAAACTTAATATTCATACTAATTTTAAACTGGAAATTAAACTAACCATTCGGTGCTATTTATATTAAGTTTTTATTAATTTTATACTAAGAGTAGTACTATTCTTGACAATTCGACATGATATAACACATATTCAGTTTATATCAAGTCAAACAAAGTGTTATTAGTATAAAATTAATCTTTAATCAATTCCAGTCATTAAACCAGTTGCTATTGTTATAATTTATTTTAAGTTGTATGATTTTATTCCACGAATAAAAGGTATAACAAAGGATACGTATTAACATCGTTCCAATTAAAACTTCAAAGGTTAAATTCCAAACAAAAATCGAAAAAATAAATTCATTACATTTAAAATAAATATTAATAATACAGTATTTTTAACAAAATATAGTCACAAGTTTTTCGTTATTACATTCTGCAACGAAACCATGCTTTAAAACCAAAATACAAAATTATGAAAAGACTAAAATAAAACTTTAAAAAATATTTTTATTAATCTTGTAGTGCTACCACGTGTTCTAATAAATATTCTATCCACAACTTTAATTTTTGTGTCTATAACAACCTATATACATACATACATACATATATATATATATATATATATATATATATATATATATATATATATATATATTAAGATTTTTCAGATTATATATATATATATATATATTCAGTCAGATTTTATAATATAAAATGCATTTGCAGTTCCCCTTCATTTAATACGTATTAACCTATTTTCTTTTAATCTTATAGTCGCCCCACATACACATATTAAAATATACAAATATTTATAAATTGTCACAGTTTATTCAATATGTTTTCGTTCAAAATATAATACATAAAAATGATACTAAACTTCTAAAAGAAATCAGTGAACTGAATATTTTAAATTTTATAGCGAATAATTGAAAAGGAAATTTTTAAGAAATACGCGTCTTTTCTACTTATTTACTAATAACGTTTCCCCTTCTGTTCCATAATATTATATTTACATTCGTTGAGTTTTCGGAGCTGATAAATTACGTTTGACGTCATGGACACTAAACAAGTAAATAATAGAGTTTCTGTAAATCGTGCCTAGTAACAAGACCATCTATACAATAAAATAAGAACAGACAATTATTATCCACTGAAATCTATTTTACCTGTTTAACTCATATGTAAATTACTGTTACCATATTATTATCAATATATTAGTAACATATATTTTAAGATCAATTATTTTTATTGGACAAATTTTCCTCAACAGACAAATATATATATATATATATATATATATATATATATATATATATATATATATATATATATATAGATAGATAGATAGATAGATAGATAGATAGATAGATACATACTATGGTATTAAAAAAATTGTAAAAAAAAATTATATTTTATTATATTCAACACACATTTCTAAATTTTCATTTTTGATCAAAATTAATACAGTTGTTTAAGATTTTAAAGTTTGAGTACTTCAACTGGATATTAATTCGACAGGAATAATTATAAAAACAAACACCAAGCTAAACAATACATAAGATGTAAATAACTATGTTTATCAGGATAATTTATAATCTTATAAACTGTTAACATTATTTGCATATAAAAAAAACAGCACATGTAAGTGTGCACACTAAACTTGATTAACTATAGTAATTATAATAAAATACGAAGGTTATTTTTTTTCTTTAAACAGTTAATTTGAAATTTAAACTTTTATGTCATTTAGAACTAATTTTATATTCGAAAATAAATAGTTAATGTATATACTTATTTGAATAAATAAGCAAAAAAATGCACAAATAATGTTAAGTATCACACGTTTTCCAACATTAATTCAAATGTTAAAGTATCTAATGTAATTTACGAATAAGCTTCAGTAATTCTGTTTTCATGATGGGTTATCCCATATAATTCCATTATTGCCTACCCTATGGACTATGTAATGCTCTATGTTATACACCGTGAAACAACTAATATAATTCGGCGTGATTCTCAAAATTAACGTTACAGATCTCGCAGGATTTAAAATTAAGATCCTTGTCATAGTTTGATTCTTACTAATGAATCATGAAATAAAGTCGTATTAGTAATATCAGTTGTATTTGTTTTTTTTTATATATTTCTTTTAACTTCTTTATTTTTAAATAAACGACATAATATTTAGAACTTTGAACACACTGATTAAACTTTAATGAAAATAAGCCTTTCTATTTAAAACATAATATTTGATGACTATATGCATATATATATATATATATATATATATATATATACAGTTTTATTATTTAAAATTATAGTCATTTAAACTTAAATGATTAAATACGAAAAAACGATCCAAGAGTCAATAAACATCAAAATGTAAAAGCGAATATTTTATCCCCATTCAATTACGTACCAATTTCATACAAAATAACTGAAACAAACATCAATCTCCATATCTTTCTTTCCATATACCCTTATTTGACATATATTGCAATTCTATCACAAGAAATTTATTAATATTTTGAAACAAAGAAATATGGTTATACATTATATATATATATATATATATATATATATATATATATATATATATATATATATATAGCATTAGTATTTATGATTAATTGAACATTGTTTGGTCTTTGGTATAAGAAAAATCTATATTCCATCGCCAATCCTTTATTAACAAATGAACATGCACTTAGAATAGAGAACAAAAGCTTTTTAACGATCACTCCATGTCAGCTTCCATAAAAAAACAGTGTCTCACGTTCAAATTTCATGATAAATTGTCAGTTTGATTAATTAGCGTACTTTTTCGCTCTACGTTACGTACACCAATGTATCACAATATTAACTGAAAATAGTTAAGATGAAAAGTATAATGAATATAAGTGTCAGCATATCGTTTTATCATTCTGCCAATACTGATTCTCAAACTAATTGAATTTTAAAAGCATTCACCTGATTTTGGTAAAATGACAGTCATTAGTTAACAATTTTTTTAGCCAATGACATTAAAAACTACCACATCATAGAAGAAAATATTTATGATGTTTACTAAGATGTTTATTTTGTAAAGAAAATTTTTAAAATAAAATCATTACATATTTAAACGTGATAAGTATTAAAAATAAATTCTCAATTCCATTTCAACTTTATTACTGAATGTGTTATTATGAAATATTCGCACACACACACACACACACACAAATATATATACATATACATATATATATATATATATATATATATATATACATATACATATATATATATATATACATATTAAAAATAATTATAAGTATGCATATAAAATAAATAAAAGGTACATTATGTCGTATTATATGTCACACGTAATTAAATTTAATGATGTATTTGATAAATCTGTGTAACTGAGTAACCCTGTAAATTAATATAGTATTTAATTAATGATCAAACTCGGTATTTATTTTAATAATGATGACAATGTTGTAGATATTTTTCTATAATATAAACAACAAAGGGAACATGATCTTAGTTAATTAAAATTTTAGTGTATGTAAAAAAGTAATACATTTATAAAAAGAACCAAATATACGTTTTTTTATTTAATTTCTTGTACTAATTAACCACATTTTTGAGTAAGTGAACAGTCAATCAGTGAGCAGTATTGTTTTTTATACAATACTGATATTTTTAAATTGGAAGCTATGTGGCAAGGAAGCAAAACAATTAAAGACCAATGGAAATTTGTAAATTAATAATATTTTAAATAATGTTAATAACTTTAACTTTTTTTAATATAAACAAGAAGTAAATTTTATTGAAAAATACCTTATAAAATAACAAATTCATAATAGATTTTAATACTAAAACTGTGTGTCGAATATAATTTAAATTTTAAAAACAAAATCTCATTTTGTGACAGCACGGTTACAATGTAAAAAGGTCAGGCCATCAATCATTGAAACGAACAGAATAAAACAATATAACGCGTGAAAATGAAATAAGTTTAAACAAAAACTGACATGAAAATATACTAAAATGTAAATTTATTAAATCCATCTGATACAGGCGCCACGAAAAAAACGAAAGATAAAAATAGTTTCATATCATAACACGACAGTTTCAAAATTCGTAACTTGAACCTTTTCTGTACTTGAACTAATGCGACTATGAAAATATAATATCCTATGATATAAAAAGGATATAAATAGGTAAGCTTCTTAACTCGTATATATCTCTGGAGGTGACATTTTGTCAAGAAAAATAAAAAGAGAAGAAGGAAATAAACTAGGAGAATGTGTTCAACTTTCATTATAATTGATATTTCTAGTCACTTGTGAAAATGTCTTCTAATTACATTTCAAATAAAAATTCATGAATGACAAATTTTAAATACAATCAATTATTGTATTATTTATTTGCATACAAGAAAATATTTATTTTTTTAAAAACTTGGTAGATATTTTTCTCTTTAATTATAAAGTAACTAAAATATAAATTCATAATTGAAAAATTAAAAGTTTAAAATGACTCAACTTAGCTTCCATTGCTCAAAATAACAAAATGACATATTAAAGCTACGTGAATAGTTAGACAACTAAGGTTCACAGATTAATTTGGAATCATATGATTTACTAATAAATTAAACTAAAATACTATTCGAAATTGAACTGTAAGGGCAAGGTCTAAACAATAAAAGTTTGAATTTAACTTATATATATATAATGTATAAAAATATCGTATATTATTATTTTATTTGCTTGAAGTTTGTTTCTATAAGTATATAAAAATTTAACAATAAATATTGACGCAAATGGGTGCAAAATTGAATAAATTATACATATATATATATATATATATATATATATATATATATACATACAATTATATGTAAAATTATTAAATCCTAGGCAGTAATCAAGCAATCTATGCAGACATGTTTTACACTTCATCAATTCTAAAACATTAGCGTACTTAAATGTAGCATTATTCTTGTTACGAGATATGATTTTATGACTTCATAAAATGTTTACTTAATACTTATGAAAATATGGTGTGTTGACTAAAATCATATGCGAAGTACAAAATTAATTCCAGTTTCATACATAACGTTTACTGTTAAAATGAACATATGCATATTTATAAAATGTATATTTACTCTCAACCTACATACATGAAATACACACTTTCATATAATATATATATATATATATATATATATATATATATATATATATATATATATAATGTCTATATACAAATAGAAAAACATTTAAAACCAATATAATTGAAGAAAACAATTAAACAAAAAGAATTATTTTATTAGATAAAAAATTAATTTCATGAAAATATAAAATGATAAAGAAAATATTCCCGAAACTAGTATAACGTAATGTGATGGGATTGAAATAACACTAACAATAAAAAAGATGATATATGGGAAAACATATAAACGAAATAACATATATATCTGTTAACAAAAAAAATTCACCACTGAAGACCATATCTTTAAAGAAACCGTATAAATAGTTTTGTCGACGCCATGCCATGCATGACGTACCAAATCAATTGTGCTTACTCTAAAAGAACATCTATTTGTTTTAGGACATGTCAGAATACAAATGTAAAGGGGGCGAGGTGCCGGTTTACGTACCATACAAACCAGTAACTGGAGTTATTGGGGCTTCCTTTAGTGTTGTTTCCATTATGGTCGCAAATATTTTGAGACTCTTCAAAGTAAGTATACGTTTATAATATTATTATATTAAAATTATCATTATAAGTATCTTATTTAATTGGGTATTATATCAGAATAATATTTCTCTAGACTAATCCAAAAATCAAATAATTATCTATTTCCTTGTTTAATTCAAATTTTCAATTGTACATCTTTAAACAAGCATAATATTTTAAACTTTTATTTCAATATTGTAAACATATAAATGTTTTTATATCGACTTAGCACAATTACTTTATTATTACTGCGATATTACAAAAGTTATAGAGCATTTTTTTAATTAAAATCAAAATAATAATTTCCTGTATTTTAAAATAAATAATCAAACTTCATAAATCGTATAATATTGATTCATAGCATATTTGGTGCAAGAAATGCTCTATAATTTCATACTTTTAAACAATACAAATTTATATTATACGTTACTCATACTTGATGTGCGAGCTTTTTTGTATCCCATTGACAAAAAAGATACTTTTCCCTTTTCGCTACATCAGTTTGAGTTCAAGCACGTTCAATAACAATGTATTAAGCAAAGAATCATTATTCTATTAGTTCTTATAAGTTCACTCACTTGTCCATTATTGTTACTTTTTTTTAGAAAAATGTGTTATTTGTAGGTTTGTAAAATATACATACATCTTTAAGCACATATTATAAATATGGTGATAATTTCTTTTTTCATCCCAAAAACTATATTAAAATGGTTCGATTAAAAATACTTAATAATTATTAATTATTTATTAAATATTGATTACTTTCGGTTGTCGATTATGCACATTTCAATAGAAAAGCCATCATCCTCAAAGCGATAATTTATTGAAGATTTCTCGATAACTTAGCAATTGTTCTGATTTAGAATCTAAATCAGATTTTCTGTACGTTGGTGCTCTACCAATCAAACAAAGAAAAATAATCAATAATAATTTATAGAATACATTTCATCAGAAAAAAATTAGTCTGATTTGCAGAATGAAAAAAATATTCATCTGTGAAAGTAAAATTAGCCACAATGTTGGAACTGTTTTTGTGATAAATGTTTACTAGCATTTTGCATCTGCCAAAGTTTTTCAATTCGAATGCAATATTAATAGACATTGATATAAACCAGAGATCTTTATTCAATTAATGTTAATAAAAAATCAATACACTTCGTATAAATTACTACTAGTTACGAATTGTGGATAACATTATTGAAAATGCCATTATATCACTAATACATAAAATAAACCATTACGAATTTTACTTATAATTAATATTTAATATATTCACTTTCAAAAACAGACAGATTATATATTACACACACACATAATTATATATATATATATATATATATATAAAGTAAATTAAATTTAGTAAAAAATATTATTTATTACCAAAATTAGAATGAAATTCTTCATTTTAAGACATATTTATAACATAAAAATCAAATTATCCTTTTACTTATCATTATAATTTAATTCTTAAACTTAAATGTGTGTTGGTGTTATTTTAAAAATTATAATTTTATAAATGTTTACTAATTAAAATTTATCAAAACACGAAATAGAATGTAATATGAAAAAAACGAGAATTTGTATTAGTTTTAATATATATGCAAAAGAATATTTATATGAATAAATAGATAATCTATAACAATAACTGAATAAAATTGGATACGAAATTTCACACATGAATATATATATATATATATATATGAAAGAACTTTCGTACATTATATATGTGAGAAAAAATTAAGTTATATCATAAAATGACAAATATATATACATGTTAAAATAAAACTCCCAAAAGTAATTGATTCTCATTTAAATCACAAAACAGTTCTGACACTGTGCTTACATTCAGGTTCACAAATGAATTCTTTTTTCACCCCACAGACCAAACCAAAACATTCTGATAAAAAATATTCAATAAATTATTATTGATTATTTAATCTTCACCCTCGCCCCTCAGATACAGAAAAGTCTAATATAGATCCCATTTATATTCTTAATAAATGATAGGATGTTAGTCAACTTTGTGATGTGATTAAATTTCTTTTCACACAATTTAATGCATTATAGAACAAAACAATTCTTTTCGTTTCTCCACAAATATTCTCGTTTCTATAAGCAAATTCATTTTTAACATCTCTTTCACATACAATATATATATATATATATATGTATATATATATATATGATTCATGAATATCATTGATCACTCCGTAAATAACTTTAATAAGTATTTATAAAACTACCATTCTCTCTTAGGGAAACTAATTTTGGCGATGAATAAGTGAATTGGAAAACAGTTATTTATATGATTTTTCGTGTTTGAATGACGAATTAAAATAATTTGTAAGCAATGAGTAAACAAACAAACATATATATATATATATATATATATATATATATATATATATATAAATTAATACTGAAATTGATTTGTTTACATTGTAGTGAAGTTTTATGTGTTTTTATATTATGTTACACTACTTGCATCAAATCGTTTGTTTGTTCATTCGATATTTATTGTCTAATATTTACAAAAAAATCCGAAGTAAATGTTTTTACTTTACATTATACCAAAGCAAGTGCTTTTTTCCTTTTATAGGGGGGCTACACCTACCTAGAGGTATAAAAAACGGTTTAAATTCAGAATTTGTTTTACCTGAAAATATAGGGAATAATGAAATGATTTTTTCTAAATGAAAGGTACATTTATTGAGAGCATTTTTGTCGAAAAAACATTCAAAAATATTAAAAAAAAGAGATATGTCCGTCAACAAAGGATGGAATTTTTTGAAAAGTTCGGTTGTAACCATTGTCCAACTGAAACCGACCATCGAAAATCAAAAAATTAAACAGGATTTTAAAATTAATTACAAGTGTAATAGATTAACATACGCTGATTTTAAAAATCTTTATGTTTAAAAAAAATGGCATCGAGCGAAACTTAAGCATGAAAAAATCTGCGAAAAATGTAACCATTTTTAACTAAATATTACAATTTTTTTTATTTTTAAAAAATAAAAATATTATTCGATTAATAATGTTTCTTAGCGTATTTTCTGACATTTTCATAATAATTCATCGATCGGTTGTCGAAATATACGGGATAATGTCTTCGAAAACAGTGTTTTGAGAGAAACACGTTTAATCACAAATACGATTCTGTTGTAGTTAGTTAAGTGCTTTAAGAAAAACTCTATAACTTCGTTAATTTCACAGATATTAATATAAAATTTTCAGAATATATTTTTAAGACATCAAACTTCTAGAATATGCAAAAAACTATTTTTTCAAAGTTATGGGTAGGTATAGCCCTTTAACAACACACATCATTACATATCATTGAGTTCAAACTACAAATTTGCAAATATAACTGATTTGATCGTTAACTATTTTCACACAGTCTTTACATTAAAGTCGTATGAACTCTAAAAAAAATTTGTATTTATAGTATATATTTATTTTATTATGGAAACATTCTGGCTTAAATTTAATGTTACTATAATGCATGTATTATATATAAAACTAGTATGATGATACACCATTATTAATTTATAGAAAAAGGTGTCAGTAAATTATATTTTTTATTAGATTCCACAAATAAGTTATGCATCAACGAGTACAGAATTAAGTGACAAATCACGATTCGAATATTTTAGTAGAGTTGTGCCTCCGGACAATTTTCAAGCACAAACTATGGTTGAAATAATACGTCAATTGGGTTGGAAATATGTATCGACTGTTGCTGTGGAAGGAGATTATGGAGAAAAGGTACATTTGGGTAAACAATACGCGTAAAATAATAGTTGAAATGATGCGGAACGTGACATGTATATCATGTATGCCATCACCTGAAACGCTTCACAGTAACAATAACATTATATATTCAAGTGTTTAATGTGCAGGAAATATTCAGATGTTTTATTACAGTTCGCTCAATATTATTGTTAATATATTCCGTTTAAAATAACTGTTATTAATTAACAATGTGTCGTATTTATTTTTTAAATAAATAATCGATGGATATTATTTATTTATGCTTTCAATAATATCATTTTAATCCTGACAAAATTTGTCTAAATAAATGGAAAGTATACGTACAAAATATGTTTGCTGGAATGTTTTTACCTGTAAATATACGCCATACAAACATTTTCAAATTTAACAGTAATTTATATCGCATTAAATTAACAGAACATGGCTCTTGATTTGAAAAAAAAAACAAATAATGGTTTTTGAACAATTATGACACTATATTACTGACACTATTACACATATACATTAAAATATTATTTTCAAATAATGATATTTTATTTTATAACCAACATTTCTTTATATAATTTCACTATTAATTTTCACTGTTAATTATCATAATGAAAATATTCGTGTATTTTATATTTTTATCTGATAATATGCCATAAATTATTATTTATATATACACACTATTTGACTTTGGGTAATAAAAAGAATTATTACACTTTCAATAAATGCTTATTTTTTAATTAACATTAGTACCAATAATCTAAAGAATATTTTTTTATTATTTTAGAACAAATAAGCTATATTATCTCTCTACATATATTTATTTTTATATTTCATTGTATAATGTTAAAGGTACTTTTTTATAACAATATTTACGATTCATTACCTTAAATTTAAACTCCTGACCCGTATAAATCAATATTCTTTAACGATAGGTACTATCCAATCCCTCGTCGTAATTTTTATGTTGAAAATATTTATAATATTGTTAAAACTGGTCAATTTCATTTTTTCCATATTATTACTTATCACTTGATTACACTTTACATGCACACTCATGATAATCTAATAAATATCAGATTAGGTGATACGTAAACAAAATATACTATTCGCATTCAATAAGTATTCATTCAGACGTAATACACGTTGACTGATAAAGCAATATGACAAAAGAGGAGCTTTATAGATAGTAAAACGAGTAAAAAGTTAAACTATTGAACCCATTTTTCGCAACGTTGCATTAAGACATTGCAAAAATAAATGTGATTACAGTATAATTCGAACATAAATCTAGTCATTTGCTTTAAAATAATAATTCTAACAATAATAATTCTAATAATAATAATTCTTTTATTACTGAAACGAATATAAAATTAAATAGTTTAAATTTAAAATATTTAAGCAATATCAACACTAATTTATCTTTCGTTATATTAAAATAACGATCAATAGCTACAGTAAGTTAAAATTTAGATAGTAAAGTCCTGATAAATGAATATTAGAAACATCAGAGTTTACCTTAACAAACTAATTTTTGAATTCGTGTAAAATATCTTACAATAAAATTTACTAACTAATAACGGTATAATTTTCCAATATTACAGATTATAACTGATATTTTTTTAAATATTAACCAACTACACAATTATCTTTCCATTTCATTTATATATATATATATATATATATATATATATATATATATATATATAATGTATCCAGAGTTTAAAGAGAATTAAATATGCCACATCTATTTTTTGCTACGAAATAGTACGTGAATATCTAATAACCTACAAACTAATCATTTTCTATCTATTATCAATACATTTTAAGCCAGACACAAACAATGTATCAACCTACGTACAAATACAATTGTTATCGTCATGTAAGATCAATAAGATTAATTATCAGAGGCAGCAAGTTTGCTAGTGCTTAATATTTATACAATCTCTTGTTATTAGAGTATTGAATATCACAGTACTGAAGTAATTATTTTCCGTTCTCTAAAATTAACAAATATACATACATACACATATACACAAATATATATATATATATATATATATATATATATATACAAGTATGTACATTAATTAAATAATACATTTAATTAATGAATTATTTATTATAAATAAACAATTTCTCAAATTTATCTCAATTAATAGCAATGTCCTGAATATATTTAATGCGAATTATTATTTAGTCTCATTTTGCATATTTTATAATTATGCATATTTTTGTATGTGTATCTATAAATTAATATGTGGCGGTTTAAAGTTCCGTATTTTTTCAGCATATAATATGTGTATCTATATATATATATATACAGAGAGATCTGTATAGATATTCGTGTTAAAATAAAATGATACTAATTTTAGGGTATCGCTTCGTTTATATCATTAGCTGAAAATGCAGGTATTTGTATCGCAGTATCAGAAAAAATTCTTCGTAACTCAAAAAAGGAAGACTTTGATCGTATTATTGAGCATCTCTCCTCCAAACCTCAAGCTAGAAGTGTTGTTATATTTGTAGATGAAGATAATATTAGGTAAAAATGAAAAGAAAATAAAAAGAAAAACTTTTAATCATACACATATATATGTAAATATATATATATATATATTAAATGTATGAATATACCATTCGTTATCTCTTCTCTGATTATATTTCATATAATGAAAATATACAATTACTAATCTCTTTTATATAAAGCTTATAAAAAAGCTGAAATTTAATTAATAAAAAAATATGTTTGTACAGAAATATTACCAGAGCATATATATATATATATATATATATATATATATATATATATATATATATATATATATATATATGGTAAATTGTATTTTAGAAAATTATTGAATGCTAGTATTCGGGCCAACCGTTCTTCCCACTTTTTATGGATTGGTAGTGATTCCTGGGGTGCAAAAGTATACCCAGTAAGAGATCAAGAATGGGCTGCTGAAGGTGCTATTACAATATTACCACATCGTACCTCTTTAGAAGGTTTGTTTGATTGCTTATCTTAAAAGGAAATGTGTATGCTTATTGATATTATTACACGATATTAGAATTAATATCTAATTATCATGAACCATATTATATATATATATATATATATATATATATATATATATATATACATACATATACTGCTGTCATTTTCAACATATAAATACTAACATTAATATAACATCGACAAGAAATGTAACTGAATAGGTCTATTTAAGCATATTTTACTTTATTAATGGTATATAATAAGTAAAATAGTATTTTAATAATAATCTATAAACATTATCAATAATTTTTCAAGCAAGTAACTATTATTAATTTTAAAAGGAATATTAATTCGATTTTCTTTCTATATATTTATGCAAATTATTTAAATTTATTTACGTTTGTAGTCTAGATATAAAAAATAAATATTTTTTCGATAAAAGGAGTCGTACACACATATGCAGATATATATATATATATGTGTGTGTGTGTGTGTGTGTGAAAAATATATAAAAAGAAAAAGATTAGAGTAGAAACAAATACTTTTTAGATAGACTAACTTGAAACAATCTCATTTATTCAAATACTCTCGCCTTAACTAAAAAAGAACGGTCTTCAGTGCGCCTAATAAAAGTTAACTGTTGAGCATTACGTCGAAAATTCAATTTCTATGAGAAAATTGTTCAGACTTCATTGAACTCGACCTCTATCTACGAAATATATTCGACTTGAATCGAATTTATTATTCAATCTGGTGAATACTGCAGAAAAAGTTTAGCAACGTGTCAGGATTAACAACTTGCACGTATTTGCGGAACGAATTTCAATTCGGTCGAATCAGTACGGTCATTGCAACATCGGTAACATTACGATTACTTTATCAATATGGAAAAAAAACTTTCTATTAACGACTGATTTTTTTTTGATAATATTGATTTATTTTATCAAATTTAAATGTATATAAAAACTCATTACTTAATACAATAAAATAAATATTCTATTTCGTCTCCATATTTTACAAGAGAACAGAAATACATTATCTTCATAAAGTTCATAAAATTATATCAAATTAATTAACAAGAAACAATTCAATTAAACATATAATATATGTGTGTGTGATTGTGTATGTAAGTATGAATGCATATATGTCTGTATGTGTTTGTGTACGTATACGTGTATATATATATATATATATATATATATATATATATATATATATATATATATACATACATACATATATATGCACATATCAATGTGTATAGCATAGATCGAAACTGAAGAAGTTATTATACACTAAATATATAAATTCATTTTGATTATTATTATTATTACAACATTTTAGTTCAGAATATATAGATGATTACTATTTTAGGTTTTGACAAATACTTCAAATCTTTAAGGCCACGAATGGAAGGAGATTATTGTAATATTAGTCAAGGAATCAATTTGATTGATTTTAAAAAAAATAATATACAGGTAATTATTTACTTTTATGTGGAGATTATATATATATATATATATATATATATATATATATATAAATTAAAACTATTTACTAGACAAACATTTATGTTATAACATACTAATCATTGTTGTTTAATTTTTAAATATTTAAAATATAATTAGAAAAATTTTAATTAATTTTTATGGAGATATTCGTAAGCATTAATAATATAATTTTTAAATAAAAATGTATTATTATTAATGTCTTATATATATATATAACTAAATTGAATTTCTATAAAATAGTATTACTAAAAAATACTATATTTAATATATAACTGAAAAATCAATTAAAATACGTACACCGTTTCAAATAAACACTTTCTGAATTACACAATGTATATCATAAATTAGATATCTTGTTTGTAAATCTTGGCAAACAACTTCACAATAATACATTGCTCGTTATTTTATGAAGATAATAATGTTACCCTATTGTACAAGCAGTGGTTAATTTATGTACGTTTTTTTTAGACAAACTGTCGAAATATATGGTTTAGAGAATTCTGGACACAGCATCATAAATGTAAATTTAACGGGGCAGAAGATAAATTTAATTCAGTATGTACTGGCGATGAAATTATGATTGAATATGAACAAGAAGGACTTGTACCTTTTGTAGGTAAGTAATTCGCATGCTGATAAGTTGATTTATAGTTCTAAATATTATTTCATATTGCAATTTTAAAAATGCATTTAAATAATTGTAATTACATACAAGTCATATGTCTTGGCAAAAGTGATATTAAAAATAACATTTTCAATAATAAAAACATTATTTACATCGTTTTACACTGACAGGTTTAGAAATGAAGAACTTTATTCACACATTCCATAATGATTTGTTCATGAACTGTAAAATATATATTTGTGGACAATTTTAACAATGGAATAATGCCTTAAAGTCGACAATTTAAAACTTCTAGCCTTAAATTCTGAACGTACACACATTCAAAAGATCTGTAAATAATTCAATTTATTTTTAAAAACGAACATGCAGTAATGTACACACATTTTCTTTTGTTAAAGAAAGGATATACATTTACTATTTTATCAATTTAATTATTTATTAATTTAAAACGCCTTTGTAATTATTAATATTCTATATAACAGATAAACATGTATTTTACATCAATTTTACAAAATTGATGTAAAGTACATGTTTATCTGTTATCAATATTACAAATTTTTTTTTCGTGATATATTTACACTCCCATAATGTTAAACAAACTAAAAAAGATATTGTCAATAATTGTTTTCACAGTATTGATTTATATATATATATATATATATATATATATATATATATATATTAATAACAAGAAACTGAAACTGAGATTATTAAGGTATCATCAATTACTTTCATATGTCAAAAGAAGCATTCAGTTCTTTCCGCATTATTGAAGTTGATTTTAAATTCTTTTAATAAGCAAGCATACTAATACATGTCATTTTTTACCAGTCGATGCTGTGTATGCAATAGCTCATGCTTTACATAGTATAATCAAAAATGAATGCAATCTAACAGATGACGAATCATTCTATTTGTGTGATGGATTACAACCTGCTCCACTAGGACCCCAACTACTAAAATATATCCATAATGTATCATTCATAGGTAATGTTGGATTACTGGATGTTGTATAAATGTCATCACCAGTCTATTGCATGTAGGTGGTTTTTTCATATATGTGTAGTTTATTTGACAATCATTAGAAATGCTATGTTTTAAATAACTTTATAAAACAAAATTAATTTGTTAAAATGAATGTATAGTTCGTAAATACATCATAAAATTTATTCATTAAATAAATAAATAATGGACTTTTTATTGATTATAAAAAAAATTCAATACAACAAAATTACTGATTCATTTTATACGTAAAGTTCTAAAAAAATGCTATTGATCTGTGTGACAAACAAACTTTGATTTTATTGCAAGACTATAATTTTCAATCAATTTAAAATAATTATGTACAATAGCATCTTTTCTTAATGATGTTGAAGTTATCTAATTAATAAACTTATACAAAACATATACTACAAAAATTCAAATTTTAACAATAAAATTTGTAACTAAAATTTACTAATCATGGTATTTTACAGCAATTAGTTCTACGCACACGCGTATATATGTATATATATATATATATATATATATATAAATTGATAAACATAAATTTCTTCATAAATGTTATTAAACCCCTATATAAAATTATGTCCTCTTTATATATAATATTTTCAAACGGTATCAAATTATTTTCATCCCTCGAACAAGACATTAAATTTTCAAAAATTTATTGAAAGTAATTGTAAAAAAATTATTTTTCCATCAACTGATATAAATCTGACACAAAACATTATTTGGCTCCTGAATCAATACAAAACAAATAACATTTGAAAAATCAAATTAAAACAATCGTATTTTCATACTTATCACATGCTGTAACGAAATGTTTATATTTTGAATTTTAATTAAACAATCGATGTTTATTTTTTTAATTCTAGTCACATACATATGCACACATACACACAACACACACACACACACACATATATATATATATATATATACAGACTTCTGGAATATTACATTATTCTTTATATAATACATTTTATTTTAAAAAAATAATCTAAATATTTGAATTTCACCTAAAATTTTATATAAATAAAATCTTCATCATCATTGATGTTTTATTTTTTTGTTCAGCATATATATATATATATATATATATATATATATATATACATACATATATATATATGCGTGTGTGTGTATGTGTGTATGTATATATACATATATACTTTAATGCAATACTATTTTAGGTCGTCAAGGAACTGAAGTAAAGTTTAATTCTGATGGTGATGCTTTTGGTAGTTACAACATATATCAATATCAACATAATGAAGGAAAATATGATTATGTGCAAATTGGGGCTTGGAAAGAAACGTATGGAATTTAAACGATTTTTAATTTTATGTTTTTATTTCAGTTCAAGTAAAACCTTGGATAAAAATAAATAAAAACTATTGTGATAATTCATTTTATTTCGGTGAATTTTTTTAATATAATCTAAATTTTTATGCTACGAAATAATAGTGAATTTGTTTTTCAAAACAAATTTTATCTGTTAATGACCATTAAGCCATTTGATCGTATTGAAAGAATTAATAAATTACAATTTTATATACTTTTTATATTATAAAATGAGGTACCCAAAAATTACAAGTAATTCTTTAAGCACAAATAATTGGATTACATTATTAATTTGTTTTATCTGGAAAAATTAATTATACCAATCACAATTGAGATTTCAGTAACATTGGGTTGTAATTATATACTACATGAATAATTAATTTTTAAATATCACAATGAAATCATTTTCGTTATGATTATTAGCACAAATATTTAAAAAAATAATGAAATTTTAATATTTACACTTACATTAACTTTAATACACTGTACCATTTACAAAAAAAAAGTGATTTAAATAAGCTTTATTATTTCTAATCAGTAACGATTTTTCGAACAAATGTATATATATATATATATATATATATATATATATATATATATATATATAATTATTTATGTAATACATTACTTATAAAAGACGAATGAGTGCATAAATTTTAAACTATTTTCAAATATTCAGTTTGTATTCCATTAAACACAAAAAATATAATTCATGTGTTCATGCTGCACGTGGATAGTTTAAATTTAAGTTTAGAACATGTCCAGTGGAAAGAAAGTATATCAACACCACGATCAATCTGCAGTGAACCATGTGCTTCAGGACATATAAGAAATTTTCAGGTATGAAAAATACTATAATTAATTTTTAAACAAAATTAAGAATTATATTTCATTACATATGTATATAAAAAATCATTCAATAACTTGTATTGAGAATATATATAACAATTTTTATAATCATGATATTTGCTCTAAGAGAATTCTGGAAGCCATATTTGGGTTCATTTATTATAAGAACGTATAATAAATAACGTATACATAAGGAAGCAATATAATAAAAATGATAATATTATTTAAATTTATTTCCATGATTCAAAATAATAATAATATTAAAAGGATCAATGCTGCTGGAGCTGTGTTGCATGTAGAGAAGATGCATATGTTTTTAACGATACATGTAATGCTTGTACTCCAGGATATGCACCAAATTTAGAAAAAAATGAATGTGTTAAATTAGAAGCAGAAATAATTGAATGGCAAGTACATATATACACACGTGTATATATATATATATATAAGCTTAAGACTAGATATTATTATTTTCATGCCTTATTTTTTCAGGTTAAATCCTTGGGCTTTAGTCCCACTAATTTTCAGTGCTGTAGGAATTTTTTCGACAGTATTCACAACATGCATTTTCATTCGTTATAATAAAACGCCTGTTATTATGGCATCAGGAAGAGAATTATGTTACGTGCTTCTTTTTGGCATATTAACTTGCTATTCTATGTCCTTTGTAATATTAGCAAAACCAACTGTAGAAGCATGTGCAGTAATGAGAATCGGTCTTGGACTGTGTCTAAGTATATGTTATAGTGCTATATTCACTAAAACGAATCGCATATCTAGAATATTTAACAGAGGTGTGAAAAGTATCAAACGGCCAGTCTACACATCACCTATTTCTCAAGTGGCAATTGCACTTGGTGAATACATTTTTAAATATGCATGTAATTAAATAAATGAACACGCATGCACACAAATACACACACACACACATATATATATATATATATATACATATATATATATATAATTGTAAAATTTTATTCGTAATCCCGTTGGTATTTTGTCCTGAAGGTCCTCTTTCTTAAGGATCAGCTAAATTCATCATTTTTACCATTTTTAAATAATTTCATTAACAAACACTATTGAGAAATACTTTTATACCGATGTGACACTCTAGATAAATTTATTAAAGAACAATCTGAAGTTTCTCTAAGTCCAGAAATAAGCTGTTGTAATATATTATAGGCATGTGATTCAAAGTATAATAGCGAAAAAGAATATTATAGGAAAACATGTACACCGATAAACATAACTACACTTTTAACTATTAATTATTAGTTAAGTAAAATGTTTAATTTTTTTATATTATAGGCATTGTATCAATACAATTAATTGGTTCAATTGGTTGGTTAATTTTTGAACGACCAGATGTCCGCGAAATTTACCCCCAACCATTAACCGCTGTATTGACATGTAGAGTTTCAACATTTTCCTTAATGATGTCTTTAATCTACAATATGATCTTAATCATATTATGCACATTATATGCATTCAAAACACGAAAAATTCCAGAAAACTTTAACGAAGCTAAATATATAGGATTTACTATGTATTCGACATGTATTGTATGGCTAGCATTTATACCAATTTATTTCGGTACTAATAATGATTACAAGGTAAATTTAATAAGGAATATCAAACATTGAAAATATTTTTAGTAGAATATAAATGTATGTATACATATATATATATATATATATATATATATATATATATATATATATAGTACATATGTATTTAATTGTGATATTTTCAATTATTCAAATATATTGTTTTTTAGATACAAATATCTAGCGTATGCATGTGTTTAAATATCAGTGCTACAGTCGCTCTAGGCTGTCTTTTTACTCCAAAAGTATACCTCGTATTATTTCAACCATATAAAAATGTTCGACCAGGAAATGGAGTTAATCAGGTAAAATACTGTTTGATTTTTTTTATTTATAGCTTGTCTATACTTTTATAAGTTTAATAGGTAAAAAATCCGATCTTATTCACATTGTTATTTTCAGAGTGGAGTCAATGATACAAGACCTGCATATAGCATGCGATTTTCTGGACCTCGCTCTCAAACAATGCAATCTATGACTAGCAACAGTAAATCATCACCAAAAGCTCCACACAAACATGTTAATGGCGATCCAAACAACTTAACAAGCCCAAGTATCGAGAAAAGCTCTCTTAGCGAGACACATTAACTTATTAAAAATATATATTACTTTTCTACATCATCTTTCAGATATTATTAATTTTTTTAAATTTGATTTATATTTATATATAATAAACCACTTATTTAAAATTTTACACTCATATAACGAATATATATTTTTGTATTCAGAATTTAATCGATTTTAGGATTGCTACCATCTAAAGTAAGCACATGTTGACAAATTAATTACCAAAAACTAATGCAAGTTGATTGTAAATATATATCAAGTTTTTTTCATTAAAATTATATTAGAGAAAATACTGATCTCCCAATTTAACAGTTTAAATTACTAATATAACTTCAAAAGACAACGAAGTACATATCGCGAAAAAAAAATTAATAATGTATTAGTTTTTATAATATAAATAATACGTACTGGTTTGATCTAAAATTACAGTTAATATTAATATTAGGTTAACTATGATCAATATCAGAAATTAGTGTGTATTGTAAAACAAAATTATTTTCTTTATACGTATATAGAAACAATATTTAAAAACAAATCTAAATTGGTTAATACAAATTATTAACGCCAATGATTTGTTAACTAATATATATATATATATATATATATATTGAAAATGTTATTTGTAAATGTACCTCTAAAAGAATGTTAATTGTTGAATAATAAAATAATTATAATATATACACATTTACCATCTTTTACAAATTGCTATATTAATGTAATTCTAATTACATTTCGTTACACGAATTACATACATATATATATATATATATATATATATATATATATATATATATACATATATATATATACATATATATATATATATATAGTTTTCTAGTAATTCGTAAATTAGAACATTTTAAAAACTGACAAATAACAAAAAAAATATTATTTTTATTATATGTCATTAGAGTATCATTCATTTACGTAAATAAAAATTATGTGTAAATATAACTAAATAATTTATTAAAATTGAAAAAAAAACGGTTAGATCACATTACAATTTACTGTTTCAAATTTCTTGCAGAAAAATGTATAGTCTATAACTTTATATATAAAAAAATACAAAAATAAATGTTACAAGTACTACTAACCATATATTGACTATACTATTACTAGTTATTTAATGACTTTAAAAAGAATATCTGTCAATTAACCTGATACTGACTGGTAGCAATCCTAACTGATCCCAAACAATTTCCGTCGAAATTATAATAAAAATATATACAATTGATTTAAAAAAAAATATTTTATAAAAATTTATGTTTAAAAAATTGATTGTTAAAAGAATGAAACTAGTACTATTTCAATACATAAATATTTATAACGAATATATTTGATATTAAATACGTGAATTATACAAAAACTATCAGTTAATGAGAAATAATAGAATACAAGTTAAATTTACTATTACATAATATCATGGGAATTTACAATTAGTGAATTAAATTACTCAAAATACATTGTTTCTCTAAAATCAATTACAAAACATTTTTTTTTCAATGCGATAAAAATGAATGGGTAAGGATTTGAAATAAGAGATACTTTTTATATTCTTCCACACACATATATATATATATATATATATATATATATATATATATATATATATATATATATATATATATATATTTATTTATTTCAGTAAGGTAAATAATAGACTGAATAGTTAACAATATAAGTTTATAATAAATAATACTATAGATGTATTATAAAAAAAAATCAGTTCCAATGATAGGAACCACATTTTAAGTAAAAATGAATGCAAATAATTTGTATCGTTGTACAAAATGTACGCATTCATGCACGCACACACACATACATACGCCCGCGCATGCATATATATATATATATATATATATACACATACATACACACACACACACACAGTATTCTCCTCGTATTTAAGACCTATCGCAGATAATAGCGAACTCATGTATAAGACATTTCATTTTCATACATAGCTATGATCAAGTTTAATTGATAAGTTACGCACAAGACATTTCCAATATATATTGACTGATAACATCATAAATAAATTCACATATTTTTTCCCATATACAACACGGTTTTTGTACATTTCCCAAGGAAAAACATACCTAATGCACACGACACTATATAAACACAACAGACACCCGGATAAAAGCAAGGAAAACAGCTTACTTAACACCATACCTCTGTCCAATTTAATATAAAATGAAATCAACAATAAAAACCTTATTCATTCATTTATTTTAAATAAAAGCTCAGCTAATAGAGTGGAATGATCAGTCTATGTATTTTACGTTTATGGTTTAACACAGTTTTATCTGTATGAATTTATATCTCACAGTTTGCAAATAGGTAGATACCTTAATGAATTTGAACTAATACAATTTGTCTTTCACTCAGTTCCGTGAAATACAAATAACGTTATACGTGTCCACCTCTATTAATCAAACTCGTTTTCATTCATTCCACTTTTTAAATCGGTTTAATATACTCACTCTTGAGTTTACCTGCATAACTTTTAAATGAGTACAAGTAAAACTGTTGCTAAACCAAAGTGTATAGGGCATTCGTATCATTTATAGTGATCATGGTTTTGAGAAAAATATTAGATCATGTACTGCATACATACATATATATATATATATATATATATATATATATATATATATATATATATATATATATATGTATGTATGTATAAAGCTGAACGTCGATAGATCACTCAATTTAGACAAATAAATTAATAGACACTACAATTGCATTAATTTCGATCTTACATATTCCAATAATTAATCAAAACACTTTTCAGTTATAAATCTAATAAAATATCGTTTAATTGATTTTTCCAAGCCATGATTTCATAATTTCTTAATATATGATTACATTCAAATCGACGACGACGATATATTTGATTATTAAAATAGTTTGACGAATTATTTTATATAATGCCTCTCTCACTTTGACGATTATATTTGTCGGAGTGGAAGAAGCATTGTTTAGCAACTATTTAATTAGTGTACAACCAATCTCGTATTAATCGAACGTGTCAATGTGCTAGCAGCCTAGCTGTACACTCAATCAAAATATACAAACACTAAATATATATTAAATGTATACTAATGAATAATCAGTGTGTTTTTGATGACTTTTAAATAAACAATTAGAACATTTCAAACGAGCTTTCTCGATTTGACTAATATATTTGTCAGCATTTCAACGTACATTCGATATTAAACAACGATTAAAACCTATTTGCACTTATACACAATTTGTGGAAAATTTAATTTAAATACACTGAAACAATTTTACAATAATTTTTTAATGTATGCATTATATGTGCATTAGATTTTTGTAACTTATACTCCACAAATTTAATAGCTACAATGTTGTTCTCGTGAAACGTAATATACATTTTAAATTTTTTTTTTATTCTAGAGGTCCAGTTGGAAAGTACGTATTGTTTAAAAGATACATTTTTTTGTAATTTCCTTTTCACGAAATATATAAAATCCAATAATTTCGCTAAATAATACTGAATTTATTATACTTTTAAAGAGCATATTGTTATAAAAAATAATGACAATTCACCGTATTTTCTTCAAAATAATAATATTTATATGTACAAAGTACAGATATAAATCAAGACTCAATAAAAAAAACTGCAATATATATATATATATATTGAATTAAACCTCCTCTTTTGGGATGGATAATTATGCTTTTTGAAATTGGCATGTTTGTTTTTTGTGCAACTTTTTTAATTATTTTAAATTTCCAACTGTACTCAATAACTTCAATGGTTACAAAACAATAAATAATTTTTGATTCACAAGAAATCTATATGAATACATTAGTTTTCTTTATAATTTTCTACTTTTTAACTTTAAGAAGATAAATCATACTGCAATGTTTTTCTCTTGTAGACTGTTTTAATTCAATTCAATAAACTACAGTTTGTTAGAAATTCTAGCAACTTGTAATGTAGTAAACTCCTATTATCGCCTGTACCTTGTATTATTAATTAATAAAATAATTCATCCATCTTTGCAAGCAATCTCTGTATATTGTAAGATAAGATGGATAAATAAACCATGGAAGTATTTTAATCTCATCCTACATAGGAAACTTAACACTGGAATGTACTGATTAAAAATTATATTATTTTTAAACTAGACAAGTGAATGCTTTAATTTCAGTTATTAACAAAATAATATACTTGATTGTAACTCATTAATGTGCATTTTTACATTTTATATTTATTGATTTTCAAAAAATTTTAAATGTTTTTTTATAACACTGGAATAATGAAATAAAATAACTTAATACATTAGAATATGTAAACATAGGTTACTGTTTAAAAAATGTTAAAAATCAATTTTAATGTATCGTTTCTCCAACTTTATTACGCAGTATATATATATATATATATATGTATATATATACAAGAAATGTATCCTACATGTAAATATAACTCCAAATAACAATTTATTATACAAAAAGTCAAATTAATATGGATATTTTATATTATTTTTTGATGACTGAATTATATAATTTAGTATAGATTGCGTATATATAAGTTGGATAAATGAATAGTCCATGTTCTTTAATCAAAATATCGATAGGCTAAATAATTCCTGTAAATAATGGAAAAAATAACAATATAGATTTAGATATAAAATTTTAAATTAGGATTTAATTAAAGACACTATTAATTAACAAAGCACTCCTGTTGATAGTTGTGATGTTAAATAACATAAAACAAAGTATCAATTTTATTCATTTAATAAAAACAGCTCAATATGTCGTACTTTCTAATCTTTACTTGACGCTATAATAAATTTTCTTCCTTTTTTCATTTTAATCCTCAATCTTTCTAACATCCCAATAATACAGGTTACATATATTTTAATCTGCAAGGTACAAAAAATATTTTATTAAGACTAGGTTCTTTTCATTTATTCCACTGTAAATACTGAATATTTTTTGTTACAAAAATCAAAATATCCACACTTAGCTAAAAAATTTAGAGCATTATGAAAATACTACTTGGTTACACATTTTACACATGAACTTAATTGTTAACATATTTATTCAGAATTAAAATCAGTATTAGGTAACAAATTAATATATTTCAGAAAATAAAACAAATTTATAGTGCTACTTTCAAGTCACAAAATTAATCGTCACAGTATTACAAAAGAATAACATATTTCACACTGAACAAACTTTTCAGTCACATTTAAAACTATACACAGCTTAACTTTTACCAGCTTGTAATATCTGCAATGTTCAATATTTACAAAGAAATCATTTTATTACATTATTAAGAATGAGACATTAATAGAAATTTAAAAATAAATACAAGATTTTTCACCAAAATGTAGTTATCAATTATTGTCCCTTTTGATTCATATGTATATTTCAATTCCACCATCTGCTTTAGAACATAGGCATGCAATTTATCAGAATAAATGTTTTCTGTACCTATGCTCTTAAGATGATAGCATAACAAAAATGATTCACATAAACATATCAAAATGGCCAGTATCAATGACATGGCATATTAATTAACATAGTTTTTTTAAATAATTCATGGAAATATATTTAGAAACAATAAAAAACTATATGTGTGACTTCTTTGAATTTTTACTGTGATACAAAATCAATGCATTTTCATTACTTATTAAAATATGTTAGAAAATATTACAAAATATTATTTGTATTAATCTAATTACATTGTAATAAATGAAACTATTCTAAAATACATTAAGAACTATATGAAAATTTCTTACAAAAATAAGCATATACTATCTTCCATACATACACACATATACATGTTACAAAGTGAACCCTGAAACAATCTGATTTGTTATAAATTATAATAAACATTAAATTAAAAATATTGAAAAAACCCATTAAGGAGCAATTACAATATTACAAGAAAGAAAAATTATTAAATTATACTATTTCAATTTAGAATGAATGAAAATACACAAATTATAAAATAAACTTATTCTATAACAAATTATTTATATTTATATTCCACTCTTCATAAAATAACTTAAATGAATAATTATTTATTAATAAAAGTACTAATTAATTTCTTGATAACTGTCTGTACAGATTTTTTATATGCAGATCAAGTTGAATATATCAATACTTATTCAGCCACGTTTCTTGATCAAATATGATGATTAAACTTTTTTATCTAAAATAAAATAATCATTTACAATAACTGAATTTAAAACTCTTCCCCTAATACAGGTATGAGTGTGAGTGGAAGTGTGTGTATATAAAAAATATATATATATATATGTGTGTGTGTGTTTGTATATATGTATGTATATATAATACATATAAAATTTAAATGAAAATACTGACTAAAAATTACTACAAAATACGATAAATATCTATAGTCAATTCACAAACCCTTTTTCCTTTTTTCTGCTGCTATATATTCAGTCATTGGCAGTCCACTCACACCGCAAGTACCAATTCCTACTCTTCCATTAACATTATCAGGAGAAGCAAATATACTCTTATTTTTAAGGCCTTTTTTTGCTGCTTTAGAACTAAATGCCAACCATTTATTTTTTTCTACTTCCTTCTCTGCCTCTAATTCTTTAAATCGTTGCTGCTTTTTCTGCTTCTTTTTCTTTAAATATTCACGTTGATTCACTTTTGGATACCGGCGACTTAAAATTATATATAATTAGATATCTGAAACTTACTTTAATGTACTGTTCAGAATTTATAACAGTTCAACTGGAAAATTCTGCAATTGTAAAGTATGCTAGGTATACATCCATATACTTTTCAATACAAATGTTTTATCACTGAAATTCATGTAGATATTTTGAAAAGTTTCTGTACTGAAATTCATAGAAACACCTCAAACTTTCATTAAATATTTTAACTATTAGTTTATTTGTATCATAAAAGTTAAATGTAATTAATGAATATATAATACAGACAAACAAATATTCATATGCTGCATAAGAATTATACATAACAATAATAAATAAATGTAACTTTAAAATAACCAAATATCTTACCTCCTTTCTGGCTCAATTTTCTTTTCCGCTATATCTTTTAAATCAATAATGCTAAGAACAGCCCTATTTTTATATGTATCAAAAGTTACATTGACTTTCCCATCTGGTAAAAGACGATCAATAACAGCATCATAATACCTGCAATTATACTTTTATTAGACATCACATGTAATATAGAAAAAAACAAACTGATAACCGTATAAGTTCACATGTATAATTGATTGTATATATATACATAACAGTAAACTTAGTAAATGTAAGAACTTACTGTCCATTACTCCACTTCGCTAAACACTTATCACCTTCTTTCCAAGGTATGACAGGTACAGGTGGACGGAGTGCAGCACGAGTACCTTGACGCTGTGCTGCAAGCAATGCTTTACGAATTTCATCATCCCGATCCAAATAGAGAGCAGCTGAACTTCCTGGGATAATACTATCATTTTTAGTGTTTTCTATTACTTGAGCTTTTAAATCTTTACTAAGTTCAATCACCTCTTCTAAATCCTCTTTCAACTTCAATAATTCTTTATTATCGCCATCGGATAATAGCGCAGCTTCCACCTAAATATACATATATTTTCCATTTTATTAATTTCAAATTTATATATATGAAATACGGTTACCTGTTGTAACTGCAAAATATAACTTTGTATATCGTCCGCCATTATTCACAAATTACAATAAATCATTGACTAATTAATAAATATTCACTAATGATTAAAGATACTCTTCTCTGACTACTGGCAATTATTAACTCAATCGAATTCAGTTGTTTTACGTTCATTACAATATACCAATTCCTGAAAACTATATAACAATAACTATTTATCTGTGATTCTAAAACTGTTATATAAAAAATGTCATAGAAACAGTAATTTAAATATGAGTTGAAATTATGGGTATTAATATATATTAAATGCTGATTTAATTACATCGAATGTCAAATTTTAAATAAAACTAACTTTAAAATAACAAGAAATGCCTATAGAATGTTAAATATATAAGGAAAAAATTTTTTTATCATTTAAATAATTAATCTATAAACTGTCCTTATGTTTATACAGTAACTAAATTTATACATGTACTGCAAAATCATTCTACGTACACAATATAAAAAGAAAGAAATTGCACAATTTTTAGTTCATCATACATTTAGTTTATAATTAATGAGGTTTATTAAATTATTCAAAAAATAACATTTTATTGTTACAATTTATCAATTCACTTTATTGCATATTCGTACTTAACTGATCATTAATATTCTCATTAGGAAATATTTACAAAAACTGATATTAAAAATTCAATTTGGTATTTTACTGCAATTTGTAAATTACATTATTTTTTAATACTTTAAATTAATCTTAACTTCTTAAGTCTTAAAAGTAATGAAACTGAAGGCACTTTTTAAAATGTATTTTGCTGATGTTACCTTAAAAAAAGGAATAAATTAACAGACATAATGAAAACATTTTTCTTTGTACATTTATTAAAATAATAAAGTTCACATTGCATTAAATAACAATCAACATACCTGTTATATACATCATATAAAAATTCATCCGTTTTATTTATTTCAATATAAATAATTTTTAAACAGTGAAAACAATTTTACACATCTCTCAAGTTTCCTTTAAGCTTTTTTTAACATGCGAATATAAAACTATTGTGATTATAATACAAAATAAACAAACTAAAAGTGATATAGGATTCATTTTTTAGATCAAAAATCAAATATATAAATGGATGGACAAAAATGAACAAGGCGGGTTCAGGTTTTATCATATCTGATACATAACACCTTTCATTTCAATGACATTAAGTATTTCTTTTTTAATAAAAACATAGTATTCCACACTTTAATTTACTATAATTCTGTCTTTTTTAATATTGATATTGAAATTAGATTAAATATAATTTTTTAATTAATAATTCCAACTCGACGCATTTCTTTGACTAAAATATTACCCATTTGTGCAGGTGACTTTGTTACTTTCACTCCAGCCTGTCACAAAAAAAAGAAATTAAATAAATGTGTATGCATGTATGTATGTTCACACAATCATACATAGACCCACACATCATATATACTATTTTTCACACATAATAACTTTTAATATAATATCTAAGAACCTACATTTTCTAATGCATTTATTTTATCTTGTGCTCCTCCTTTACCACCAGTAATAATAGCCCCTGCATGACCCATTCGACGACCAGGTGGAGCTGACAATCCGGCAATAAATGACACTACTGGTTTTGCTTTTGGACCCTTTAGAATAAATTAATAATACATTAATATATTGGTGTTTGCATGCATACACATTCATGGAAGTGTAAGTATGTGTATATATTTATACTTATATATAAACTAATCAAACTGAAATTAAAATCTTACAGTATTATGTTTCAACAAATAAGCAGCAGCTTGCTCTTCTGCTACCCCACCAATTTCTCCAATCAATATAATTCCAAGTGTTTCTGGATCATTCAAAAATACTTCAAGACAGTCAATAAAATCAGTTCCATTGAAAGGATCACCTCCTATACCGACACATAATGTCTGTCCTAAACCAACCTAAATCAGATTACAACCATAAATTAAAACAAAAAATACATATAATTTGAAATAACTTACTTGCGTTGTCTGCTGTACAGCCTCATATGTCAATGTACCAGATCGTGATACAACACCAATTCTACCACGAGCATGAACATGACCAGGCATGATACCAATTTTGCACTAAAATACAAGAGTAACTTAAATGTTTTCTCAGGAATATCAAAATATTCATAATTTTTTTTTCTTTTTAATATAAGGTACATAATTTATAACACATTTCTAAATATGTTTAGTACAAAATACATAGTATATAAACCCACTGTACATTGCAAAAATTATTGTAAATATAATTATAAACCTTTATTACTTTCATTCATTATTCATTACTTAAAGTCAGACCTTTTCTGGTGCTATGATTCCAGGACAATTTGGACCAACAAGACGAGATTTATTTTGTCTCAATAAACGATGTTTTACTTTCACCATATCATGTTGTGGAATACCTTCTGTAATACAAACTATCAACGGTACTTCAGCATCAATCGCTTCAAAAATAGCAGCAGCTGCACCTGGCGGAGGAACATAAATAACAGTGGCATCTGCTCCAGTAGCATCTACAGCCTATCAAAATAAACAACTATATAAACAAGAAGAAATTTTAACAAATTTATTACACATCATGCTCCAAATATTCAACTAATTTTTTCCCTTTCTAATATACAAAACAGAAGTCTTTAAAAATAAGTACCCAACACCTTTTTCATTCTCTAAAAAGCCATAATATACATATTTTATTCTTTTTAATCATAAAACATTGCATATTCCTCTTTTTACATATTATTATTGTTGTTATATACATTACTATTATTTAACCTACCTCTTTCACAGAGTTGAAAACTGGACGTCCCAGATGTGTTTTTCCGCCTTTTCCTGGTGATACACCACCAACAATTTTTGTTCCATAATCAATAGCCTGCTCACTATGAAAAGTACCTTGTTTTCCAGTAAATCCTTGACATATAACTTTTGTATCTTTGGTCAACATTAAATTTTTTCTTGTTTCATCATAAATTGTACTTGCAAAACGAATATGTTTTTTGAAAGAAGCTGATAACTTCACACAATCTTTAACTAAAAATTTAATTCCTGAATTAAATTTTGTAACACCTTGATTCTAAAAAAATAACATTAATTTCAAATAATCATTTTTGTAAATGATGTACTGATTTTGAAGTTGCAAACATGTCATTTCAGTGTATATTAATTTACAGATACATAATTAAATATTTAGTATTATTGGTAAATAGATAACAATGAATGAAATAATAAAGCATTAATAAATTGCATAATAACGCAACAAACTATATTCATTAACGTAATTACTTTTTTATTCAGTTTAAATTCACAATAACATGGCTCGTTATATTTTCTTTGAATAATAAATTAGCGCAATCAACGTTTGACGTGAACAAATACACTGTCACCCACTAATTACTACTGAATATATAATACTAATTGTACAAAATTACATAACTTTACCTAATATTCTACTTAGAAATAACCCAGCAATCGCCATCTTGAACAAAATGTACTGATTTTTAGAACTTGAGATCGGCTACAAGTTCGAACTATGAACTGTAAATATTGTAGCAAATGAACTTTGGAATTAATTTCAATCAACGTGAATAATAACTATTGCAGCTCTTTATATTATATCAATTATTTCATTTCAATGAAATACAGATAAATTCAATTTGCTATACTTTTTAATTTGCAAAAAAAACTACTTTAAATATTTTTCTTTAAAATCTTCAATCTTTGACAGACCAGTATAGTAATAATTACAATCCAGTTGTATCAATATGGTTAAATTCAAAAATGTATCTTACCCCACAATCACAAACATTTTTCAGATCAAAGTCGTTCAGAAATATTTTTTTTGTTTGTGAAATATCAAATTCATATGCGAAAAATTTGTCATACTTACATTATGTACATATATTATGCGAATGTTAGATACTTACACACACGCGTATTTAAACCCATTTATAAACATTTTTATAAAAAAAATAAAAAGCTACTTTTATTCTCAATTACAAAGTAATGTAAAGGGACAAAATGATTACTTATTAAATCATTAATAAAGAGAAAATACTAAAAATATACTTACAAATAGGTAGAATTAAAATTACATATTTTTCAT
>CM068324.1:18754893-18884893 GCA_034766995.1 Acanthacorydalis orientalis | reverse complement strand
TTAAATAAATAATTGTATCTTTAAAGACTGAGTTACAATAGAGTGACTAGTTAAAGCCGAGACCAAATCCCAGTGGAAGATATTATGCCTTTTATATATCTGTATAGCACATTAGCCTTACAAACATCTACGATGAAAATTTTCATCATGACAAATTGAAAATATTTATATTACGTAAAAAAAAATAACTTACAAAGTTAAATCTCTTTATGAAAAAAAGAATGAATTCATAAGTAAAAGAAAATACCAAATTAATTAATATTTTTATCTATATTTTGTCATACTTGGTCCAATTTCATCTAACACTGTAAAAGATTTTTCATTTTTACTCAAAAAATTTAATACTGTTAAAGAAAACAATAATTAACAAAAAAAAATTATCACATTCTCAAAAAACACTACTTTTATGTGACAGTGTTATGTATGTTATAGACACATGAATGTATATACGCATACACGTGTGTGAGTATTTATATTCACCCGGTTTTTTATCCACATACGTAAATTCAAAACACCCTGTCACATTATGTATACTAAATTAAGCATATGTTAATGTGAAAGTATAAATACATATGTATGAATATTTTTACATATTGTCTCCACTTATACAGACACTGTCACAACTGTTCATCATTGTAATCACTACAAGTAATGAAATAAATTCTACTCTATCATGTTTTCTTTACAAAAAGAAACATGATACAAATATTGCCCTGAAAACCAATCTTCCAAAAAAGCATAACATATATGCCAGGTCTCATGGCAATTAAAATATCAGATTATTTATTAACAGTGGTAAATGAAATCACTATTTTTTTATATATATTACCATTATTTTTAATAACAATCAATCATTAATTTTTTGCAATATGCTAATCAGAATGAATTTTACCAATGATGGTTAACTTCAAAACTTACTTGCATATAAATGAAGACTGTTAAAAAATATCTATGAATGTATGCATTAAGGATGTGCATTAAAACACATTTAAAAATTACTGTGTATTTTTTTATATTAAATTACTTAAATATTTGAAGATAACCACTTTTCACAATAATAAGCACACTTTGATGTGAATTATAAACTGAGTTAATTTTTTTAATTTATTTTAAAAAGAACTTATTGTAAAGAATTACATCATAATATGAAATTTGTGCAAAATTACATCACTGAATGCTAGATAATATAATATTTAAATCCACTACACAATTAAGACTTTTTTTAATCTACATAAAAAAATTGCCGGTATCACCTATTTAGGAATGATTTATACAAAACATGGTCCACTTACGTCAATAAATCATTATGAATACTAAAATAAATCATAAAATAACACTGATGTCTGTGTTTAATTTAATAAAAGAACATTTTAAGTTATATTCAGAATCGACGCAAAATAAACTAAAGTAGTTAGCATGGAATAACAGAACAATCAAGAGAATAGGAAAAGTAAAACCAATAAGTTAAAAATAAAAGGAATACTAAATAAAAAAAAATAGTTTCGTTCATTTCATACAATCAATATTAAATACCATAAGAAATATTTGATTACACAAACCTTTTTTCAACTATAAAATATTTAACATCATTTTATATTTAAATAAGACATAATTTAAACATGTAACAATATTTTTGTTAATACATACGAGCATTCAAATAAAATTAATGATGAAGATTCACAATAAAATGTACTTATCACATATGAAATGCAGTGAAAGTAATTATTATATGCATTTGACACTACTTTATGAACATTTCAAATATGTTCAGGTCTACTTATAAAGCACCCAAAAACAAAACAAAAATGAAAGAAAACGAAAAAAAATAGAACAGTTTAAATACAAAACTTCCTTTGCCAAAATTTTATATAATATATATATATATATATATATATATATATATATATATATATATATATATATATATACATATACTAGTAATTACAAAGTATATTTATTATGTTAATATTTATTTTTTATGCGATGCATGACACCAGTTCAAAAAGGATCTGAAAAAAAATCACATCAATCAACAATATAATAAACATTATATACTTATATTGAATTGTATTAAGTAATAAATTCAATACAAAAAAAGAAAAAGAATACATTTAAATTAACCTTTAGTGTAACTGATTTAAATTATGTTGTGAAATATATTTATAATGGTGAACATCATAAAAAATTTGATAATTTTATTATTAAACTGAAATGTTATTGTGAATGAAGTAAATAAAGAAAAAAAATCTCATTCACATACTTCTATAATACTATAAATATTATACTTTTAACTTTCAATTATATATATATATATATATATATATATATATATCCATTAAAATACATAAATTAATTATATACCTGAGGTCGATTTTGTTTCAGGAAGTGTTGATTTATTAGAATTGATTGTATCCTCATTGGTAATTAAATCTGCAGTTGGAGTCATTGATTCATTGGCATTTCTTACATTATGTTGTTCAACCCTGCATAGAAAGTAAATAATTTACAAAAAAATGTTAATATGTTATTTAATAAACATGTAATTAAAACCCAGTTAATAATTTAAGATTAGATGAATATAGAATACAAAACAATTAAAATGTAGAAACACAGTTTGAAACTTTGTCTGATTATTATAAATAGAAGATGGAATTTAAAAACATAAATCTAAAATAACAAAACCAAATTTTAAATTATACTTTGTTCACATTGTGAATAAAATTAAAATGTATGTTTAGGTTCTTAGTATTTTTATTTTCTCAAAATTATTTTCAAGTCATAACTGAATGACAAAAATATAGTCCATATATACATATACATATGTATATATATATATATATATATATATATATATATATGTGTGTGTGTATATATATATATATATATATATACATATATATACACACACACACATATATATATATATATATATATATATATACACCTTATCACAATAAGTAATAAATTTCAATATGTGAACATAAAATTGATGTTAAAACAATTACAATAAAATCACATATTCTTTTCAATATAAAAATCTCAATAGAAATATATTTCAAAACCTCTCGATTTAACTTACACATTATCGATGTTACTTCCATTAAGTGGTAACTTTGGGGAAATGAATATTAGTTGTGAATCAGTACTAACTGGATTGAAATCATTATCCATTGTTAATTCTTCAGATTTAATAACTGGACTCTGTGTTTGACTATTATCATTTTCGTTCATAACTGTTACTTTTTTGGAATCAATACCATTATCTGACATTTCTGTCCCATTGCGCACTATACTTTTTTCTGGAACCAATGTAGACTCTTCAGTTGTATTTCTAGCATTTATGTCAGGTGCTGAAGATGGTCTATCATCTTGGTTATTTGACTATGAAAAAAAATCAAAAAATTATTTTCATGAAATTTACTAGATCTAAATTTTTTTCAATTAGATTTATATAAACAGACACTTTTTAGATTTCTAATAACGTATGAAACATACTAATTACTAATTTGACCTGTTGAATTTTTTTAAAAATTTTTCTTATAAACTTTAAGACTTTTACCTGAATTGGTGTGCCACTTGTTGCACTACCAGTAGATCCACGATTACGTGTCCTAGACATTATTGCTTCAACACGTTTACGTCGAGCTTCGCGTTCCTTTTCTTCTTTTTGCAATTTTTCAGCGAGTTCAATTCGTTGACGGTCTGCTTCTTCACGTGCTTTTTTTTCAGCCTCTTCACGTTCTGCTCTTTGTTTTGCTTCTTCTTCACGCATTTTACGTTCTTCTTGCTCTCTTTTTTGAGCTTCTTCGATAGCTTGTCTTAAACGAGTTTCTTCAGCTTCTCTTTGTTCTTTTGCTAAACGAAGAGACTCTTCTTCAAGACGACGTTGTTCTTCATCTTCAGCTCTTTGACGTTCTGCTTCGATGCGTGCTTCTTCAGCTAATCTTAATCGTTCTCTCTCAGCTTGTCTTTCTGCTTCTTCACGAGCTAATCGTCTTCGTTCAGCTAATGCTGCTTTCGCTTCTTCTTCAGTTGTAATACGACTTTTAGCTATTGTAGAAGCTATAAAAATATTTAACTTTTATTATAAATTAAAAAAAAAACAATAACAGCATTCATATGTATACATTTCGTATTGCATACAAATAAGACAAATCAAACTTTATCTCGGCCACTATTTCTTTATTATACCAACTTTTCTTACCTGTCATATCAGTAACATCTGATAGATCTATTGACTGACTCATTGAGGGTGGTGGGTGACTAACACCAACATTTTTAATATTTGTTTCATTTTTAGCTGATTCTAAGTTAGTATTATTTAAAATATCTATGGACATTACTTCTGAAATATTATCAGTGGATGCAAGTGAATTAGAATTGATTTCTAAAGCATTTTTCTCTTCATTAATAAACATAGCTGATGGATTTTCTAATGCCTTTTCTTTATTTTTGATTAATTCTTGTTCATTAGTCGATACATTAAGAGAAATATCAGCTGTATTTTCCATTTCAATATCCATTTTTGTATCATCTATAGGTTGTTTTAGAATTGTATCCACAATTTGCACACTTGCTGATTCTACATTCACATCAGTTTTAATAATAGATTCATTTTCAGCATGAACTTTTGTCTCGATGTCCACAATTTCTGCTTCAATTGTTTCTTCATTTGTATTTATATCCAAAAAACCTGTTTCCGCAGCAGTTTTTTTTACAGGTGTTTTTTCAGATGCAGTCTCATTTTTATTAGATTTTCGTCTTGGAACAGTTGGTGTCGATTTATAACCATTAGATAATGAAGATTGTGGACTTCCAATTAATCCTACATTTTCAGTACTTGGTGAAGTTAATGGAGTTGATCGAGCTGAACCCCGAGATGAAGTGCTCTTAAAAGAAAAAGTTTATTTAAAATAAATATATAAAAGTAAAAGCTGGAAATTTTGATTTACTTTCAATCCAGTCACTGACTTTGACGGTGTCCTTTCTACTTTTCCTTGAGATTTTGTTCTTGGATGTGGTATAGGTGGTTTTTGAGACTCTATTCCCACCTTTTGGATATCATTATTTGAAGTACCTATTATTATTATTACAATTGTTATCAAATAAATAAAATAGTCAGGGGTTGCTTTACTAATATTATTACAATATACTATTTGCAAAAGAAGTTATCAATAGGAGAAAAATATTTATTATTTTTTTAAATATAAAACCTATTAATCTAAAAAAAAATTACAAACTTAAACATAAATTTAAATAATACACTATATTTAATGTTTTAGTTAAATACAACATTTATACAATATATATACAAACATACTAAAATAAAAGGCCTTAGAAGGAAAAGCATAAAGCAAGTACATACTATTTTTATGAGCGCGATCAGCGACAGCCAGAGTAAGTCCTGTAACCCCAGCAATGGAAGCTGGACGAGGACGATGTGAACCAGACCTGTGATGAGGTGCAGCAGATGCTGGACGCCGCAATACAACACCAGCAGCACTGCTCGTACTCACACCACTCAATGCACTACCTGGCCTTGATGGTGTGACATCACCGCTACGCACACCTGTGAGTAGTGCAATAGTGCAAGCATAAGCAATACTTTTTACAAAAACAATTATTTAAAATATGACTTATATAATGCTTTTTTTAAAAAAAAGAATATACACAATTATACATAACATATTGGACACATTCAATTACAGTAATTGAAATTAGATTAAAAGTAAATTAAAAAAAATTAAAAAACAGTTAAATCCAATATTTCAAATATATAATCTTGCAAAACGATTTACTACATAACAAAACAATAACAATTTGAAAATAATTATTATATATTTTATTTTAATTAATGAATAGTTTCATGTATTATATTAAAAATGGCAATTCTACATAAGAATTAAATAAACCCAAAGAAAGTGAAGATAATATAAAGTAATTTAACTAGAGTATTAGTAATTATTTAATTACTATTCATCAATATGCTAACCATTTAAAACAATTTAACGAATATTGATTAAGAATACATTGGAAAAGTAAGTTTAACTTTTTACCTATTGAAATATTTTATTTAACTAAATTTATAATGTAATTTAATATATTGTATAAAATAAATTAGGCAAATTAATAAAGCTCTATACATAAACAAGTTAGTTCATTGAAAATTAAAAGCATTTTTTTAATCACATTATTTAATAATATATATATATACACATACACAAACAATTAATATTTGTTAGCATATTATTGACATAAAAATATAGAAAATTAACTGAAAGAAATTTTATAGATATTATTATTCACAAATCTCTACATATATATATATATATATATATATATATATATATATATATATATATATATATATATATATGTATAAAAATAGATAACTGTACTATTATAATAAAGAATCCATATTTAGTACTTGAACAATGTTAATAAAATTACAAGAAGAAAGTCTGAAAAGAAATTGAGTATCTACTACCTGATTAGTGGTGACACAATAAGACCCAGCAGACTTGAAAATGAACAATGCCTGTAGTAGATTTACTGTATGTATTTTATTTACAAATCCATACATATAAGCATGTAGGTGTCCAACTGTTTTTAGGAATATACAGCATTAAGAAATAATTGAAATAAAAAAACTTACATATTATTACTTACATTTTATTAGTATTTATATGGAAACAGAGAAATTGAAGGCCAGCACCTTTACACATAACCGTGGATATGTTCGTTTCCATGTATGTACACACACTCATATATATACACACACACTCATATACACATACATATATATATATATATATACACACACACACACATACACAACACATTTTCATACACACATACAAAGCACAATACTTTGTAATATTTGCAATTAATAATGCTTATTCTATTTATCTACAATAAGATTTAGTTGATTTCATACAACTGCATATCATAGTAAAAACAATAATGAAGTAAAACATATGATACAAGAAACGAAGATAATGAGCAAAGCAGGATTCAAACCTGACGTGTACTTATACACATATTCATATACATATGCATGCACACAAACATACCTACACTATATATACATATCTATATGAATACAAACTCTGAACCACTCGTAATTTTTAATTCAATGTGAAAAATATAAAAATACCTGTTGTATCTGATGTTGCAGCTAAAATTGTTAATCTCTGACGACGCATACGCTCAGTCTTATTCATGCGAGGTGGAGCAACAGGTGCGAGATGCGACATGCTAACTGCTCTCAATGGTCTACTACCTGCGGCTAGATGGCTCATACTACGCGACAAATTACTAGATGAAGAAATATCACTGTTTCCACTCGAATTACGAACTTTTTGAATGTGAGCATTAAGGGCGAGCGGCCGATGTGGTACCGCACGCCCTTGTTCGGCTAAGACACTCAATTCAGATGTTCGTCTGCGTGGTTGAGACAGTTGATCCAAACGAGACATACTATAAGCCCTACCTGGCGAGCGAGTAAACGGCTGTCGACTATGGTGATATGAAGCAGACATAGCATCTCTTGGAGATGGAATTGTTGGCATAAGATCAGTCTTACGACGTGCTACTCTATTGCTGTACATCGACTGAGAAAGACCATGAGCACTTGATGGATCAGTTTCATCTATAGAAAAATATAAAACGTTTAAAAACAATTACACTTCAAGTTTATGAAAATTAATATATATATACACACACACATTTAATGCACAATACATCATAATTAAATTATTTATATTAATCTCTCTCTCTCTCTCTCTATATATATATATATATATAATTTTATATATAATACACCAAAGTTATTTTAACTATATTTTTTTACCAAAACTTAATATTTTTCCCTACAATACAATAAGACAATTTTTAAAAATTAACTAAACATGAAGTATTTGTAAAAAAAATATTTCCTCTCTTTAATATACAATCACACATCCATATAAACATGTGCATGCAATGTTAGTGTGTGTGTATGTGTGTGTGTGTATATATATATATATATATATATACACACATACACACACAAACATATACATACATATATATACACACACACATATATATATATATATACACAAAGGCATACAAACACAAATATCTATATTGATCTCTAATAAAAATAAATTTAAAACAATATGAGTGAAAATTATGATAAAGCAGCAAAAAAATATATGTGTGATTAGAATTGTTTCATGCAATAAATAAAATTAATGAAACTGAAAATTTAATACATATAGATAAGAAATATATATATATATATATTATTAATTAATAAAAATATGATTACAATAACAAAAAGTAAGTGATGATCATTGGTTTTATGATAAATCATCTATTTGATTCACTAACAAAAAGAAAATATTTTTTTTTATGAACATAATAAAGATATATTTATGTATGTAAAATTATTTTCAATAGCATTAATCAGTACTACTATCATAAACAAATAACTATAAAAATCTATCAATGAAAATATAGACATTGTTAATATATAGTTAAGTAAAAATACAATATAGAACAAACAAAAAATGTATAATTATAATGGAACATAAATATTAAATAAAGCACAAGTAATTAATATATTTCATACAAGTAAATAAAATAAATTTAAAGCAAACTAACTGCTTTACTAATATTAGTGGTTAATAATTATATTAACACTGGTTATTAATTATATAAAGGCATTAAGAATACATATTGTTACCAAAGAAAAATATTTCATATTTTTTACAAGTGAAATAAAATCAACAAAAATATCTTTTCTTTAATAAGAACTTTATACACGCTAAAATGAATGATTTGTGAACCATGATTGCAGAATTACTACCTGATGATTTATTAGTACCATAAGAGAAGGGGCTCTGGGTATCCCAATGAAACACCTCATACATCGATCTTGACATTCTCATATCTGCAAAAGAATCAAATGCGGTGTGTCATGTGTATTGGCGTGTAGAATATGCATGCATGCGGAACTGGAATAATGGAGGCAAACACTACACATTTTAACATCTATTGATGAAGGCATTAACTCAAATCAAATTAATGAATGAACAACTCAAAGTAGTAAATATAAAAATGAATGTTAGGCATTAACCCTACACCACTATACACATATAACCTGAGTACATACTATAATGTTAAAGAATTTTAATCACTAAATTTTATTTAATTCCATATCTGCTGTAACAACTATGAAGAGCAATATAATTTGAATATAGCTGAAGAAACATCTACCCTAATATAAGATTAATTAATAACAAATATTAAAATATATTTGATGTTTTTATAGAACATGTTTTGCAACTTGATTTTTTTTTGATGTTAATGTTTTAAAAATTAAAAATTCTTATTATTAGCACTTGATTTTTTACAAAACATTACAATACATTCAATCAAATATTTAATAAATGAAAATAAACATGTAGAAAGATACTGATAAAAATTTAGTAATATAAGAAATAAAATAAGATTATAATACAAAACATGTTTATAAAACTATTATTTGTAATTAACAATTTACTATATTTACCTTCACTAGGATCCCTATCTAAACCTCCTGCAGATGTAGCTCTTTTTTTCGAACCTCCATCAGTATCTCGTTCAGATGATCGTCTTCCACCAACATTAGTGGATCCAGAGGATAATGACTGAGCACCTGAAGAGCCTGCTCCAAACATAAGCATGTCTGTTGTAGATGTTGCTCGTCGATGTGACCAAAACCCTCCAGTATCTGAGGGTTCTAACAAACGAGGAGTAGAAGATCCAAAGGCAAATACTGCTGATGAAGCAAGGCTTTTGGAACCTCTTCGTTGTGTTTCAAGTCGAGCTTCTCGTTCAGCATTTTTTCGTACAATAGCCTCACGACGTTCTCTCTCTGCATCTTCTATCTGCCGCTTTCGTTCTTCAACCTAAATTTAAATTTAAACCTTAACTCCACTTAATTTTTTCAATTTAACTAACCAACTTTACATTCTATTAAAGAAAAATACATTGAATTTAATAATTAAACATTTTCAACTGTTCCTTTGAATGACGAACGAATTTATATATCAATATTACTTACTTGCTGCCTACGATCAGTATCACGAATTCTTAATTCTTCAATACGCCGACGTCTTTCTTCTTCTTTCTGCTCTCTCGTTCTCTGCGCTTGTAATGCTTGCTGTCTTATCTCATTTAATTTGCGCAATCGTTCTTCATTTTGACGTTCACGTACTAAACGAACACGATCTTCCCGACCTAATAAACAAGCACCCGTATTTGTTTATCATTTGCTTTTTGGTCATAATTATATTCCTACTTAGTATTATTATTTATACACAATATTTAGTAAAAAAATATATATAAACAAATACAAACAAGCAAATCAAAATGAATTTTAGTGCGTTGAAGTTTTGTGCAATGCTGCAGAGCTGTGTGTTGGATGGTAGTGAGAGTGGATTCCGGGATCTAAGCCTCTGGCTTTTTAGCAGATACTAAAAGGAATGTGGGTTTTTAAGATAATGAGTATTGGGTAAATTTAAGAGTTTGGAGTCCGGAAAAAAGAAATACAAATGTGCACGCATCTACATACATACATACACACATACATATATATATATACATACATACATACACACACACACACACACATGTACATATATATATATATATATATATATATATATATGTATAGAAATATTTAAACAATACATAAAAATATAAAAAAAATACATTTTTGGTTACTTAAATGATTGAACACCAACATTTATATTGATTTATTGAAATTACAACATAATTAAAATTTTTCTTTAAATAAAAAATTAACATAAAAAAATGTTTAAACAAAATACATGCTTAAATCAAATAAAATTAATACTGTTATATTAACTATATTTACATATAAATAATAATATTTGTTCTATCAATATCTTTTTTCATTGAATTCAAAATGTATGAGCAGCACCAAATATTCTCGACTTAACATGTTTGCGCATACGGACGCAGGGTGAATTTGTGTATGTAATGATGAATTCATGTCTTTGATGCAGCTCAGCAAAAATATCAAAGTAATAACTCTGTCTAACGTGCAGAGGAAGGGTTAAGATTAAGACATGTTCTTAACAATGTCACGAGTAACCAAGATTGGGTACCGTGCGGTAATAGTTTTTTACAAAAGCAGGGGTTACACCGCACCAAATAAAACGATTAGATGGCGAATACGGGGAAATAACCATCTATTGAATTCTTCATTACCATATTTAAGTATGAATAATGTCAGTGTAAGATGGGTACTCGAACTTCTTTCGACCGTTCAGCATCAGTATCAAATAGCCTGCGCACGTTCATGTTTTACAGTTCTGTGAGCAGTGTTTAAATACACTAATCAAGTCCATTGTAACAGGGGATGAAACAACGAAGTCAAGGTGTCTTAATCCACAAAAAAGATTATGGCCATAATTTTTTGTGATGCACCAGTAGTTCACACCACTACTGTTTCTCAAGAGGCTATTCTGAAATGTAGGTTCTAAAAACTTGATTACCCACCCGACAGTCCAAACATGGTCCCTGGCGATTATTACCTTTTTGGTAATTTAAAAAAAAAGTTTATGTGGACAGCATTTTAATGATGGCAAAGAGCTAAAAACAGCGGTAACTGACCACTTTAACACACAAAAACGGAAGACTATTTTTAGAGAGGTATAAGAATTGCTAATTAAGTGCTGTAAAAATTATATTGAAGTTAAAGTGGATTGTATATAAAAATAGTAATATGTTTTTATTTACATTCCTTCCTATCTAGGCCGAAAATATTGTGCGTTACCCTCATACAAACCACATTTATTAATTAATTGTAGAAGTTATTAATTAAATATTGATTTTTATATAAAAAAATGTCGACATAAAGACAATTACATTATAAGAAACAAAACTATTACTATTTATATGTAATACACAAAATGCTTTATTAATTTCGTTATTAAAAAAATGCATTTAATTAAATTTCACAAAGCACAATATATTGGAAATCGTTATTTTATATCACTGAATAATCATGTTTAAAATAATACCTCCTATTACATCCAATGATTCATCATGTTCTGGACCTACATGTGCAAACCAGTGCATTGTCTTTGCTAAAAATATATTTAATATACATATTTTTTTAATTGGTAACTAATAACCCACAGTATTTTTTTTTAAATAGTTATAAATTACAATGTTTTTTATTAATAAGACAAACATATCATTTCATATATACATTTATTTTAATTATTGTAACTTAAATAAGAATAATTAATCACATATATATATATATATATATATATATATATATATATATATATATAATTGTGCTAATCTTTTAGCCTATGCCAATATTTCTACATATTTTTCTTGTATTTCATTATTACAATACATCTAATAGCTGAAGTGAAAGGTTGAAAAAATTAAGCGATTAATAGTGTAGAAATTATTTTTACGGTTGTTTGAATATACAAAGGGGGTATTGACACTAATCATTGTTTATTAAAACAATACTAGAGCTTGATACATTAATTTCGCATGTCGTACACAATTTTTCTTAATTTTATTATAATATACACCTATAAAAAATGTCATCCTCTCACCTCTATTGACTGAATTTGGCCGATCCAAATTTTCTGGATTTGAATGTGAATTGATTATTTCTAGAAAAAAGTTCAAGATTGAAACACATTTTAAAAAGAATTAGATATATTTACTGAACTATTATTTAAATACAAATATACATTTCGTAACCTACTTACTAAAATAAAATTACATTCTAATTTAATTTTACATTTTAAAAATATTATGCTATTTTATAATGCAGACAATGCCATATATATACTACACACACACACACATACATTCATATATGCGTAACGAGTGACCAGCGTGATTAAAGACAATATCTAAAAACAGTGTTAAAAAATATCATTTTTTAACGTAAATTATAAAAATATTATCCATTTCTACTAATTGTAAAAGAGCGTATAAAAAATCCTAGAAAAAGAAAAAAAAAACAAGAAAATTTGGGTTTTTTTAAACCAATTATATTTTGTAAATATTAAACTTGTTTAATATTTAAATTGGATTAAAACCCAAAAAAGTAGTCTATCTTTTATAATCCTAGAATGATATAAACCCATTAAAAAATAAAAATAAAGTGTGTGCATTGCAGGTGTCGTCTAAATATTAGAATAATATTTCCTGATATTAATCCTAATTGGCACATGCCAATGACATTATTCCTTATGAATGACTATCCAATATCTAAGAATTTATTATACGAACTGTTAATAAAATATTTTTTTAAAATATTATTGATATACCAAAGTATATTGTAAGAATTGCTGAATTCAATCTTGCAAAAATAAAAATAAATATCACGTCGAACTTCTATGGTACATGAAAATCGTGCAATATAAAAAATGCAAACTATGATGTCATTTACCACAAATTTCTGTAACTTATATTGACAAAAATAATTAGTACAGTATTATAAAATCAATATATGATTTTTAAGTATTTAATTATGACAACTACACTTATAAAAACAATGTAATAGGTGTGGTTAGTTAAATGACAAAAATAGTAAGACATGTAAAAATTTGACGTTAATTAAAAATATAATGTAAAGAATTTGAAGTAGTCCCATGATTTGACAATTTTCTAAAAGAGTAAGATAGTTTTTACGAAACAAACATGCTATAATGTACACGAACTCAAATATTTTCTAAAGGGGATATTTAAAAATAGTTTGTTGGTCATTGTGGAACGCATGACAGCACAGCGATATGCGTGTACATTGATTAATTCGTGACATTTTTTAAAAAAAGAATATAAAACTACTTAGATTATATTAAAAATGTTATAGTACATAATATCAAAACTACAAAACCTTGACAAGGCCGTTTTGACAATTATATACTAGGTTCCAAACATATAAGTCAAAGAATGATTACTCACAGATCAACACTTCAGTGAAATAAGAATTAAAAATATATTTTTTAATTGATTTATTTACACCTGCACATTAATGAACAGAAAACTGGACTTTTTACTTCAACACTTATATTTCAAACTACAGATGGTTGGAACAAGTCATACCCCCTAAGATACTGACAAAACAAACAAAAATCACACTGCGTAGATTTATCCAATACGAATTCACATAAACTTAATAATATTATTAATAACATACATAATTTAGCATGCCATTTTAGTTGAAATTTACCTTCGTCATGTGGAATATCGTGACTATTGGGTTCAGCCATTTTATATTCACATTACACTACAGGCACTAGCATACCACACTCTTTCGAGACCACACTGAGTTCTAACACATACACATACCGGGTGGAGCACAGTTAAACGTCTCACTTCACTACTCTGATACCTTTAACTTGAGCAGTGTATAAGAGTGAGATATACAAAACGTATAAGAAATCTTATACCTCTAAATTCATTAACTGACAAAGATCGATGATGCCAATCGTTTTGTTGAAAAGTGATGGTTCTATTTATTTATCATATCCTACAATGTTATTATCCTTTATTTTTATTCGGCTCAAATAATTATTTTACAGACAAAAGGTATTTGCATGGAATGCTGAAATATTTAATATTTATTAATATGGAAATGATAATTGTTAGTATGTGAAGAAATATCCTTATGGAAATTAAACGTTTATTTAATTTATTTTTCAGTTTAAAATCCAATTGATTGAGATTCTAAGTGTACAAAAATTGTACTATTGAAAAAAGTAATCTATATGGTACCAAAAATAAATATAATCGATTTATTTTTCCATATAAACATACACACACCATATGTACACACATAGATTTATATATATATATATATATATATATATATATATATATATATATATATATATATATATGGATGTGTATGTATAAATGTGTGTGCATATTTGCACACACAAGTGTTGCAAATAAGATATGAAGTACATAACATATGGTTTTTAAGAAAATATTAAAAAAATACAAACATACTTTGTTAAACATTAACTTTATCTCAATATCTAGTGTAAAATTTATAACATTGTTCAATTTGCAATAGAACAAAATGTTACACATATTATAAAATTTAAAAATAAAATATTATATATATATATATATATATATATATATATATATATATATATTATACATATATATATATGTGTGTGTATACATATATATATATATATACTTATACAAAAAAAGTGTCATACAAAGAGTTAACATTCAATACTCATATATAAATAAAAATAATTATTATTAATAATACTGAACATTATAACAGAGTATTGAATGTATTTTATTCATTGTTATATTAAATAAAAACCAAAGTAGACACAAACGTTAATTACCTCTAATAAATATTTACAAAATTCACAATTTTTAATTGATGGAAATAATATCTTATGTGTAAAGAACAAAACAGAAATAATTTTATTATGTTGATAACATACATATAAATGAACATATTAATTTCTATTTATCAAAATTGTTATGAAATGAAAAATTTTAGCATTATGTACAATAACAGAATATATTCTATATTACAAAAATATTTATACATATTTTAGTACATTATACAAAATTGTATACTACTGAAATATGCAAAAATTTAAAATAGAGTATAAAAACTGGAAACAAATTAAATTATACAACTCATGTTCAAAATTTAATCAAACTGTACTCTAAAAATGGTAAATGATAAATTCAAAATATATTTGTTTGATTATTTCTATATAATATGAATCTATCATTTTCCACAAAAATGTAATTTACACTTAATAAATTGTTTGTCATCAAAATAAGATAACATTATAAATAATAGATGCCCATTTGGTACATTAACTGCATATTGCCACTATGAAGGTTACTTATATGCAGTTTTATCACAGATATTTAAAACTTATCCCAATAAAGTGGAACTGGTTCTCATTTTATGAATGAAGTGGCAAGTGCATTTTAGATATTATTATATATTTCTTTTTAATAAAATATATGTTTTTCAAAAAATTCACCTCAAATGAATAATATATAAAGAGTATTGTTCATTGCATTTTCAATTTATATTGAAATTATTATATTATACATTTACAACAATCTTCAATATAAGTTACATCTATAAATCAGTTGGATATAGAGGCAAATTGGTGCAATGAATAAGACACATGACTGTTAATCAAATGTACCATTATAATTGTTAAAGATGACTAATTATCTTTATTTAGATTGGCACAATTTCAGTTATGTATATTGTTCCAGTACCTCAAAATATTCAATATCGTTAACTATATAAATTTTACTACATACTGAAAATAACAGTTATTTACTTTTTCATTTTATAGTAATAAATAACTACCGTTTTTAAATTTAAAACAAAACTTAATATGCATCATCAGTAGTGTAATAATAAAACAGATATTTTCTTATTAACTCTGTTCACAGAATAAAAAAAATAAATATCTGCTGTAAAAGTTTTTGTGGTAAACTTGTGTATTATGCATAAGCTTTATATGACTTGAAGAAAAGTAAATATCTTTTATATATATTTATATATATATACATATATATATACATAAATACATACATACATATATATATACACACACACATATATATATATATATATATATATATATATATATATATATATATGCATATATAAACACACAACCAAAAACAATATAAACTTATTCTAATTATTGAAATATTATGCTGCAAAATAAAATTTTAAATTGAAATATATAATTGTATTTAAATGAAATGAAATATTTAAAACAATAAATGTTTCATTTTGTAGTTTCATATAAGAAATATGTTAAAAGCTAACAACACATTGTCTTCAAATTTTTGACCAAAAGTTTATTCTCACTTTACTTTTGACTTAATGACTAAAAGTTAATAAGCAAAATGACTCAATAATTTTATCAATTATAAACACAATTAAATAAAATTTAAAAATCATACTTTGCAATGTGATTTTTTATTTCAAATTAACCTATTTATGTAAACCAAAGAAAAAAAATACTTGTAGTTAAAATTAATTTTCCACAGATGAAAATAATAAATAAAATTATGTACTTTATTTCTTAAATTTTCTTTCTACGCATTAGTACATAACATTATAACAATATCTAATTGTCAGCTAATTGTTTAAAAAATTATTCTTAAACTGATTAAAAAAGTTTATAAATTCAATGAATTCTTATTTGTAAACACGTCTCTAGAAAAATAAAATTTAGAATAAAACATCACAAATTGAAACAAATTAATATATTTTTGTCTAACAATATTTAGTATATACGATTAAGTTTTATTTACTATATATGTGTGAATGTGTGTATATTTTGACTAAATTATTAGCAGTATTGCATGTAGTTTTTAACTTAACACATTTTCAATAGTAATTTGTAAGTACTGTTCAGTATTATTACATAAATCTGAATTTAATAAAAATGATAGTGTGTGTATATGTGTATGTATGTATGTATGTACATATACATATACAAATACTATTTAACATTTACAATCTATAAATTTTAGATTTTTTTCAATGTAAACTATAAATAAATAATATTAGACAATACTGTTTATGCTTAAATTTAGTCATTTACAAATGTATTCTTTTTGAAATTTTATTTTTACTATAACAAAATTAAGTAAACTGAATATGAAATTTAAAGCTTGTATATTAATTTGAATTAGGATATTTTTTTGTTAATAATACAACTTTAAAAAAATATTCAAAATGATTTCTTAACAAAGATTCAGTATTATCATAGTGATAAATTTATTCATGAAATATTTGTATTTCTGTGTATGTATGTGTATGTATATATATATATATATATATATATATATATATATATATATGTATACACACATACATACACACTTATGTTACACTTAAGTAAAATGACAAAGATGTGTGTACTGACACTGAAATTATATTGTGAATTATTATAATGTATTTTTAATATATGAAGTTAAAATAATACTAAGAAACAACTAATGTACTATATTCATAACACTATGACAACACTAAAGACATGTGTATTGGCATTGTGATATTGCTATTTAAATTGTGATTATATTAAAATAATAAATGTATAAATAAATAGTTAAAAAAACATTTTAAAGTTCCATTTTTTAATGAAATACAATAGTCAATGCAATTAAACTGAATACTCAAAAGTTCACTGTTTCTTTTTGAAAATTCCTGTCATATTAAGGTGTGTTGGCTCACGGCGTGCTCTAGATACTGGTTCATTACAAAATCGTTTGAATTGTTCTATCTCAGCTTCTTCGGCATCTAATGTGGTAGGATCAATACCCTCTTTTGGTGCAAATACATTATCTGCTCCTTAAATAAAGTCTTTTAAAATCATTTTGTCATTTAATTAAAAATTCGCCATTAGTGTATTTACTTGGATGAATTACATGAAAAAATCTTACCAAAATGCATAGGCCAATAATTTCCACTATGATCATAAGGATCATGTCGTCTTGATTCAAAATCATGTCTAGGTGGAACAGCTGTTTTTGCATGCCTTGAATCAATTGTTTCGTAATTATTAATATTATCATGTGATGGATCAATTGATGTTTGCATCACTTTAGGCTGGAGATATGATTGAGAAGAATGTATGAGTTGTGGATTATTTTGCATTGTTCCAAATGATAATTTTTGATTAAAATATGTGAGCAAATCTTGAGACCCAAATTCCACTCCACTGTTATTATTCCATGTTGGTGTTTGATCTTGTGAAAAGTAAGAGTAATTAAAAGGATTCACAGGTTGTCTATATTTTTGTTCATTGGAATTATTCATCTTTCGACTATTTTTAATTTTTGTAACAGAATCTAAAAAATAATTGTTTCATATCACTGATAATAAAATAATTATGGATTTTAAATATTATCATTAATTTATATTTTCTTTTATATTTACCTAATGTTGTTTTTGTTTTTGATACCATTCCATCTTCCTATAAATTAAAGTCAACATTATGCAAATATTCAAAATATCAGATTTTCTATTAAAACATTTTAATATCAATAAATAATAATTATTTCTGTTCTTTATAAAACGTTTTTACAAATATAACAAACTGTAATAATTTACTTACACCACTTTTAAGTTTAATTACAGTTATTCCTCCAGGCAATTGTAAATCTTCAGGATTTATTTCTTTTACTTTTTTTTGCGATTTCTTCTTTTTTCCATTTGAGGAAACTGAATTAGATGTAATTTTACTATTATTATCATTCGAAGAGTGCTTCATATCTTTTTTTGATAAATTTTGATTAAATTTTGATGTATTTACAGTAGACTTTTGTTGTATATCTATTTGCTTTTTATTTGATTTTTGATTTATTACTGGCTGGTTAACATTTTTTATGTTTATATTTTTAATTTGTATACTAGAACCTTGTTTTTTCAATTTATTTAAATCATTTTTACCTTTGGTATTATTAGTTTCATTAACACTGAAAACATTTAAATATATAAAATTTGAATTTTATAATGTACTATTTTAAATAAATACTCAACATACATTTTTAAAGTTTTGTTCTTCTTAGTTAAAGCTTCATTTTTCTGTTTTTCATTAACACTTGTTTTTAATTTAACCTGTTTTCTTGTGATTTCCTGAACAGGTTGTTCTCTATTGCAAGAAATTATTGAGCATTGGTTTTCCATAACAATATTTTTTTTCTTTTTATTTTTTTTCCTTTTTTTGGAAGATTTAGTGTTATTTCCTTCATTCTGGTGATTCTCTAAACTTTCATTGTTCACTGGATTTGGAATAGGAATAATTTCTATTTCATTCAAATATTTTGATAACTTGAGAGTATCTGTATTACAATATTCTGATTTATTAATTCGAGAATTTGAAAGTGTTATTTCAGAGTTATCAAATGATATAGTTTTTAATGCTGTAGCATGGCTTGTTGTAGACTTTTCTTTTTCAGCATTATTTATGTTTCTAAACATATTGTAAGTCTCTGTCAAATAATAAATGAAAATATATATTTAAAACATTATAACTGTAAACATTTTATAAAATAAATTTTATCAACAATCAGAATGAACTTTATTAATGATTTTAATATTACTAAATATGTTAGGTGATCTTACTTGTATCAGCTTGGCCATTCCTCATTAAATAATATATTTTATCAGTAGAATTTTCCCCTTTTACAGTCATTGTAACAGTCGGACCACGAGCAGAGCTGTCAATTCTTTTAATGGAAACCATTCTAGAACCATTTGTATTTCCAGAATTTTCAGAATTAAATTGTTTATTAATGTTGTTATTATTATTGTTTGGTATTGGGAATGGTGGATCACATCTTGGTGAAACAGTTATAGTTGAAATTTGTGCAGTTATGTCTTTAACTAAAGAAATATGTTAATTAAAGAATAGATATAATCTATATACTCCAATATCCAGTTCACCATAATAGAGGATATTTTTTATAAACATAACATTACCTGAACTTCTAAAATCTTTATTTGAGGATTGAGAGCAATTAGTACTAACAGCAGATATTGAAACTTGTGATGAACGTTGTAGTTTAGCTAATAACTCTGCATGATTTTGTGATACAGTCTGTGTACAAGTTGTTGATGTTACAGATCCTTTGTCTTGAATTTTTTTATTCTTATTTTTTTCTTTCTTACTATTTTCAACAGGTTTCAAAACTGTGTTAATTTCTTTAGTTTTATGTTTAGTATTGGACTCTTTAGAAATAATGCAATGATCAGGCTTTGATACACTTTTGTTGATTTGTACATGTGCTTTTTCATGCACAGGGGTGGATATATTTAAATTGGTATTAGTTGTTGTAGTTGCTTGAATTTTTTTTAATTTCCTTTTCTCCTAAAAGTTATATAATATACATATGTATTCATAACTTAATACATTTTTTTATAAATATATAAAACATACTTTTTTTATTTTTTTCTTTTCTCTTGCTTTTTGAGTTTTGGTATGATTTGTGATAGGAATTTTACCATTTATAAAAGCAACAAGTGAATCAATGTCTCGACTATCATTAACACTTTTTTCTTTAAATGGCGATATTCCAGAATTAGTGGACTTTTTTGGAGTATGTTTAGTGGCCTTCAAATAATAAAATATTTTGAACATATTTCATTTTTAAATTGCAAAAATAGTTTATTTCTATTTCATTATATATGAAATTTGAAAATATATACAGATATAGATTTTATTTCTTTTTTAAATATACATTTTTTATATGTTAACATAAATATTAAGAAATTAACATAAAATACTCAATTAAATAAACTTGAAAATGAATTCAAAACAGTAAAAATTACCTAACTTACCATTTGATTCTCTGACTGTTTATTCTGAGTTGTTTCTATCCTACAACAAAATTTTGTTCAAAACATAATTTTGTTACACTGTATTACAATTTAAGTATTTTATTTCTACATACGTGTGCAACTGAACATGGTTTATTGAATTTTTTGTTGGCTTATTATTTTGTGATGAAACATTAGATGTTTTTGAATTATTATTAGTAGGAGTCGATGATATCGTTGCTGTATGTCTTTCAGATTTCTAAAAAAATAAACGCGCACACAAAATACTCTTTTAAAGTGTATTTCTTTAAAGCATTTTATTAATAGATTTCTTTTATAAAAAATATATTTCGTTACCTTTGTAGTGTCTTGAATACATTGTGAACATTCTAATGTTGTACACCTATTTACATATATTAGCTATTAAGAAATATTCTACCATAAATAATAAAAAAAGCTTACCGCTCTGAATTAGGTTTATTAGTTTTTTTTACAGTCTCTTTTGAATTTCTAATTTCTTTCACTATTTTCTTTTTCTTTGTATTTTCTGGCTTTTCACTATTATAATTAGAAATAATTTAGTACAAACAATAAAAATAAATAAAAAAAAATAATACCTAAGTTTTTTAATTATTTGTTCAATACTAGACCACTGTTGAGCACATGATTTTATTTCTAAACGAGTATCATTTAATGTAGATGTCACTTCCAGTTTAACTACTGATGAAAGCGAATCCTGATTCAAAAAAGACATATTTATGCACACTTGTGCGATTTAAATTATACAAAATATATCTTTACCAATGATTGAGTTATTTTTTCTTGTATATTGGGATCTTCAAAATAATATAATCTAAACAAATTCACACAAAGTACATAAATATCTACATGAATTTTATTTTGTAATTTGCTTAAACATCTTTGTAAAGCTTTCCCAGAATTAACCATTACTTTAAAATTTTGAATAATATCTATAAATAGATAAAGTTTAATTAACATATATTAATTATGATATACAAAAAATTACAAATACTATTTAACAAAAGAATAACTTACGTTCTAGTAAACAAAAAGCTAATGCTTTGCATGTTATTTTTTTGGTAAAAATACGGTTTAATGAATTTTTATTTTCAATAATCAATCTTGAAATCAATGATTTAAAACGAAGTAATAATTGATATAAATCGCCTAAAAGTAACCTAAAAAAATATTTATAGGCATATAGACATACAGACAGACATCCGTACATATACATTATTTATTTATTTATATATATATATATATATATATATATATATATATAAATGACACACATATTTTCAATCAAATATACATTATTACAAATAGAATTAGAAAGTATGTCTAGAAATAAATAAACTGTACACATACGTTTCTGATAATTGCATCATACGGGTTACTATTGATGGTGGAATTGTACTAACTAAATCTCTACGAAATAAACATGTAATTTGTTCTTTTAACTCAACCCATGCCAATTCCATTTCCTCTGAACTTGGAACTCTTGTTGACTTACGATCTCTAAAAGTTTTAATTCTATAGTATCAGAATCTACTTACTGTTGTAAAATAAATAGCTATAGAAAATAAATTACAAGTACATTTTTGTAAATATTAATATGTAGTTCAAATTTTTAATTAAAAAATTACCTAGTATTGCAATGGGCACAAGGTTTCCCCATCTTTTGATTTTGTAAATTTTCTGATATAGTAATCTAAAAATATGTAAGATATATTAATAACTTTTTTTTACCAATTTTTCACTTTTACTGTGAAAAAAAATTCTATTATATATATAAACATACATATATGTACGTATATTACAAATAATACTATTTATTCTATATAAAACATTTAGGAAAAAATGATGTACATAACTACAGAAGCATACACTTTAAATTAACATTTACTTAATTTTAATCTGTATTTATATGAAACATTTTTGATTATTAATAGTTAAAATATATTACAATAAAGGAAATGTAACAGATAAAACATCTGGAAATAATAAATATAACATATGTTAAACTTATTAAAAATAATTATTGCATTAAATCAATAAATCGAATAATATACTCATTAAAAATATAAAATTATTTTCAAATATTAATGAACAAACAATAATCAAAAAAATGTATAGCATTATTATACGAAAGATGTATTTAAAGAAAAACAAGTGTTTTATATAGATAATAACTTACATTATCAAACTTTTTTGATTTATTTTTCATACCAAAATTTATATTAACTTATATTACTAAAATTGTATCACAACGCACATTTTTGTAGGTTATGTATTCATTAACACAAGATATGCGTGAATCAAAATAAATAACTTTAATAGCAAAAATTCACATTCACTATCTTGTTCTATTAGATCAGTAATGGCTTGTTAATTGTTATAAAATTATTTTACAAATAACTATTTACGAATCAGAAATGTTGACGGCATTAAAGTACTGACAGATAAAAATTGAGACAATTTTTAGTCTTTCTCTAATACATAACCTGATGTCCTTTATAAATATTTTGCATATATTTACCATTTTACAATAAAAAATAAATACTGAAATAAAAGCATAAAATAAGACAAATATTTTCAATGAAACAAATTTATTTTGACATATTTTCCATTTAATACTTACTGTATATATTAATAATTATAAAGTATATTTTTTATAAATAAAAATTGATACTATTCATCAAAGAAAATACATAGTGAACTATATTTAATTACGATTATATTTATATTTGTAAAACATTTTTTTAATCATTTCATACGCTTTATTTTTAATACAAATTATTACATTTGTATGCTAATGCACATACCCATACTCATACTTTCAATCATTTATTTTGTCTCCAGTTGCATCTGACAAACACAATATATATATATATATATATATATATATATATATATATATATATATATATATATATATATATATATATATCCGTATATAAACAAATACGTTATGCATGTATATTTTTTTTAAAAAAAAACAAAATTAAACTTATTTTCTATTTAATAAACGATATCTGCAAGAGAAAAGATATATTATTAATAACATTTAAAAGTGATTAGGAAAAATATAAATATATCGCCCTGAACTTACTACAAAACTTTACTGTCAAAATATAGGGTGGTCAATGAAAGAAAAACATAGATCTGTTCAATTTTTTATTATTAAATTAAAAGTATTAAAAAAATACGTTGATGTATTATTAGGCACTTTTATAATGAAAGATGATACAATATGATTATCACAAGACATTTCTTACCCCTCATTACAATTTTATAAGCGTATATTTTTGTATACATTCAAACTAAAAATATTTTGAAAACTGTTACTAATTTTTATTTACACACTCAATAAAAAGTTAAGTATAATATATAAAAAAAATGTTATTTTCAAGTTTACAGTTGTATACTTTACATCATACATATATTTATGTGCAAAAATTACTTCATTTTAAATAATTTAAAAAATATGAATTGCAAAACATTTTAGTTAAATGAAAATAAAAAATAAAAATTACAAAAAAAAAATATAAAAGTATAGTCATATATTAATCTATTCATAAACAAGACTTAAAATACAGAAAATTTCGATTTATTTTCAAAAAAATGGTCTTTCATTATTTATTAGCAATTCTATTAAATATTTTTGTGTAAATATTAATGAAAGAAATCTTCAAAACATTTTTTTTTTATAAAATAACTTTATATGATTAAATATCCTAATTATAATCAAACTACATTGATTTTTCCTATTTCTAAATTCAAAGAAATAGATATTTACAACATGTACAATAATTAATCTATTGTTTATTTAATAATTAACACATGCTATTAAAATATTATATATGACTAAAATAATGACTTTAAATATGTTTTGAACTTAATGGTTTTGTATAATTATGAACTGATTTATTAATACAAATTTTAATTATTATTTAAAAGAAAGACATTTTTTTATCAAAATAATTTTATATAATTAAATATTTTGTATATATCAAAAGCAACACATAAGTAGGGTTGAAAATGATTATAGCAAATCGATTGAAGAAATTATTTGCAGATACATTTTCAAACTATTTAGTAATGTTCGGATATATTAGACATTAACGCTATTTATTACACTGATTATACATTTCATTTGTGTTTTTTTTTTTAGAGAATTAAAATATATAATTGTTGATAAACTTAATACATAAAAACACCGAGATATGCTATTAAACATACAATTTATACTTTATTTAATTGCAAACTATTAAAACCATTATTTAAACAGCAATAGATTTACTATAAAAAATGTAACTATATAGTTTAGGAGTTAAATTAATATTGTGTATATATATATATATATAATCACAATTTACATATAACCACATACATGTATTTAATCAGTACATGATCTGTAATAAAAAAAATACATTGTACATTATTGTGTTATTTTTGATGATGAAACACAGTAAAGACACTTTTATTATTATATTGCTGGATAGTGAAAATAAATTACGATATAAAGAATTTAAAAAAACTGTTTGCAAAAATGTGTTTTAAATTTGTTCGTTTTTTTGTACAAAGTAACACGTTACTAAACATTGTCATAATATATCAAATATCATATATCGAATTATATATATATATATATATATATATATATATATATATATATATATATATATATATATATTAATGGAGAACACAATTATTTTAATCAACAGGTTTTCGACCGCTTGTCGGAGGTGTAAGCATTACTTTTTTAGCTGGAGTATCTGTTGATAATATTGTTTTACTTGGGGTTTTTGAAGAAATAGATACTGCTAATTGAAATAATTCCATATTAACTGAATGTTTTTGAAGATTATGTGAATCATCAAAATGAATATTTGGAATACATTTTTGAAGTCCGGTTCGGCCATAGGATTGTTTTGATTTCGAAATGTATACGGTCTCAAAGCAATTACTTTTCATGACCATTGCAAATGGATACATCCAATCGACACAAGGTTCGAGGTCAGCCCAACTTAATTGTGAAAGTGTCAATGCTATGTCACGATTAGAAATATAAAACAATGAAGCAGCCGCGATTGTTCTGTAAGAAAACTTGAGCATTTCCACATCCCAAGCCGCTAATGTACAAATGGTTATAGCCAGTTCATAGTCCATTACTGAATATTGTGGAAATATAAAAGTACTATCTGATGTTATGGGTGGCAATGAATCTGTTTTATATTTATACAATTGCATATAGACTGTAAGCCAATAGTTAATTGTCATCGGCGTTAAATCCCAATCAAGATTTTTAATGACAACTAATTCTTTAAGAACAATTTCTTGATCAGTACACGCACCATCAGTAACATATGCAAATTCGTTGAGTTTTGGTGGATAGATTTCTTCAATTTTTGCGGCAATAAATAAACATGTAACACCAAGAAGTTGTAATTGAGTTTTAGGAAGATCTTGTGTGTTTGAAAGAAATCTATCAAGGAAATCTATCGCTAAAAAATAAGTTTCTCTATGCATTCTATACACTTCGCATACTTCTGACAACCAATCAAGTAAAATAGTTCTCATGCGAGGTGTTAACGCTGGATGATTATCAAAAGTAATTGGATCGCGTTTGCTGCAAAACAATTTATCTCTTGTAATCATTTCTTCCCATAATTCACAACGGTCTACCCAAGACATGTTTGGTAATGGAATTAAATTTCTATTATAAGTAGATAAGCTATTAATTGAAAAAATAGTATGCATAGTCAACTGATTTCTTTGATTATATATTTCATTATTTGAAAATGAGACATCAGATTCGGCTGAAATGAAATTGTTTCTTTTTGTTGAACAGTTATTTTCTTCGTCCTATAAATAATTAAAAAGAAAAATGCGTTACAGTGTGATTAATATCTACTTTAGCTACATACTTTCTTAGGTAAATAGAATGAGAAACAATAACTAATTGTATGAATGGTCTAAAAAATACTATAAAAAATTCATATATCTTATCATAAGCTTTGAAATCATTTTATAACATGTAGACTAAACAATAATATTGTCAGTATTAATTTTTATACTATATTCGTTTTTAAATTTTAAAGATTTTCTACAAGTATACATTCTTCTATATAAGAAAATGAATTTAACAAACAAAATATAAAAACTAATATTCCTTCAAAAAATAATATTTAATAGTTTAAATTTTAGTATTCTTTTATATTGTAATACTGAAATCAATTGTTTTTATATAAACTAAGATACAAGTAGCTTAGCAGCTAATTGATAACATAAATTTGAATATATTTTTGTCTAATAACTAATTAAATTTGAGAAACTTTTGACTAATTATAAACAGATATATATGAACATAGTTTATATATATATACACATTGAAAAAAATAAACTCATATGTTTGTCATTTATAATATTAAAAGTAAAATAAACAGAATAATAAAGACCACATGAAATATACAACAAATTTATTTTAAAATTTTAAACATCGCGTATAATGAACAATTTGAAATCAGAAGCGTAAATATTTCAAAAGTCAATGCTACTAAAACAATATAAATATATTTAAATGAAAAATAAGTTTTATATTTATTTCTGAATAAATATCAAATAAGTAACAAGTAATTAAACAAAAATACATACTGAATCTGTTGACACTGAAATACGCTTTCGTTTGAAACCTGAATCATCGTTCTTGCATACACTGCTGTAAATAATAGTAAATATATTAAAATATGTGTTATATACATTATAAAATAATCAAAAAGTCAATTTTACCTTCATTGTATTTTTAAATAAATTTACTTTTTACAACTACATACTGTAACTTTAATTACAATTATAGACCAATAATATATATATATATATATATATATATATATATATATATATTTAAAAAACTATATTGCTACATGATAAAAATAAAAATGACTAAAAATGTATACTATAAATTTTATATAATTTCAATACAATATTCGATTTCTAATCCAACACAGAATATTTTTCAATGTAACACTTAACAATTTGTTATACTTAACAGATTTATTTTGAAAACTAACTTTTCTATTTTTTATCGGTTAACAATATACATATAGATATATACAAAATGCATAAAATAATTCTTTTCGTTCCTCTTAATTATATAAATATTATTATGTCATCTTACCTATCTTCTGCCATACTCAATTTTGGGCTATATTTAAATTCTGCTTTTATAGCCCAAACGTAGCTTGACAGCCTAAAAATAACAGTATATATTGATGAATACAAATCTAAATATTTATATTAATTTATACTTTATACAAGCCATTAGTATTTAATCATTTTTATATATTAAATAATTTTGAAAATAAAATCAATGTATACAAAACTGGAAAACAGAGATTACTTTAATGAAAATTATAAATTTAGATTATATATATATATATATATAAAAAATTCCTTTTACCAGAATTAATATTTGCTGAGGAAGAAAAACATTTTTAAGGTACTATTATTAGAATTATTTACAATAGCCACATCTGATTAAATAACATTGTTTTGACTGTCAAAACGATCAGTAAATTAAAATTTTCTTCTATCTATATAAATGATATCAATACAATATAAATATATATGAAAATCAAGCTGATATATATTTGAAATAGATAATTAATTACATCAATATTTTATTGCAATAATGTTATACTAAACATTTCTTTATTGATATACATACATACATATATATATATACGTATATATATATATATATATATATATATATATATATATATATATATATATATATATATATAAATAAAATTATCAAAACATTTATTTGGAAACAAATACATGTACCTATATAATGTACATGTATTTGATTAAAATTTAACTTAAAGTGGTTATTAGTATTAAATAATTTTAAAATGTGAAGGGCAATTTTATCATTTTAAAGGGCTGCTATAAAATAAAAACAAATGTATTCTTGTAAGAATGATTTAGTTTTATATAAAAAAATATTACCTAATATTTAAATATAATATCTTAAATATGTATAGTAAATAAACATATGATAATATATTTTATATGACTCAAATATAAATATATTTTTATTCGAAAATGGATAAAATCACAGTCTTATAACTATGAACTTTATTTAATTTGGATTTGTTTTGCAAATAAAAATGAACTAATCTAATGTTAGCCTTTTAGAGTAGGTATGCAGTAAATAAATGAACACTTATTTTATTATATTTTTACTTTATAATAGCACAAATTAACATTTTACTTCAAATGAACCAATGTTTAATCCCGCCAAACAAAGTTCAATGTTCTATGAATTATTTCCCGGTTAAAAATATATACCTTTAATAAAACTAAAACTTTATAAAATTGCACAGTGTGTAGTTAAAGCTTCATATAATTACATCAAATATCGTTTGCAATTAAACAAAATAGAATTAAGCTAAAAATTTACCACAAAAACTGTTAATATTATAAGGGCGCGAATTTTCACCTCCCACTGGACACGTAGCAAGCACTTTAAAAGTAATAAATTTCAACAAATTATTAACAAAATTTGAAGTTTAAATTGTTTTTTGAATGTCTCATTAGCTATATAATGTTATTAATCTAAAATAATTAATGAAATAATCCTTATTGGGAGTTAATAATATGGTATGACTTAACCTCAACAAATTGGCGGTTCAATTCATTCTCTTAATTTTCAAGCAATAAATATACGGTTATTATATAAAAATAATATGTACAAATATATATAAAGTATAGAATTACTTATTTGTTTAAAATATATTAAATAAATGTTGAACTTACTAAATAAACTATATAAATATACGTTGATGTTTACATATCAGCTGATTTTTTTAAAAACCCATTTCAGATAAAAATAAATGTACAGTAAACAAAAAAATATAATCCACGTAAAACACTACAATCTGTTTTATTTACTTTTACATAAAAAGTATAACATTTAATTCAAAATTACATAAAATTTAAAAAACAATTTAAAGAACACAACCAGAAACAACTAACACAAGACTAAATGTCCGATTGTTTCTACTTCACAGATATTTTACCTAAAACTCAGCTGATATATGTTTTTCCTTGTTCTTTACATTCAAATAAGAATCAATATCTCTCTCACACATTTTAAAAGGTCTTTGAACATAAATGGTACGGATCTAACTTATATTTATGAATGCCAATATATATTATCTGTTTCTTTATAATAGATGCAATTCATTAAATTAGTAAAATTTTACTAGTTTAATGTTTTATACTAATATATGTCCAGATAATTTATGTTGGTTTGTGCATATGTTATATATATATATATATATATATATGTATATATATATATATGTATATATATATATATATATATATATATATATATATATATATATATATATATATATATATATATATATATATATATGCCTTATTAATTATATTGAAATTTTAAATGACTGAGTAATATTAAACTTATTATTTTTATAGTAATACGACATATACTAAAAACTGAAGAGCATGAAAATAATAAAGATATTGCATATAGACATCATTATAGAACATGTAGGAATTATTTGGTAATATTTACATGGGTACTTAAATATATACATTCGATTTTAATCTATAACTCATTGTTTTAATATATCAAAAAAATATAAAATGATTTTTTTACTGAAAACGTTTATTATCATTTTTATTTGGATTTTGTATTCAACAACATAAAATCACTTTTCTCTAAAAGGTCATGTATGAAAATTATCGAAATATGATTATTTATTGATTTTATAATTGTTATAAAATTCCTTAAATTTTAATTAAAATTGTTTCTTCACTTAGCTGTGCATCTTTTTGTTATACATTGTATATGAACCTTGGTATTGCAAATTGTTATTGTTTTTTGCATAGAACTATAACAATTAATTGTTGCAATACTTCTGTAGTTTCTTTATGTTTAGTAAAGATAGAAGTTAATGATCCACTTTCAAAAATTATTTTATAGATTTCAAACAGTGCCACGTTATAGTGTCATGTGACCCAGGCCAATTTGAATTAGGGGGCCTCATGTAGTGTTGAATTCAGACATTTGATTTGATTCAGATTGGTTCGGAGCCTCGCTGTTGTTGGGGGCCTCAATTACCTTTTTTGCTGATAGCATAACGTGCCACTCTATCCAAACTTATATACATACATATATATATATATATATATATATAAATAAACATGAGGTCCTTATGCAGTAGTGGATTATATATATATATATATATATATATATATATATATATGTGTATACATAGACATTTTCTGGAAGATTGTTTTTTTATAAATGTTCTTAATATAAGTTTTTAAGTGTAAAGTTCCAAAATAATACTCACATGATAGATTTACATTGATTGCCGATAAACAGTTTTAATGAATATATTTTGGTATTATATTTTCATAGGAAATGTTCAAAGTTACAAATGTTTAAAAAAGATGATTAAAATAAGATATAAAAATATACTGTTACTTATTAAATTATTATAAAAAACGCATTAATTTTAAAGTTTGCCTTACCGGGACCCAAAAAAATCTGTTTCCAGATACACATTTTGTTATTATTATCAGGTTACAACTATTTATAATATGAAACTGTTATAAATGTTTCAAAGAAATTTTAATTATTATATAATTAGATAATTATAAATTATATAAAAAAGGATAACAAAAATACAAGTTTGTATGTTTACATTTTTATTAATTTTTATTTAAAATCACAAGCAAATTATATAAGCACTCAATAGTAAAGTAAAAACATAGTCATTAATTTCAATAACATAATTTGATATTTTTATAAAATAAATGAGAGCTTTTGAAAATATTACTTTATAATTACTTCATTACAGTAGTCATTAATATAATAGAACACTATGAATAATAATTTTAATCATTACATAATATATAATAAATTCAAACATCTTTAATACATTAAAATATAAAATTTGGTCTTTCAATATTAATCAAAAGAAAAAAATTATAATAAGTGTAACATAATATAATAATTATCTATTTCAGTACTCGAATTGTACAGTTTTCTTAATTTATTGAAAATTAAAACATATGTTATGTATGAATGTGTGTGTATATATATATGTATGTATATATATGCATATATGTACATATATGCGTATATATATGTATGTATGTGTATATATATATATATATACACATACATACACACACACACACACAATATTATGTAATAAACACTAGTACCAATAATGTCAAAGTAATTTTGCAGATAAGAGTTCAGTCTTATTTATGTTTATAGATCCATTGCCAAAACATTGATCATCAAAAGCAACGAGATCATCACACAACTGAGACAATCAGATATTTATGAAAAAAGTAGTTCTTCAATAAATAAAAATTTATAGATAAAAGTTTTTTAATAAAAATATTAATAAAGTAAATTAAAATAATAAAAATAATTAATGACTGATGTACTGTACAATCGAGACCTAAGATCCACTATGACAGTGATGATACAATGATACACTTCTGCCCCTTCAATCAACTTATGCCAGTATGACCTATACGCAGACCCACGTGCTTTGACACTGTACATTAGACGATGCCTGAGTCTTACTGTTCTAGTGAACACACGAACGTGGCTATATAATAATAATAAGAGGATAATATGTCTTATCTAATGGCTCACATTCCATAATTTATTGGATGCAGCACGAATTCTTGTGTCCATTCTTGAGTTTTAGGCGAGATTTGGGACGGTATTTCTCGAGGAACGACAACTGTTTTGCATTTATCGCTCCACGGCGTTTTCTAAAATAAATTAAGAGCATGTATTGATATAAAACAAGAGTTTTAATTTACCTAATCCCTGAAAAAAAAAACAGGATTATTTTATTTAGTGAAATGCATCTATATCTTTAATTTTCCCTAATTTGTGCCAATTTATAAACACAAATTTGTTGACTGAACTTACTCTCTGATCAGCTCTACAGCTTCCTCATATCGTAGCCCAAGTTCAATAAGAGCTAGAGCGACTAAAACAGGTGCTCTGCCTAATCCTGCAACACAGTGTACAGCAACACAAGCACCAGGTTTCTCACGAGCATGTCTACGCAGTAATGCAAGCCATGCATCAACAACTTCTGCTGGTGGGAATGTACCATCCTCAAACACTAAATCCGACACTTCTATTCCCTGAGAATGTAATCCATCAGCTTTATATGATGGTTCGCAGACACGTACTACTGCACACACTCCATGTTTCTTTAATTCCTGCATATTAATAATAATAATATGTGAGCTGTATATTATCAAACATATACATATATTCAAATAATATATATACATATATATATATATACATATATATACACACACACACATACATACATCTGTATGCAACATGAGTGATAATAAAAAAAAAATGTGTTTAATGTATTTTATACCTAATGTAATTTTATTTCTCTGCCTTATAAGTACTTAAATTATTATGCAAAACAAAAAGAAAATATTGACAACAGACCATAATGACTAACTTACCTCTTCTTAAAATGTGTTTGATGTTCATAAATACACACATATACTCAAATAATATCTGCATGCTTACACATTTCTCTTTCTGTCATTCATATTTATATATATATATATACATATATATATACATATACATATATATATATACATATATATATATACATATACATACATATCCATATATATACATATATATACATATACATACATATACATATATATATATATATATATATATATATAAAATACATATATTCACGTAAGAATGTAAATTAATATATTGAAATGTACTTTTATAAAACCCTTTCAAAAAAACTTCTATTTTTATTTGAGAAAGAATTTCTTGTAATATCATTTTAAAATTCCAATAAAACATAATGAAAACAGTAACAACTAAATATACCTGTATGTAAGAGGTGATAGTGAGATCAGATGGTCGATCAGTGATGAGGAACTTCATCCCTTTATATTCAATTTCGGCAGGAGCCGGCCTAATATCTTTTTGACGCATGACTAGGCTACTCATTCCCGCTTCTTGATGCACAAAGAAACGAGCGTTCACTCAACGATCAGATGTAAATGAAAAGACACAATCCTTTACTTTCCGTTAGAATTTAGAACACCGATATTTTTTTAGAATATTAGTTTATTATTTGTTTATAATCCACTTTGTGTCCGTGACTAAAAAATTCTCAGAAATCGAAGCGTCGATGAAAAAATAGTTTTTCTATTTTTTTTTTATTTTTTAACTATTTATAATAATATTATCGAACAGAGATTTGTTCTTATAGGTGATATATTTCAGTCTTTTAAAAATAATTTTCGCAATGGGGCCTAAGCTTTTTGGTTCTCTCAGATTTTTTAATAGTTTAAGTATATTATTGATTTTTGATATGCGTGTGTAAACGATTTGCAATTGTTGGGAAGATTACTGAAATAAATACATTAAATAATTATTTTTTAAACAAATAATCTATTAACTAAATATATTCATCGTGTGCTTTTGACTTTTAAATGATTTTAAGAATAATTATTGACATATTTACTAAATATTATTAAAAGTTCTTTTAAAGTAATTTATATCATTAAATATTTTTTTCACTTTATCAATGTATAAAAAAGGGATTGATATGTATTACTAAACAAGTACATTAATTTAATTATCATAAAATATTAATGAAGAAGATATTCAAAAAGAATTAAATTTAATGGTATACAATAATAATGTTTTTAATATAATCGTTTGAAGAAAATTGATACAAAATTGAAACTATTATTTACTAATTATTTATAAACGATAAATTATTAAGACAACAAAAATATTAATGTATTAATATTAGGCTGAATAACTACTAAATTTTTCAATTTTTAATATAATTTAGAGTCAATTACTATGTACTGATCTTCAACAGGTAGATAATAAAAGTATTAACTTAATATACATGATCAAAAACACACTATTAAATATAAAAATAAATAAATCGCGTTGATTACGTTGTTTTTGGCACCGCAAGCGAACATAAAGAACTTGAGTTCCGATCCCTGCAGAGGTTGAAGAGAGTCGAAGAGTGCTACGAGACAAGACCTTGCCGAGTAAGCAGTAAATCCGATGAGCGAACAGTGATGGACAATACAGATGAGTAAGGAGGTGATTTGACAATGCTACGAAGGTGACAGTTGTGCCAGCAAACAGCAAAGCAGCTTATTTGTGTTGGGCTTGGCAGTATTCTGCGCTGTCCAACTTAAACTCCATGTATGTGAGAACAGACTCACCAAGGAACTGAAACAAATATTTAATTAAATATGTGTATGTGCTCAAACTCTCTCTATACACACAATCACTCTCACACACAGACACAATAAATAAATAAATATATATATATATATATATATATATATATATTTACATTTGCTTAACATTCTGATTGTAAACCTGTATTTTGATTAGAGACGAGCTTTCAAAACTAGTTCTTCTCGATAATGTTAAATATTCAAAAAAAAGTAATCTAGATCAGATATTTCCAAACTGGAGTAAATGTACCGATCCTAGAATGGGAGAGGCAATCAGGAAAACAATTAATTAATATATTTAAATTATTATATCCCGATTTAAATTCTTTAAAAAAATAGTACCTATGCATGATGCAATAATACATACATATATATATATATATATATATATATATATATATATATATATAATATAATTTACAAATAAACAAACATTATGTATGTCAAAGGTGGTTTGTGAAATTTATTTTTATTGCCATAGGGGTATACGGTCAAAAAAATGTTGAAGGGTGGTTATTCAGATAATACAACATCTACATAAGATTGAGATCGCCTTCATGGTAAAGACTGGTTTATAATGTGATTATCCTAGACTACTTAAGAAAAGACAAATTAACAGAAGTTATTCTTCATTATAGCAACATTCGCTCTTATATAGCAAGAAAGACAATTAAAGAAATAACTATGAATGGAAGTTAACACCACCATACATGTAGTATCTATGAATGTGTGTGTGTGTGTATGCTGTGTGTTTATATATATACAAATAAAAATTCAAATTAAATTTTATTAATAAGCTGATGTTTTGAACTTGTTTTATTTTTCTCAATACTATTTACTTTCCCAAAATTAAACTTGGAAATTTGTCAAAAATATTTTTTCCTGCATTGCATGTATTAACTTTGGATAGTACAAGAAATTAAATATTTTATTGTAATATTTCATAAATATTTTCAACTGGTACTTTTTACATTGTTGACAAAAATTCAATGTAATTAATTTTCATATTTTCGCAACACTAGAAATAAATTATATACAACTAGACCGGTGTTGATATACAAATAATGAATACCTATACCTACTATAAATATTAGCATTTTTAATGAATTACTTTTAACCAAATATCAATCTTTATTAAACATCTATCACTCTTTGAATTAAAAAAAATTAATTTAAATGAAAAAGGTACTAAAACTTATTTATTTAACTTTTGTTGTATGTTATTTCAACAATCGATATTACAATTATTTAGAAAAAGAATTAAAAATATAGTAAAAATGTAATATGAAAATATACATGTTACTACTATGAACTCATTTTTAAGGATTAAATGATTATCAAATGCATAAAACAAAATATTAACTGTTCAATAATGATTTTAAACAAATATCTAATGATTAATAATATATCTCTTTAAATTGATTGTAATAATCTGTTATCGTCGGCGAATAAAGAATAATAAGAGCTTTTGTATGTATAATTGCTTTTTTTAAATAGAATACCATGGTCATTTTTACGATGAAAATAGCAACAAAATATCAAAACAAACACAAATACCTTTCGTTATAGAGTGAAGATGTTGAAATATCGCAAAATATTAACACAGAATTTCTTATCCAATATTTTATTGTAAACAAATCTGTATGTTAAAATTTGAATAAAGGATATTTTTAAGCAAGAAATATCTGATTTTAACATTTATTAGTTATCACTATAAAAAAGTTTCAAAGATCACATTTTTGTGATTACTGATTGTTTTTAATTAAACTGAATAATTGATGTAAGATTTATGTAAACTAGATTAACTCTATTTACTTTTATATTTAGTTTGAATTATTGAGTCAAAAGTTATTTACTGATGCACTACAAAGTTCAAAAACACGTATATTTTATTCAGAAAAGATAGGATTATTAATTATATCCGTTCTGGACGTAAAATTGGCAAATGTATTTCTCGACAGGAGGCAAAAAGAAATAAATATAGTATATACAGGTGAAATATATACAGTTCGTGTATCAATTGGTAAAAAAGACAAACACAACTATAACAAAATTATTATGATGTGACACTATCGAGTCAAAGTTTGAAAATAGCTATGTGAGATGTAAGCCAAATAGTTCTGTATTATTTTGTTAGAGGACGACCTTTTTCACTAGCAAGCAATATTACAGTAATATAGTGGTGGTAAACCATTGGCACGGTTTTTCAATATTGTGTTGTCTTATTTGAAGTCTAAATAATCGGAAATTAAAACAATAAAAAACAATGTTGAAAAATGTTTGCGTATTTAAATTATTTTATATATTTTTATGAAAAAATATATTAATACATTATCGTGCATTTTGTCTTCATTCTTTAGCTATATTAATACATGAAGAAATTTATAATTAACAGTAAATAATATTCGAATTTTATTCTCAAATACTATTGCAAAATTACGCGAAGGGTTTCCACATAGTAACAATTAAAATTAGAATGATAATAATAAATAAAAGTTTTCTGATAGATGTATTCTAATAAAAATAATATTCTAATAAGAAGTCGTGAAAGAATTACATATAAAAATACTGTTTTACAATTATTACATGTTCCACTTATTTTGTACCAAATCGAGGTTTTTCATTTACGTATGTAAGTATGTATAATTTTCAACAAAGTATAAAAAACTATCATTAGAATGCGAAGACATATATTAAGAAATGGAAAAAATATTGTAAGAAATTATTGATCTTAAATAAAATAATCAGTGGATTTCAAACGATTTACAAAGAATAACTAATTCATATTAGGTTGTGTTTATAATGATTTATAAAGAATAACTAAATCACAAGTTCAAGACTTATTAAATATTGAACGTAAAATTATACATACATATATTATTGAATACCTATCATCAAACTAAATATTATTTATACTGTCATTAGTTCGTATTAGAAAAAAGTGATGGTGATAATGACCTCGTTTCATTTTCAAGTTTAGAAATTATTATACATTGACTGATGGAAAAGTATACATATTTTATTTTTCTATGATTGCTCAATAAATATACAGTTTATTTCGTATGCTTACATACAACAAGTATTGATAAACATGAGGTCAGAAAATATTGTTTGAAAATTGTTTTTAAGTATTACTTTTATTAATTAAAGTTAAATTTATTGATCACAAAAACTATTTTAAATAATACATTGAAAATAATTCTGTCATTGTTTGAATGAAAAACATTTGTTCATTTTACTTCATATAGAGGTCATTTGAAGTCCATTCACACTTTTTTATTCAAACAATATATTATATTTTATTAATTCATTGTTGTAAAATAGAAAAGTATAATATTAATAATTCAATTGTAACTCAACACCTGGTCAAATGATGAATGAATCATCATAACTTTACATTTTAAAATTTAAATAAATATGATTTATTGATTTAAATAAAATTAATGTCAAACACATACAATCATTCTTCAATATATATATATAATAAAAAAAGAAACAATATAACACTATCCATGTACTCAAATATGCGTGATTATAAAGTATATCTTACTGATAACCTTTATACGTGAATATGCCTTTGTAAAATTAAGAAAAATGAAAATTCTAACGAGTTAATTAAATATAATTGAGACCATTTAAATTTACATGTTGATTATTTGTCATCTTCGAACAGCAAAATAAGAAATGTACGGTCGTATTATATATATAATAAATAATTATAGATGTTAGTAAGTAAAAATGTAAGTTTTTTTAGATATTTTCAAATCAAAACATATATCTGTATTCAAACGTTTATGATTTTTATGTAATTGAAATGCGTAGCAAAATAAGACGACTATGTATATGTATGTATGTATAAATATATATATATATATATATATATATATATATATATATATATATATATATATATATGTGATTTAATTTAAGCTTCCACATCGAAGTATTAAAAGTGGGCGCAAGGGTTAAGAAAAGTTTTGTTATTTTTTCTTTAGTATTTTAATTCAATTCAATACTAAAATACAATTGAACTAAAATATTAAATGGAGGATAACATACATTTTTTTAATACTTTCATGTGGAAACCTAAAAGTTGAATCACCCTCTATATATAATGTATATGTATGTATATATAAATGGTTAGAATATTTTCAAATGTGATGCAATGAAACTAGTTTATTTTGTATACCGGAAATATTACTTTACTTACAATTGACTCTTCCTGCAGTCTACTTTACATACTAGTACGAAAACAACAAAATCATATGTCTAATTAGTAAGTTCTAAGTTTGAGATATTATAATAGATAGTAGGTGTCATGATATCGTTTGAAAAAAGTAATCAAATATATATAATATATATATATATATATATATATATATATAATATATATATATATGCTTAGAATAACTTCGCCATTACAGTAATTTGGAATATTATCAAGTGTAAAATATCAATAAAAAAATAAATGAACTACAAACATCAAAATACTCGAATAAAAATAGCGTACTTCGCATACGTTATAAAACGTGTGTGAGTATATATATAATGTGTATGTGTGCAAGTATGTTTGTATATATATATATATATATATATATATATATATATATATATATATATATATATATTCATACATACGTACATATTTACAATCACTGGTTTTCAAAAATGAATGTATGCAAACATATACGTGAACGATTTAGTTTTATGAAGCCAAGATACGCAAGAAAACTTGGCACATATAATAATACACAATTTTCTTCATAGTTTCAACACATACATGCATATATATATATATATATATATATATATTTATTCAATACACAACACTGAAATAAATGTATGAGAAAATCATATGTTTAAAAATAGCTAAGGATATTTTCAAAAATAAAGCCCTTGAACGAACATGGACTATAGAAATCAGTAATGAACTTTGATATTTATGTCTCTTGTGTGATGATACACACACACGTACACACACACACACACACACATATATATATATATATATATATATATATTTATGTTGCTGATTTGATATGTCAATTCTTAGAAGAAAGTTAATGTTTTGGTCATCTGTTAACAATTCTTTAAATATTGACTTGTTTTAATATAATTTCACTTTAACATGCAATTAATATATACTTAAATTTAATTGTTTTATCGAATTAAACAATATTTGCACTTGATCTTACATTCGTTGTCAAATGTTAAGTATTATAAAAATGACTTCTAATTCAATGATTCATTATTTAGCTGATAATAAATTGTCTATTAAATGAATGCACTTTAAATATCCACAATATTAGACACCCACTAAATATTCAGTAGTCCAGAAATTAAATGGTAAACAGTCAAAACAATTTTGGCCTGTAATAACTTTGAACTTTTCAAAAAAGTGAATCTGATGAATCTGACTGGAAATATGAACAAGAAAATAATTTGAAACAATCTAATTATCTATTGCATATCATTTGGATATTCTTGTTAATTACTTTTCAATGGTAAAAATTACATAAGAATTGCATTTTTTTAGCATTACATATGTAATTAGAGATTGTAAAAAAATAATAAAAAAATATATTGTAATTGAAATATATACAATATATTACAATTGAAGTAAATATATCGTAATTGAATCGTAAGTGAAATTTTTATAACTTTTCACCAAGTTATCAGAATTATGAAAACTTAGTTCAAAATACTAAACTGTACATTACTGAAATATATCATGATTTACACACAAAAACAGTTTTTGAAAATAGAATGGCTATTAATTTTTCGACAATTTACTAACTTTAATACATTTTATTATCGAAATGTATATATTTGTATAATAACTGTTTTTTATCAGACTATATATATATATATATACACATATATATAAAGTCACAGAACTTTTAAAATAAAATTTATCAATTAAATACATATATTTAAATAAATTTAAACCTTCGTATTAAAATATTTATAAAACAACTAATTAAATTATAGATAATAAAAATATAAGATATTTTACTTACACATTTGTAAAAATGCAATGGGGAGATGAAGAAAATCAATAATTCACAAATATAATTAAAAAATTAAATTTTGATACATTAATAAAGATTGAGCAAGTAAACAATTGTTTACACCTTCAAGAGAGCACGTTTTACTCGATCGATGCCAACTATGTAACTGTTGCTTGAAAGTAAATCATACTTCTAATAAATACCCCCAGATTGGTTACTTATAAGGGAAATAATTAACGTTTATATATAATTACTCATTATGTAATTGACGTCAGTAGAAAACGAAAATTAAAATCGACTAGCACTTTGGACATCAATTCGACATTTTGTTGTACTATTATTCACTCAATGTTCATTGTTCTTAATGCAATTTTAAATTTTAATACAACAGACCATCATTACTTTATATTAATTTATGATACGAAAGTATTTACGGCTTGCATCTTACAATTATTAATACATTTATAATTAAGATATTGTTTAATAATATTTTTTTTCATATTTCAATGTATGAATTTAGGATCTTTAATGAAAAAATTCTAAAAATTCTCCTGCTACATATTCATAATGTTTTTGAATCTAATTTAATTAATTTCAGTATTTTTTATTTATAATGTTCAACAATCATCTAATATTACTTTATTCAAAAATATACACTTCTCTTTCATTCAAACAGAATGACTAATTGGCAGTATATTTTTTCCAGTACTTGTTTGTTAATATATAAATATATATATATATATATATATATATATATATATATATATATATATATATATATATAATAGTAACGTCGAAATATATCTGCAAGAAAGATTATATAGACATAAACGAGTTTTAAAAAATATGATTATTGTTTCATTCAGTTACAAGTATAGGCTTATAATTGACGAGTGGGCGAGGGCAGCGAGCAGGAGGCGAAGCCCCCCAGTATACAATTACTAAATTGATTTATTTAAAAAAAAGGCCACTTTTCTTCTTAGTTGCGAGTCTAGTTTTAACTTTTGGGTTATTATTTTTCAAGTGTGTTGATATAATTATCAATATAAAAAGAGATTGCTGTAAATGTGTCGATTTATCAGTGATAACATTTGAAGCCATAATGATTATACAAATATTGTAAATTGTAGAAATTATTACATACCTAATTCTCAACTGATACTTGATTTAAATCATTTTAATTATTGTTACTTGTGTGTATTTAGATGGCATCATCGTTAGTGCGTTAATGTAAAGAAAAAGCAAGGTAATATTATAGTAACGAATATGACTTTCAAATAATATGTATCTTTAGAGTAACAAGTATAATTTTAACTATTTTAAAAATAATAAGATAAGAAGGTATTTTCATAGATTTTAACAAGTGTCATAAATATAATTTACTTCCTATATCGGTTAAAAATATCAGTTAAAAATAAGTTTCTAATGCTATTAAATATCACAACAATTATAAAATAAACATTGACATTTATTATGGTTTTCTGGCATGGTTGTACAGGTATTAATTACTAAGATTTATATATACATACATATATATATATATATATATACATATAACATTCTATAAGTGTATGTGGATGGTTTAATCAATATTATAGAAATGTAATATTACTTCGCTAGTAATTAAATCAATTCAGTACACAAAATTGTTTTATAAAATATTAAAAGAAATCAATATCACTAATATATCTTAACATATATATTTATAATAAATATATCTATATTAGATAGTATAAACAAGTATTTAAATTGTATATCTGCACTTTTTATTCCAGTTATATATATATATATACACATATAAATTTACTAATTTAATTTTCATCAGAGCTAATAATATTAATTATCAGCAGAAGGGAATAAGTTTGGAAAAACTTTCTATACGTGAAAAATAACAAAAAAAAAAAAAAAATATAAAAATAAATAAAACGTAAATGAACAATTTGTAAAGCTGTTTAGTGTTGGTTAAAACTTAAGTATTTTATTAGTTTGTGTCTTTTATTATAGATTTCATTTATACTTTATTTAAATAATTTTAAATTTCAAATATTTGCATGTTTTCTTTATTTCAATATAAAACGGATAAGTTTGCAATATACATATATATATATATATATATATATATATATATATATATATATAATGTGTGTGTGTGTTTGTAATTATAATTTAGATAATTAAATAACTACGATCATTCATAAAGTGTAAATCTTCATGAAAAAACTACTTTATTTATTTATTTATTTGATAATATTGTTTATTTAACTTTTGAAGCATATCAATAAAAATGTTTGATAAAAATAGAATAGATAATTATATTTTCCTGTTAATGTACTTTCCGTGATTTCTCATAATTGCAGCGCTGTTAAATTCCGTTTCAAATTGGATCTAAAATGTCTTATTTCAGGTTATTTTAAATTAAGTATCTTTATAAGATAAACATTTCTTTAAAATATAATCGGTATTATCAGTTATATGATTTACAAATTAATTAAATAATTTGTCGAATATTTTATCTGTGCATAAATATTTTGTATAATTCAAGTGGTTATATCGTGAAATTAAAAATTGCGCAATTTTTTAGACATTTCATTAAAATGTTGATTAAATATATTTACATTATATAGAAAAAGTATCGTCGTGTCTAAAAAATCATACGGTTTTTATTAGTCGGTAAATTTAATAGCGAATATGACAGTTTCTCTTATTTTGAAATGAAGTTACAATTTTTATTTCCGTACAGATTCAATTTTATTTCTAGTCTTTTTTATCTTATCAAAACTGTGGTTTCATCTATGTGGTTGATATGATGGAAAAAAAGAAATAATTTATAAAGTTTAAAGGTTTGGTGGTAAACGTTAAAGTAAATAATTATCATCGGTATTCATCGATGGCATCCAAAAAAGTCATAATAATTAAAAACTATATGTTAATTATTAAAATGTAACCATGATGCCAATTTTTGAATATATTCAAATTACTTGTATATCTGATGCACAGGAGCAAATAAGTGTATACAAATATGAGTTTGTCTACGAAGCTATACAACGCAGCTCTTGTCATTTGGTATTGGTTGAGTGAAAACAGGGGAGGCATGTAGAGAAGTAGTGGTGGAGTCCAGACGTCCCGGTGCTCGGGCGTGGGATAAACCCGTGGGATAGAGGCGTCGGTCATAGGCAACGCTCAAAGGCAGCGGCACGAAAACTGGCAGACATGCGGGGAGGGGATTTTACTTATGAAAGCGATTTTTTTTGGCTATGTGCGCGTTTCCATGAAAAATAAAGTTTCGCTGTTGAATAAACAGTAAATAAAGAATTCGGTAACTTTGTAATTCAGTTATTTATATTTCATTATTGTAATTTCTTTTTACAAGTTATATTTACGGAGTAAAAGTACTAATGGAATGCATTTTTATTTTACTTAATTTCAAACAACAATGAATGATATATATATATATATATATATATATATATATATATATATATATATATATATATGTATATATGTGTATACATACATACACCTTTAATTCGCAGTAATCTATTTGTGGAGTTCGTATTTTTGTGCTTTAATATGATAAAGACGTTATACCATGTGAATGCGAATAAATATATCTAAACAGTTTAATATATATAGCACAATTCCTGCTAAAATCATTCGAATAATGAAGGTTATTATTCTGTTTCAATAAGTAAATTCGGGTGCTAATGACCTCCGTTGTCTATGCGCCCTAAATCCCCAATAACTAACTCAATAAGAAAAATTTTAACACAACTCATTTTTTCCAGAATACAGAGACAATACTGAAAACTAAATATAATATAAACCATTTGACAAATAATTTTGATATTTTCTCTGCTGTCTTCTTTAATTTCATTGAAAATAAGAAATTATTATAGACATCTGTACACAAAATAAAGCACACAATTAATCAACAAGTAAGTCAAGTATACAGAGACTTTTTATTTATACTAACGTAAGTGTAAAATAAAAATGATTAATATGTACTATGTACAGAGTGTTGCTGAGTAAAGACCCGTAAAATTATCTTTTTTCATACAGGTAAGAACAATACTGTTTACATCATTAGAGTCACGTGTTCGCTGTTCTAACCGTAATGACGCGTGAATTAGTAAACAGTGTAGTAAGTTTTTATTAATGATCAGATTAGATTCATGCGGACAGTTGTGTATTGTTAAAGTAACGAAATTCGAAAAATCCTTTTTTATTTAAAAAAGACATACAAAAACGTCAATACCGTCGTAGCAATCAACAAGAAGAACTGAATACATTATTCATTTATAACATACTCGTAGCTAAAAGAGCTATTAAATATAATTGAGAAAATAAGTTAAATAACTATTAATGTTTCAATTTGTATTTTATATTATACATTTTCTTCTTGTCATCGAATTAAACATCAAATGTTTTTTGCTATACTAAGGACTTGGAGGATTTTTATTTTCAAACTTTGATAAATTAATTTCTATTAGTTAAAATTCGATTGTATTCTGTATATATTGCCAATTATACTCAGAAAATTATTGAATATTATTTACAAATATTCTTAAAAGATAATTATTTATGAATACACATTAGAAACAATAGAGAATTCATTTAAAAAGTGTAAATTAATTAAACAAACTGTGTGTATGTATGTGTGTATTTATATATATATATATATATATATATATATATATATATATATATATATATATATATACAATACATACAACATACACACAAGCGCATTTATAATAAAAACGTATTCAATATTCGAATCAATATTTTGGGTGCTATTGAGAATGAAATATAAAAATGCGTACGGTACTTCAATAACATTTTTGCATTGACGAGAATTTTCGTGTAAAAACTAAATATTTCTAATAATCAAATGGATAAATGCAGAACTCCATATTAGAAAACAAGTTATTTATTCGTTTAAGTAAATAATTGAATAATTATCTGCGAAAAATTTACTTCTACATCCATGATATAAGAAATATATACAATGTATGTTGTGAATGAATTTTCAAAGCAGAATATTTTATTTGAACATTTACGAACAAGAGACATGAAGAGTTTTATACGATTTTGTGCTTCGAAATGAAGACATACTACAATTGATACACGAATGTACACATTTGATGAGGACCTATGTAACCCATGTACTATACTACGAATTCGGGTTACTCTTACTACGCCAACCCTAAAATCTAACGATCGTCACATGAAAAGTTCACTGACCGAATGAGAGGAGAGCGAATTATTTTACGCGAGGGGATATCGGAGTAGGTGGAAGAGGGAGACATTCAGAGAGGGAATAGAAGCACAAAGAGAGAGAACGTCACGTCTACATACAGTGGCGAACACAAAATTATATTATGACGTTGTGACCAGCAACAATACCTGTTTATATTGTCAAAGTTCAATGTAATCATTTGCTTAGGTTTATTAAGAAAACAGCTGAACACTTGTCATACTTCAAAAAATATGTAGTAAGTACTTCATATATATTTGACAAGACTATACCTTTACAGCTTTCTCAGTGAATATTAATATTTATTCTCAGAACACAGATTAATTAAATAATAGACTTTATTGAAAAGTTACAAAAAATAATGAACAGATTACACATATATAGACTTTTAGTTGAATAAGAATTCGTGGTCTACAGAGATTGCGACTAATTAGGGTCGTAATCTCAAAATATTTCTAAATAAGAATACTGTTTCTATTCGTAAAAGAAAAACAATAACATACAGGTAAACAGCGCGTTTTCAAATGCTTAATCATTTATGTCTTTTATTTTATTTTCATAAATATTGTAAGTACGGTTCAAATTCTTACCGCAGAAATATTTCCTACCAATTTATTTTAATACCATAGACAATATGATTTATTTAAAGTTTACTATGCTACCTACAAAGTTGTGTTTAAACATATCTTTAATTATCTGTTTTGTATTTTAAATACTTTCTATCATAAAAATAAGTTTTCAACTGGTACTCTAAATTTATATACTTTGTTTACAAATTTACATGCGTTTAAAATAAAATACATTATAATTATACAAAAATTATCTTAAAATCCATAACAATCAATACATTAGATTAATAGTGAGTTAGTGAATATTAAAATTAAAAACACTTTTCGTTTATATTAATCGTAAGTTCAAGAAAAATATTTGTCGACAAGATGATTTGAATATTCACTATATTATTTCCAGACGTATATAAAAAATGTGTTGTGATTTTTGTTAATTATAAACACTTGCTGGATGTAGCTAATATATATATATATATATATAACAGTCTAAATAATGTAATTAGGACATGCTAAATGGTCGCGAGTAAAACTAGCTGAGTTGCATAAATATACTTGCAGAATTAATAAAATAAAATACTGAACTTGATTGACTTACACACATTATAATAAATAAAAAGATATATATATATACACGTGTTAAAAATATACGGTTTTTTTACTTTATATTGGACAAAAGAATTGGAAGTTAATACAGGACAGTAGTATTTAATTTCTTAATAGGCAGATTTGAAGCATTTAATTTATAGTTTTAGATGACATGCGAATTCGTTTTACCCACTTAAAATGTGTATGAATAGGTTTAAAACATCGCATAAGATTCAAAATTACTTAAATTATATATTTATATGTAATTTACAGATGAGATAAATACAACATACGAGTCTGTCTAGACAAATTTACATACAAGAAAATTGAGAAAATAAAGTTCAGCAATTGACATCAATTAATTGTCCATAATATATCTATTTATAGATTAATATTACGTAAATATGTATATTTCGTCTAATATAATAAATTAGATACGAGTTTTTAGATAATTATGAAAATTAATTGTATCATAGAAACGGGATATACATCAAATTTTTTAAGTGAATTTATTATTTTAAGTTTGTATATATTCATTGCATAAATCCATACACACTAGAAAATTACAGAATATCAGTAACATTTCTTTATTTTTTTTAGATGCATAAAACGTCTATATGCAGATTTTAGTTTCAAGTGATGCAATAGTCAATAAGCAATAATTAAAAATCTGTGTACTAAAAAAAACACATTTATTATCCAAAGGTTATGAACAATATAAGCTTTTAAAATTATACAATTTAAACCAATATAAAAATACAATGATACAGAATTTCGTAATTTAATTATCAGATAGATTTTCAACACGCCAGTTCTCTATTGAAGAAATTGTGATATTTACATTTTATAATTTGAGACACACTTTCAATATAATTTAATTATCATTAACTTATTGATTCCAAGAAAGGTTATTAAATTATAATTTTTAACAATGTTTGAAGATACAACGATACATACAGTATATAAGTATAATATTGTTATTAATATTATAAAATATTCATAATAATAACTCATGATCTTTTATATATATATATACCCTTTAAAATATAGTTTTTTTTAAAAAAGGGATAATTAAGACAATTTACAAACACATTAAAAGATGGAACACATAAGTATATTATATGTTCAAATCCATTGGAAAAACTAAATCCAAATTATCATCGTAATGAATGAATAGTACATACATGTGACGTTGACCTTTATAACAGATTATAGCCTTGCCCTCCGACCGGAAATAATCAAAAGTCGAATACCAATTAGTTAAAAAAAAATGATGGAACATTTTCAATTGGCGTCAATAATATATAATCATTTATTTCTGTGGCACAAAGTCGATGAAAAAAAAATTTCTTTAAGTCAGTTTTCATGGATGACAACTTAATTGTGATTTAAATAAAATGATAAGGATATCACGCCTACAAGGAGTATTTTTACAAGTGGAAAAGCTTTTGTTAGCGTTGTGTATCTGTTACAATGTATTATTCCGAAGAGCACTGTTTCAATTTAGAAATATTTATTATAAATAAAATTTTATGAGGTTAGTGAATGTATTTTTTGAATAAAAATCGTAGATTTCAAACCCATGACCTAGTTATTTAGCAGAATCGACTTCTTATATTAATTAGATTAATTTATCGCATAAAAGTAAAAAAATACTAATTAAAACGTCTATATTGTACATATTATCAAATTGAAGTGTTCAAGTAACATTTAAAAAATATGAATAACAAAGATGTCATATTATTTTCACAAGTATAGACAATTTTTAACATACGAAATATATTATAAACAATTCAAGTATGCATATAATTAGTAACAAGTACAAATATCCAATACAACGGTAAGGATAAATATATATACCAAAATTATTGAAAGTTCAAACATACGATACAAACAAAAAATAAAGGCACATTTACAAAAAACATTTGTTAATCATTTTATTTTATTAATACATGATTTTTATTTCAAGAAATGAGTTTCCTGACTTTCTTTACATTGCTTTTCCATTCTTATCTGTATAATACACGAATCAAATACATTCCTTCAATCTAGAGAATAATACGTAATGTGTTTCCAATATAATACGTAGACTTCCATTTTTTTTTCATTGGTATTATCTATACATTTTTTTACCTGATTTTTTTAGTATCAGCATTGTTTTATACAGTTTGTACAACTTTCAATAGCCATTTTTATTTTATGTAGTACTATTCCACAGCATACCAAATACAATTTACACACTGCAGTAATATATATATATATATATATATATATATATATATATAGTATTATATTATTTTTCTACTCAATGTTGCAGAAATCATTATAAAAAGAAAAATAAAACACAATAAACAATATTTTTCTCTTTCAATATAAACTATGATACAACATTATGATTTGTATATACGATTTTAAAAATAACGGACTTGTGATTATCTACATTAGTTAACTGTCTAGTTTTAAGCACGCAAACTTTAAGTTTACCGTACATATTTTTACCCGGTATTTTCTAATGCGTCCTTGAACATGGTATTTATTAAGATGTAGTTATGTTGTTTTCGTAGAATGTTTCTTTTGTAAGAGTATGTTTTAAAAAGAATCCTACTTAAAGCTAATGAAGTAAAAATTCTACAGTATAAACAACATTTTTATATAACTGCAATCATTTTATTACAGCTGATTTAATGGGATTATAAATAATTGTCATTAATGACTATATTGTCAATTTAATATTATCACTGTTCTGGAATCAAAAACATCACAGACTTTATTTTTTATACACTAGCAGAGAGATAAACTATAATTAATTAATTAATTTATATATATATATATATATATATATATATATATATATATATATAAATAAAGAACTTCTAAAATACTTCATTTTAGGAATCTGATATTTTTATTGAATATTTAAAACGTTAAAGTTTTTAAATAAACAATACGATTGATTAAATAATAAGATTTCAAATTGATAATAGTTTTTTTTAGAAACATACGACGGGGCTCTGCCTTCTATTCGTTACGCTTGCCGACCCCCGCTAGCTCTTCCCTAACAAATAACAGCAATTAATTAAACGCACAAATAATCTGCGTAAAGTTGTAACATTTCTATTGGAAAAGTTTATAAAAATTAATAACAAAATTCAATGTTAAAATGTGTAATAACTGTTATTATAATATATATATATATATATATATATATATATATATATATATATATATATATATATATATATAATGGTGTACAAATTAATTCAGTGCCCTTTTTTTATAGAAAACGATGGTCCCTTTTGTCACGTAAGGTCGGGCGTTGCGCTGTAAAAAAACTTGCCTCCTCCTCTCGTCAGCGAATTGTCTTTCTGTCTAATTCATCACTCAAACATGAGCTGATGTTGGTACGTGGATTGCGACAAATATTCTTGGTCTAACATGTTTTCGCACGCGTACGCATTGCGAATCTGTGCTGTATAGTAGATTCATGACTTGGTAACGTTCAGTAAAAATTTCAAGGTTATAACTTGAACAGTCGTACAGTGACGGTGATAACAATAAGACGTGTTATTAACGATGTAACAAATAATCAATCTGTTATTGTACGATTATAGTTTCTGAAAAAGGGGGTTACCACATCAAATAAAACAATGATTAGATGGCGTATAAGGAGAAGCTTCCTCTTCATAGTCCAGGGTAAAAGAATGGACTAAGATTTCGGATGGGAAAAGAATCATTAGAAGATGAATAAAGTACTCTGTCACTAATCGAGTTCATTGTAACAAAGTGGATGAAACAATAGCCCTTTACCATGATCACTTGTTTAAAAGAGAAGACATGAAATGGCAGAAATCAGATGAACCACCCCCAAGAAAATCCAGTGTCTCAATCCACAAAAAAAAAACATCATGGTCACATTTTTTTAGGATTGCAAGGGGTTTTATAAATAGATTTTAAGGAACGTACTACCACAGCTAATGACCACTATTTAACACAAATATTTTTAAATGTGAGGGATTCGCCTCAAAGCAAATCAGGACAGAGATGTTAGACATACATACACATATAATATATATATATATATATATATATATATATATATATATATATATATATATATATATATATATATATTTATTTATATATATATATATATATATTTATTTATATATATACATATATATATACACACATACATGCACTTCATTTGTGTATCACATGAATCATTCTACAGATTTTATACGGGGACAAATTTTGATTATACTTTTTGAGAAACAATATTTTTATATAAACAGAAAGAATAACTATCATCATTATGAGCAAAATTATATTCATTTATTAATTAATAAATGCTATAATTATAAATACTGACACTTAAAAACATACGATTTGTTTTTAGATGTAAAACTCAATTTCTTGTTTTTATTATTAAAGTATGCCATATTTAAAGTTTACTGATACTTCTATTTAGATACACAAAGGCGATGTGAGGTGAGGTAGTCATAATTTAAGAATAAAAAACAGAATCATTATCGATAAGACTAATATAAAAATATATTACGACTGTAGTGGTAGAAATCGTTATACTTGTGATTACATGTTTCTAATTAAATATCAGCACACATACCACAAGTCATGGGGCACAGAGAAAAGGGAATTTTATTTTAACTTCTATACGGAAACCTTTTTCAAAAGTCACGCAAGTTAAATTGTAATAGGTAACATGCAAGCAATTATGTCGATGCAAATAGGAACACTACATAAAAACTATGCGAATTAGATAAACACATATCGAGCTGATAAAAAGAGATAGTTTATATTGGAGACTTATATTTTATAAATCGATTATGGCATAACTATGCTTAAAATAATGAACCCCTCTATAATGAAATACAAAAGATATAGAATGTAGCAACGACAGAATGTTGTATTAATAACAAACTTTTATAACTTAATAGTAATATCTTTTTAATTTTTTATATTGATTTCCTTCCTTTCCAAGATACCAACTTGGGTTCTGCTGACAAAAGGGAAATTAAATCAATGATTATCAATAAAATACGCAGCAAATAAGATATGAAATAATACAATTTAGACATACTATTTAACTATAATATGCTGCACTGTAAAAATTAAGTTATATTGATACGAGGTACATGTTTACATTTTATGAAAACAAAAATATCAAATTATGCAAACATGTATTTTTTAGAGAACTAAGCATGTTTTTCATTTAAGATAACATACATCTAGACTGGTCTGATAAATATTAGTTTCTTCCCATAAACTATTCATAAATTTATATGCCTACTTCAACAAAAATATTCTGAATACATCTCTACATGCTGAATCCTACATGCTGAATCATTATGTAAAATTGATATTTAAAATAGATGAATATTAGTAACGTATATTTTTTTTAAATTAACTTGTGCATTGATTTTGGATGAGTGATTACGAGAAATGTAAATAATAAAGATAAAAGAACTTTATATGGACTTCAAAACAAATAATTCAATGTTTTTAAGTATAATATATCTTTTAAAGTTATACATTTCAATTTATTCAACGAAAATAAATTTATACAACTTTTACAAACAGATTAAATCAATTTTACATATCATTTACAGTAATACTATAATATAATTTACTATAAGAAATAAGAACGTACATCACAATGTGGATAGTTTAAATGTATTTATTCTTGTCACGTGTTCGATCAGAAAATTTTCTGTATCTGAATTTATATATGTTCTGTTCACATTCAAAGTTGCAGTAAAATATTCTATATATTTTATTCTAATATTTTCAAGCAACTTAAAATGGTTTAAAGTTTTTAAATATATACCGATGCAAAATATGCTACATTAATATATACGATTTTAAACCAATATTCTTATATGTAATATTAAAAAAAAAACGGTTAAAAACAGACATGTACAATTTTGATGCTGATATTAGTGTCGAATAATGGTATATTGTACATTTCCTTTATCAGTATTGAAATATATATATATATATATATATATATATATATATACAATTAATTATTTTACTTGTAATTTTAAGTATTGCAATATACAATACACCTGTTACATTACTAATATAGTACACGTGTATTTGAAAATGGTCGGGTAAAATTGTCAGGTCATTTTATTAATTAAAAAAGTGTCTGATCTAATTTAATAGTTAAGTGGTAACATTGTGTATATGTAGGTACGTGCATATGTTTACATGTATGTATAAATGTAAGTATATATATATATATATATATATATATATATATATATAAATGTTTGAATGCATTCATGTATGAATTGACACCAATTACTTTGTTAACTTGACCAAATAACATTAATGTATAGGTTATTAAATCAATAAAAAAAAAATTAATAGATATGAAAATGTCTAGTGTAGGTCAGGTAGGCATGTTTTATAAAACATACTTGTATCGTATTCTTTGCACAAAGCAACAAAGTGAAAGCAAAACCCACATTTGCTTGTTATTGACATAAATACATTTTACTCATCCATTTATGTCCTTGTCAGGTAATTTTCTGGTATAAACATCAGTAGGACAATTATCTTTCTTATAATTTATATTATACGATATTCAATGAAAATTTTAAGTTGAACACATTTATTTTTCACATACCTTTTCATTAAAGAATGAATTATATAATGTGAACATTTTTATTTATTTATGGGTGTATGCTCTATACAAACTATGCAGTATTAAGGATTTGTACGCAAATTCGTCGCGGTTTCGCATGAATATATGGAAATCTATATTTTGAATTATGTGTATTGTTCAATTGTAATTATTACTTTGATATATATATATATATATATATATATATATATATATATATATATATATATATATATATATATAATCAACCTTGAAAACATCTGCTCGTTTTATATTCACTTTATTTCCAGCAAATCGTTATTATTTTGTTCAGAAATTCGTGAAGAAACTAAGAGATATGTTGTGAGTGAAAGGAATTTTCAAATATTTAACTCACCTCTAGAGCCATACACATTGAAGACAGGTAAGACGGTTTAGCCGTTTAGGTACCACAACACTGAAACACTCACGATACTGTGTACGCGACGTGAGCACAAAGAATGCTCGTACTGAACTGCAGTCGCTCCTATACAAAATGGTCGTCGAGCAAGAATTGGTATTGTCTATGACGTCACAGGCTAGACATCTGTGAAGTTGGCGCGCAATAGGTTCGCTTCCCTAATGACGTTTGTCGTATCAGTATTCTGATTGGCAATCCGAAATGATGTCATATAAACGTCACAAATATGTCAATAATATATGTTGTGACGTAAATATAAGTTTTCAGTTCTTGATGGATTTTAAATGACTAATTTAAACGATTTACTTACAAATTAATCAAAGAAATGTACAAAATTCATCAAATCAGTAGATTTGTTTAGAATAGTTATTTCACAATATTCAAACAATGTACATACTTCAATATTATTTATTCGAACAATATATTCCAAATAATGATATCATTTCTACATATTCCAAACGACTATTGACAAAAATTAAAAACAGTTTAACTAATAAGAAGGCAATCGACTGTAATTACTATTATTCAATTTTAATAATAATATATATGTATTTAAAACGTAACAATTTACAATGTAAACAATATATATATATATATATATATATATATATATATATATATATAAATTAGAAATTTGCGACAATTTTTTTTCAATTTTTATTTCGTTGGTTCCTTGAATAACAAATAAAATTTACGTAACTGATTAGTCTCACACTGAAAAAGTATTTAATTCAAAACAACTAATCCAATAAATTTTATAATCTTTATTGGACTGAAGTCGACCCTCTTTGTATTGTAGGTCAAATTATAATGAGTTTCTATTTTTTGAACCTTAATCAATTGAATCAAATTATTTATAACAAAGAAAGAAAACTGGACGCAGTTTAACCACATTCCCTGGAATACTTATTATTATCAAGTTTGACTCGACAAATTTTTTTCATGCTCAGAAAACAACGCAATAAATTTGTAGTTGAATTTAGAAAATAATAAATGAAAAGAACTAATTTTTTCAATGAAATTAATTATTAAATACATTTTGAAATAAAATTCGACCTATATAAATCAATTTAATTTAATCTGATAATTAATTCTGTAATATAAATTTATTTTTCTATATATATATATATATATATATATATATATATATATATATATATATATATATATATATATATATTGTAGTCGTGATAATATGTATGTGAATATGATTTTTTTCACATTTTCAAACGCATTTAAAAAACTGAAAGAAAGAGCGTAAGGAAATCTGGAATATATTACACATTACTGCATCATATTGGATAATACGAAACACAGATTATTGAACGTATGGAAGACATAAGCATGTTTTTCCTTCATCGATCGTTAGTTTATAATAGTTGTGTTTGTAGAACGTGCAAAAATGTTACTAATAATAATAGTATCGTTTTGAATTAATTTCTGATGACAATATTGTATGTTAATTCACATTTTGTTTTTTATTATAGATAAAAGATGCATCCTTTATTTTACCTTAATAAAAAATATAAAGTATAGTATTTTATTACATACAAGACTGTATATAAAGTATACATCCTAACTAATGTACTTATCTCGTTATTATATACAAGCTATCATATTTTTTTAGTGATCTGAGTTATATAAACACCGTAACTAATGTATTTATCACATTCCTGTCGTTATCTGAGTCGCAATAAAATTATTTTTGATTTTGATTTAGATCGTAAAAGCCAGTCAAGTAATAGAACCCATAGTGATTACATTCATTACCCTTCATTGTGATTATATCTGAACTTTTAGCGATAATTAGTTATAAGCATAATTAAAATCTTTGTAACAATTAAATTATAATAGTAAACGAATATTTGTGTTCATTAATTCAAACCTACAACTTTTATGTTATTAATATATAAATATAAAAAATAACATAACAATGGTTTAAAAATGCTTGTTTCAAATAGCATATGATTAAGTACGAATCAAATAAATCTTTATTTCTGTGCATGTAACTAAATATATTGTTTCCTTATATACATATACTGAAAAGAACCAAAATAATTCTAGTTATATGAAAATTGTTAATCAATTCTTATACAAAAGTATTCTTTTATTCAGTTAACCTACACTTTTGTCATATTATCTGTTACGAAGAGACAGAATTATTGAACGGTATTATTTTTATATGAATATATTGCCACGAATGTATGGACCGAAATGTTAAAAACATTTAATAAAATAATAACTAAAATCTTCATTGTAAAAAGAAACAAAATAATTATACGCATTTATTCAACATACACATACAAATATATGTATAGGATACGTAAAATTATATATTTGCGACTTATATCTATTGGAATAAAGTACAGATAATAAACGAACATTTAATTATCAACAGTGACGTAAATCTGTGCTTTTTTAGTCGACTGAATAAATCAAATTAAATGACTGGAAATTAAAATAAAAATGTGCGTCATTCAAATTACGTCACCCAAACTTTAGAACGGCAGGAGATGAAATACAGATAAATATTGCACAAAAATAAGTTTATATTCAATAAAACATGACGTAAATACATTGTCATGAAGTTTAGCGAAGTATTATTATTTGTATATCTGTTATCATTTATACATTAATCTTGTATTTATGCGTTCGTGGTATATTATTATATAGACGTTTTCGTACACGTATAGATGTGTTTTTTAATTTTTATATTCTTGGTTTCGTTATTGTTTCAATTCAATTCCGTTAAGAGAGATAAAATCTCTAAATTGTTCTTTCTGATACAATACCTCAATCAATAATAGTACTAATAAAAAAATTGAAAAGTATATGAAATAACTAACATATAACTTAACGTGAAAATAGATTTCATTAAAATAAAATTTTATTTTAGAAATTTTAAGCAACATACTCCATTCACACCGTCATAAATAAATACACACAAACAGATTTATTACTAATAATAAATGTCATATTTACATGTAAATACATTCATTAAAATGCTTGCAGAAACGTTCCGTTAACTATCTAAATAATTTATTATTTTTTTATAAAACTCTGTCCACAAATAATTTCATTAAAAAGACATTTTCATATTAGACACACAAAAAAAAAATATTTTTTTTTAATTGTTAATTTATTATAATTAAACATTCTAATAATATTGGAAGAAAAAAAGTAATACTTTTCGATATTTCAGTTAATTCAGTTAAGAAATATAATTTCTGTATTTAATAATTAACTTACCATTATCTCTTTAGTTATCTCATTTCATTTTTATATTTATTAAAATTATATTCGTGGTTTTAACAGAACAATAACTATCTGCATTTTGTCATCATGACAAATAATTAGAAATATGTACATTATTTCAAGTATGACCTACAAGATCAGTTGTTGCAATAAAAGTATTTTGAGGGCATATGCACGTGATATTATTTTTAGCAGACTGTGTTTGTTTTATTGCGTTGTTGTTTTCTACTGAATAAGTTAAACTTTTCAAAATTTTCAATATAAATTCATCTAGTAAATAATACATCAGGCGAGAAACCGAAAATATCCATTTATTCACTATATTTTGAGAAATGTAAGAAATAAAGAGAAACATTATTATCATTTTATGTATATTTTCGATAATATATATTTGTTTGAAATGTTCTGTGGACTAAATATTTGATTAGATTCAATACCTAATAGAAATTAATGCAAATCGAATAAGACAGGAATTAATAAACGACAACAACAAAGGTTATGTATACTTTTTCAATATATATATATATATATATATACATTACTGTTTGCTTGTTTCTATAGAAATGTTGGGAATTTAACCGAAATTGAATTAATATGATCAATTAAACGAGCAATTTATTTATAAATATCATAATAATAAATAGATTTATTAAATAAAAATAACTTACATTTATTGAATATTCTATTATAAAATTCTTATGAGTTTGATACTTCACAAAGATAATTAAGAGTTATTTTAGTGATTTGTATTTGTATTTGTTTCTTATTTTTATAATAAATTTATATATATTTGTATGTTCAAAGAGATTTTATCGATTAATTTTCGATATAAATGATCATTGGATAGTAAGAAACCAAAATTCATAAATGACCTTAAATGTAGGGTCAAATTTTACCTTATATTTGTTTGTAGATAATGATGGATCTGTTATGATAAAAATAAACACAAAGAAACATGCGGCGTTTCATTTTTTTCCTACTTACCATTTCACATCCTAATTTTAAAATAGAACAATGTTATTTGATGAAAATGTCAGTTTTGAGATATATGATGTTTATTGTATATTATTTTTAATAAAATACACAATGATTAAGATATGATTAATATTTAATATATAAATGAAAAATATACAACAATCATATACTTTAAATGAAAAAAATCGATATAATTTTTTAATGAAGTACAGTAAGTATAATTGTTATATGCGTAATATAAGTTTTAACTTGGTTACTTATGCTTTGTTAAAACAATATTTTGGAGTAATATTACTCTTTCCATGTATAATATTTCATATATTGTTAGAAATTGTAAGAAATACAAATCCCATTAATAAAACTACCAAATATGAATTAATTGAAATTTCCAGTGTTATTCAATCTGAAACACAAAAATAACGTATAATTTCGAATCAAGTTTTTATCCCCAATATGCAAAAGCCGTAGGCAAATTATCTCTTTCAATTTTAAGCCCAGAAAAATCGCCATAAAAATATATTTATCAATTATACGTCTGAAATATTTGAAAGAATATAAAGCTTATAACATAAACAATAAACATGCTGATTATATGAACAATTATTAACAAGCAACCATTTAAAATAATTAAATTATTTCAAAAACAGTGTGCGTGCATATGTGATTTGTGCTCTTTATATAATAAGTAAATTAACAAGTATTTTTTTAAATAAATAATAACATTTTCACAGAGTTTAATATATCTTTTATTAAAGTTTTGTGTAACAAAGCATTAACTTTAAATTTTTCTTTTTCTTTGGTCAACACTACTTTCGTAAAAAGTCATAAGATAGTTTCACATATTCTGTTCATCCCACATTTCATAGACATGCTTCCCAATACGCTCAAATTTAAGCACAATATTATTTTGTACTAATTATAATATCACATTCATTTACAATCAGTTTTCCTTCCCTTGATGGATCGTTAAATATCTTTTTTTTTACTCATTCGCACGTTTTTAATACAGACTTTTCATTATTCACACTAATGTGGACTGCTACTTGAAAGCAAAATGACATCCATTCGTATAGTAAGAATATATTAGAAGAAAGCAAAATAATAATGTTAAAGAACAATAACGTTAACATTACATATAAAAAATAAATCTCTAAAAAAATACGATAACCAAACAAACAATTACACATAACACTATTTTAGATTTTCCAATGTTTAAATAAATTTTAAAAACGATGCGATAATGTCTCGTTTTTATTCGTCAAGGTAGAATCTGTTTCATTTGAAATGAGTGTTTTTATTTAAAACATTGGACAGGTAACTATAATGAATACATCGTTATTGTTATGTATCAATACTTTGAATTAATACAAACACATAAATAGGAAATTTCAGTAAATATCTTTTCATATTATTACTGAAAAAGTAATTGTTATTTTAAATACTATTTAGTATATTTAAATTTTATTGTAATGTATAATCATATACTACTCTAATTAGTTACAAGTATAAAATGATTTGTTCATTTAATGACTTCAATTTCCTTTCCGTATAATATTAAAACAATATACGAAAGTCTCGTCATTAAATCATAGAATAAATACGTTAAAGATATATGATACAACAATTACAATGATATATAAATTATAAATCATCGTATTATTTGTTTTATACAAGATTATTTAAAAAAAATATAACACTTATAAAACAATAGCTAAGTATATCAATTTATAATAAATAATTTTTGATAGTGTGGCAATAGGGTAACATTTATCATTTTTGATCACTATAAAATTGTGCAAATAATGAATACAAGAATTTCTGTAAAAATATTTATTGGCAGAATAGCCTATATATTTCAACTAGATTAACAACTATTCGCTCTTAGTTCGCGCGTCTAAAAGTAATGAAATTGTAAAATAAGCGCTTTGTTTACTTTTTTCTATAATAGTTCTTAGAAACGAGAATGATTCGAATTTTTAAGATATTGCTATGTTTATGAATTTATAAAAAATAATTCAACTGTACAGAATCATTATTCATCAAACATACATATATATATATATATATATATATATATATATATATATATATATATATATATATATATATATATATATATACACATAAACAATTTAAATTAACAAGCATAAATATTAAATCGTAACCAATTTCTTAAATGTACATTAATGAAGATCCCTGATATTATATATGTATATATATATATATATATATATATATATATATATATATATATATATGTATATATATATATATATATATATATATATATATATATATATATGTATATATATATATATATATATATATATACATATATAAATTATTTTAATTGATTCTGAATTAATTTTAGCTTCTTATTGACTCTATATTTGTGAATATTATCTTCAGCACTGGCGATTTAATTATTGATAATAACAATACGAATATTATATGCGGATTTGATGAACTGAGATAAATAACATGAATAAATAAATAAATTATATTTAAATTAAATTTGACTATATATATATATACATACATATATATATATATATATATATATATATATATATATATATATATATATATATATATATATATACTGATAAAACTACATTACTAAAACTTTCTAAGTAATTAACTGAAATTTGCAACTAATTACTATTATATTTTTTTGAACTGAATTACATTAGAACACAAATATGAAAAATCTATACAATTAAGTTATGTGTACACAAGTACCCTATATACATTTATAAATTTCAGCAAAGCTGGTCTAATACACCAGTATATTTTTCAAGGCTCTTCAAATACCACGGACCCTTAATTATATATTTTGTTAGCTACGAATTAATTTGATTTGAAATTAAGTTAATTAGATACTAAATACTCTTAATCACATAATTTATGGTTATAAAAATCATTTTTGGTTGCTTTTCTCTGATGTTCATTCTGAAGAACATAAATAAAAAGGAGGATATAAAGCGTTTTGCCGTTCTTAAAAAAAATGCAAAAATAATTATTACATTAACATTTACTATCTTTCGCTACACGTAAATATAGCTTTCTGTTCAAGAGTACTGATGATATTTAATTCATTTCTATTAACGCTTTGATAAATATCAGAACAGTAATTTATTCGCCGAGATGTCCCAAACATACACTCCCTACACATACACAACAATATTGTCGACACGATATTGGCGTGAACATATACATAAACATTGATTGAAGCATGATAAGTTGTGGGCAGTTAAGTATGACAGTGGTATAATGCTAAGGATTGCGTTTCGATGAATACCCCTGTTTACCAGAACCCGCCAGATGATTTGCCACCGGGAGGATTCTTCACGCGGATACATGAACGTCTATCCTCACCATCGATCTCCTCTGCAATATCGAGAAAGTCCCAATGTGTTAATTAACCGAAATATATAGTTACAACAATATAAGCATTTCAAATTTCGAATTAAAACTTTTCATGAAACGAAAATGAAATCTTTTTTATATTTTACATATTTTTTTATACACACGCGTATGTAAGAGTAACATGTTTTTTTTTTAATTTGTAACTATATTTGTTTTTAAAGCATGCAGATATTTGTTTTACCAATAGTTAGATTCCAAATTTGCAAGTCTCTTTCATAAAATTTAACCCACATAATGTTTCCGCATTATTAATGTTTCATAATTTATTTTTTTAATTCCCAAAATTAAATTATACATATTCTACCATATATTTACCGCTGATTGAAAACGTCGAATCTTGAAGATTACGTTGCCCTTCGAGACGAGGACCCTTACATGACGGTGTGCTTACAGCAGAATTCGGAAGTGTAGGCATATTTTCAATTTGTTCTCGTTGAAAAGGACTTAGTGCCGGTATTGGAGATCCATTTTTAATTGACATAGAATCCATACCTTGTACTTGCACAGATAAATTAATATCAATATCATTTTGTTCAGATTCTGTTTCTGTACCTCCATATACAAACGGAGGGAATGTTTTACAAGATAAATATTTTCCAAAGCCTTGTACAGCTTTTAGTTCCCCTTCATCGACACAAACACGACCATTAATGATAACATATTCAGGTACGCCATGACATTGCATACCCTGTAAGAAAGGCACACTGAGAAAATAACTAAAAAAATTAACAGTAAAATGTGTAAGGCAAACAAAACTGTCAGTTGATTTCTCAACAGTATTTAAAAACAAATTATTTATCGTGTACCTCGAAAATATTGTAATTAATTGCATGATGGTGTGTTTTAGCTGATATTGTTCTCGTTTTTGTTGGATCCCAAATAATAATATCAGCATCAGAACCAACTGCAATACATCCTTTTTGTGGGTACAGATTAAAAATTTTTGCAGCGTTTGTACTAGTAATTGCAACGAATCTTGCAGGATCTATAATTCCTGCCACAACACCCTTTTCCCACACAACAGACATTCTGTCTTCGATACCATTAACACCGTTAGGTATTTTTGAAAAATCATCTTTTCCTAATTTTTTTTGTTCTTCAGTGAACGTACAATTATCACTACCAGTCAACTGCAGATCATCCCTATTTGATCAAAATTATATTAAAATCATTCCAATGTTCATATGACCCTACAGAATTAATTATTTTTAAAATACGTTTGAAAGTAAATAAGAACTTTTTAAAAATATTTATATTTTTGACATTTAATGAATTGTTCATTAAATAACATTAATATTAAAATTTGTAGTGTTTTTTAACTACATCAACCGATTAAATAAATAGAATATCTACTAAAATAGAAATTTTATTCTTCTGATTAAAAAATATAAGTAGCTTCAATGAAAAAAAAAAACAAAAACATATTATTAAACTATCAACGACATGATTTTATATAAAATGAAACTTTATAAAAGTTTCTCTGTGTTTTAAAAATAATTAATAAAAGCATTTACATTTTACCCTGCATAAAATGTCCTAATAATAAGCTTACACGCTTTCGATTAGCATTAAATAAATATCTAAAATATTCACCCAGGTTGTAGAGACTACAATACTAAATAATTTTCACTTACAATTTTTTACATAAACGTGTAAGCTCGTAATTAACATATAATAATATTTTAATACCACTTGAACATACAATGTTACACATTCCTTTAGAATATATACTTAATACAAAAACGATTAATGATTAATTATTTTTGATTAACATACTATGTATACACACTTTAATTTATATAAAATGCCATAAAATAAATAAGTTATTACAATATATTATTAAACAACAATTATTTGTTTTATAAAACAGACAGATATATTTCAAATAAATATGCGATCCATTGTAAAATAAAACCTGCTTTCTGTATTCATTTATAACACAATATCTGACAATGAAAGTAAATTACAAAGACTGATAATTACTTTTGAATTAATGCTTTTTAATATTATTTTATGACACAATACATAAAACACGGTGACATTGAGCAAATTGTCAGTACAGTTAGAACACACTTACGAAGCAAGCAGATCCAGTAGGTAGGAGGGTGTTCGTGAATCAGCCCTTATTGGAGGGGCAGTTACAAGGCCTAGATTGTTGGTGTCACCTGTCAGTGCTACGGATGCAGCCAATACTTCCCCGATAACGATACGAGGGTTGTCATGTCGTCGTCTTTGTATTGAAATTATATCTGCTGCTAACCCACTAGTAATGTGAGTTATGTAGACAGGGGCTTGCACCTATCACATATACAATCGAAACCGTGCCAAACAGAAATTTGTTTCAGTAGTGAAAAGAGAAACATTTATTATGTACTAGAATTCATTTTATTATTATCTGGATTAATTAATATTTGCGAAAATATTTTATTTATATGTTTACAGTGGATTTAGTTTTAAGATTATATTTGAATAAATATTCAATCGTACATATATTTTACTCGTTCATATTTTAACAAATAGAGTACTGACGTTTTCGTATTGACGTTTTTTTTATTTATATTGTCATCAGTTTCATATTTTCTAGTTTATTCAGTTTATTATACTTTTATATAAAAATTATCAACTGAAAAAAATTAACTCATCTTATTTCAATCTTCTAAATTATTCAATGTAAAACTTTAATGAAAGAGAAATATTTTGAATCTTAATGAAAAATATGATACTTTGATGAATTAAAATTATATAGTAGTAAATTTCCAACAAATTGATTTTTTTTACAAAGAACTTTTCGCAAATATTCTTATTCATTATTTCATATTTAACGCGAATAAAACTACTTGAATCTCTGAATTGATCTTATTGTAATTCTAATGTATAAGAACAGTCAATGTAAATAAGGAAAATACAATTATATATATATATATATATATATATATATATATATATATATATATATATATATATATGTACGTGTGTGTATTTGTGTGTGTTCTTTATAATGACACCTTAAGTTATTTTTTTTAAAAAAATCTATTAATTTGTTATTATTCATATCTAATTCTTTGAAAAATATTGAAAATTTCTTATTTTAATTACACAATCATATTATATTCATAATTGTATCAGTTTATTGTACGAGATTAGTTATAGATAAGAGTAAGAAATCTAATAGTGATAATAAGAATAGGATATTGGAATAAAATGATTCATAATAAAAATAAACTCATGCAGACCATACATGCAAAACAATACGCCCAAAGTTAAAATAAAATACAGTCTCATTATATATATATATATATATATATATATATATATATATATATATATATATATATATATATATATATATATATATTAAAACGAAAAAAATTAACTCATGTAAGTGATTATAGTCTTTCCGAAAAAATGATGTAAATGAAATAATTGAATTTATAAAAGAGATGTATATTATTTAATTTATTTTCATGATGTTTAAAGTAAGTTACTATTTTCAGGAGTAAATATTTATTTTATAAACAAAAAATAGATCGATGTTACTCGTTTAAATTTAAAAATACACAGTAGTTAAACAGTCTTTCACGTTTAAAAATTTAAGTAGATTATTTAATTAATTTAGTAAAAATTAATAATAACTGGGTTGCTACGTCTTTGATTTATAAAAATTCATAAAGTAAATATACTGTTAGTCATAAGAGAAATCAATGAACATGTTTAACTTGAAAAGAAATATTTAATATTAATAAATGACACGAAATATTTGATGGAAATACCATATTTAAATTTAATAAGTTAAATTTCACTCATTTCAAAATTATATTAACCATATTACTTGTAAAGGTAATATTTATACGCCTAAGATCTTTATAGAAATAAACAATTGTTTTTATACTCTTGTTACGTTCTATTATTAATATTTTAATTCGTCTTTTTAATAATAAAGCGCCTTTATGATTTATTAAACACAATTAAATATGTACTTAGCTATAAATGCCTTCTCGTGTACAATGAATGCTATAAAATCGATTAAATCATGTTAATCCATGTGTTTTTAATAAAGTAAATTAGTAATTTAACCAAACTAAATAAAAATGTATACTATAACTCACTGAGCTAATAAATTCATAAGAGCAGCAGGTGTAGTGGGATCAAAACGTAATGGTGGACTCAAAACATGACTTGCAGCATGATTCCAACACTCATGATGGTAATTTGAGCCATCGGTGCCCAGTGCTGCTGCTAATGTCTCACCAAATAATGGTGTACGTTCCGAACAATTGTTGCGGGCCGCACTGAGAGCATTACTTGCCCTTGGACTCATGATATGTACAATATAGAGAGGAGTTTTTGCCTATGTTGCATGCCAATATAACAAAAAGAAATAAAGCGTAAGTGCAGTAACAGAATAAAGAAAGCAGTAAAAAAATACAAATAAATAACGTTCTGTTATAGAGTAGTAACAGTTATACAGGTTCTCTTGTATTATTCATAATTTGAGTTTAATTCTAATATAATAATAGTTTTTTTTTTAAGATTTTTATCTTTAATAATATTTAATTTCTGTGGAATAATAAAATATTAGTATTTTACAAATTAAATAGTTCTAAACAAAATGTAAGTACAATAGGACAGATAATTTATTAAATAAAATAAATTAGAAAAATGTTCATTTTTATATTTTAAAAAATAAACTAAAATATATATAGAAAAGTATAAAAATGGTTGAAAAAGATTAAAAATAAAAACTACGAGATAGGAAAATGAAATGAAATTTTAAATTCGAAATACTTAAAATAATTAATACTGAATATAACAATAAAAGAAATGAAAAACAATAGTATTTTATTTATTGTATGTAAAATGTTATATCAACTAATTATTTGTCGTGCTGAGTTTTTTTCTCTGGTATAATATTATTTCCATAATCAATTATCTTGAATTAATGAAAGGAACATAAAAAAGAATTGTTGAAATTATAAATTAATTTTAAAAAAATTATCCAGCTATAGCTGTACGAAACTATCCTGAAACAGTAAAAAACTGATAATCATTTCGATAAATTATACATACCTGTTTTGCTATGACACAAGCTCTATTAACAGCTTCTGCTTCAACGTCTTCGTCGCGAGATAATGCATGACCATGAGGTCCTGTAATACCTGATGCAAGTAACCTACGAGTGTTTTCATTAATGATATCGCCGTTTTCAGCATGTACCATCGGTACAGCCCCGAGTTTACGACATGTTTCAAATGCGTTATATAATTCAGAATCACGAAGCATGAACGAATATGCCATGAACATTTTAAACGAGTTCACGCCATGCTTTTCGCACAATGTTCGCATTTCTTCTTTAGTTTTATCGTTCCATGAAGTTACAGCCACATGAAGACTATAATCGCAACAAACTTTTTGATCGGCGTTTTCTCGATAACGTGCGTATGCATCTAATAATGATTCGTCTTTTTTTGGTACAACGAAATCAACTACAATCAAATATCACCTTTATATAGAAATGTTCTGTTAATAATTGCATTTAAATACAACTAAAACTTACTTATCGTAGTTGTGCCACCTGCAATAGCCGCTTTTGTGCCTTGATAAAAATCATCGGGAGATGTTGCTCCCATAAACTCAAACTGCAGGTGTGTATGTGGATCAATTCCACCAGGTATTAATAGTTTACCCCGTGCATCTATAACACGAGTACCACCAGGAATTATTAAATTACGGCCTAATTGTTTAATAACGCCTTCTTCTATATAAATATCCGCTTCAGTCAATCCAGTTGCATTTATAATTCGACCATTTTTAAGCAACAAACGGTTTGAAGCGCTCTAAAATTAAAAATAGTAATATTAAATTAAATATTAACCAGTTAGTAAAATATCTCTATTTAAACAATTATTGGAAAATAATTAATAAACAAAATATTGTTTTTTTTTTAATACACATTGATAAAATTATTTTATTAGTAATTAAAGTTAATAACGAATTATGCTTCAAAAGTATCATTTATATTAGTTGATTTTTTATTTATAAACGTTTAACAATTAAATATTATTACTCGTTCTAATATTAAAAAAATGGTTCTATATATGTATATATATAATATATATATATATATATATATATATATATATATATATATATATATATATATATAGCGAGCGAGAGAGAGAGAGTATGTGTGTATGTATACAAAAAACCAAAAGTATACAAAATGATTATCATTTACCATTTAATTTAATTTGGTTGGTTTTCAATTTGTACCAGTAGACGAGCGTCACAATCGAATTATGTATGTATGTATGTGTGTGTGTTTGTATGTATGTATATATATATACACGAATGTTTGTATTGAACAAACAGAAAGAACTGTATATATATATATATTTACATTTATCAAAATCAATAATTCAGTCGGTGTCTTATTAAACAATTTCCTTTGACCATAAACAGGCTGTTTATAACTCAAACAGTTTGATTGTCGATGTATCCGTTGTAAACTAAATACTTTTATAAAGAACTCAATAATGGAAATGTGTTCACATATATATATATATATATATATATATATATATATATATATATATATATATATATATATATATATATATATATATACATTATATATTTGTTTAAATTTTCTGTATTTTTGCTTCTTAATTACGTTTTCTTAATATTAAAATGGCGATACAGTTAGAAAAATAATCAATTTTAATATTATTTTGTACATTTATTAAAAAACATGTCAATGTAACGATAAAAAATTGAATTAACAATATTTACATTATCGTTTATTATTGAAACGAAAATCCATGTCATATATAAATGATTCAATCCTATAAAATAAAATATAGTAACTCACTTTAAGTAATTATTATTAAATTGAATAATTATTAACATAAGTAAAATTTCGATTAGAATTACTTCTGGATATTTACTTTAAAATAAAAATATCGAACTTATGGTATTATAAGCAAGTTTTATAATGTCGTTGACCTTAAACATTCAACTAGATGCCAACAACAAAAAATAGATTATAGTAGAAGTATTAGATATATTTCGTTGAATTATTTCTATTTCGGGTTTCAAATACATTTTATTCGCTTCTGATCTTAAATTAGAATATTTTCACATTCACACACATACACTGTTTTTTTTATTAGAACATTAACATTAATTAAAACTAATTTTTTATTCATTATTTAAGTAATATAAAAGAATAATTTGATTATTTATATATGGTACATACATAAATTATATATATTTTTATAAGTATGCAGATCTGTTGATCCGAACAAAAATGACATTCCTTAAACTTAAGAAAAAAAGAAACAATCGTTAAAGCAATAGATTATTCTTTTAAAATTTAGCCATCTGTTTATGTTGATATTTATTAAAGGTCACATACATTTTTGTGTGCTTTTTTCACTTCAGATTATCTTTCATGAATTACATTAGTCACGAAGAGTTTGAATGTAAACTAAATTATTATATATGTGCTTTATAAGTTTTACAGTATAACAATTTAAATGTACCAAACAAATTTTTAAAAACCCCTTTTAAAATACAAATAAGCATACAAATACACACGTATATATATATATATATATATATATATATATATATATATATATATGAGTAGTTGTTTGTTTATGCAACTCATTTATAAATACTATCATCAAATTCGTAAATAATATTATATTAATATTTGTAAATATTTTCATATATGTCCTTGAAATAATATTTCAAACTATTAACAAATATATTATACTTATTAACTAGTATATTCTGATAAAAAAATACATAAATCTGAATTAAAAATGAATATTGGAGTTCATTTTATTTCCATTATTTAAATATTCGTGTACATCATTGTATTACTTGAAAAATATAAACCAAATATGCAAGTTATAATTAGACTACCCAAGATTTTTAAAACGTATTAGTCTATTTTCAATAGTACAAAGGTTGTATAATTATATATATATATATATATATATATATATATATATATATATATATATATATATATATATATATATATTGAAGATAACATATTTTATTATTTTTATTAAACGAGAAAATAATCACATTTCAATCTTAATTGTTTTTAAAAATAACTAACTTTGACTGGAATTTACAGAATATATTTTGATAAGTCATAAAAATGTAAATTAATTAATTTCATATTCTGTATCTATATACTAAAATATGTATATACAGTAAAGAAAATATTACTGTGATACAAACGGCTTTTTAATTTGTTGGCTATTTTATGAATATTTTTAATAAATGAGTGGGAATATTTTATTATATTTCAAAACTGAATGATATGTTACATATTATTTGTCAATTTTATTTATGTAGATATATGATAAAGTGTTTAGATAAAATATCATCCAGTGAGTATATTATCATAAGTCAAGCACAGTTTAACAATTTAGCACACAAAAAGTAAATGCATGACGTAAGTTTGACTCATGCATATGTATACATATGTGTACATGTACATATACATACATATATATATATATATATATATATATATATATATATATATATATATATATATATATATATATACATACGTAGTAATTTTATATCTTCATGTATGTGCATGACTCAAATTAATTTAACAGCGTCCGGGATACGTGGACAAAATAAGTTATTTTAGTTTGTTGTACTGCGTTTAAATATCTTTTGGATTCTTTACAGCAATAATAACATTGTTTATAACATATGTTTATAATTCTGGCAACAATTTAATAATCAATCATGTATAAAGAACTTTTATATTCATTATGTTATTTAAATCATACAAACAAGTGGCCAATACCACAGTTAAAACCATATCTTTTTGAATTAATATCTTATATGAAAATCGATAATGGGTAAAAAAAGAAACGTTCACTAAATATAAAAAAAATGCTTCAATTGTGACTATATTTATTTTATAAAGTATTTTCATATAATAAAGATATAAATATGTTTTAAAATCACAATTAATTTTAAAGTAATAGGTGTCATGGAAAAGTCTATTTATGTTTTTTTTTGTGAAATAACAAGAACTTATTATTTCATTCAACTGTTCGTTTATTCTAGACACAATGATTAATATTTCATAATTAATAACTAGTTATTTGCCATAGTGCTAAAGTGAGCAATTAACGTTTTTTTTTTTATATATATAACTGATGGACACCCACATCAAATTTAAGACACATTATCATATATAAAACTTCATATTATAGTTTACCAATATCTACAGAAAAATAAACCGTTGATACTATGTATCGTATTATATTTATTTAAAATGAATGTTTAACGTTATGCTGTAAATTTACATTATTTATTACACATACTATAAATTCAGACACCCATAATTTTATATATATATATATATATATATATATATATATATATATATATATATATATATATATATATATAATATACATGCATTAATAAGTGAGAAATACAGAATAAAAATGTACTTAAATATAAACTATACCATACTAATTGCTGTAAAAATAATAGCAGTAGTAGAATAATAATAAAGTACAACCAATAAATAGTAATAAACTAGTGTTCTTATTATATAATTATATATGACCTGTTTTTGTACTTGCATTGAAAAAAATGTTTTTGATTAGCAAGTGTGACGTGGTTAATTGACAAATAAAAAAGTTTCTGTTTAATTTTATCTTCTAATGATTATTCCAGCTTATTAATTAAGAGTGTGGTACATTATTTCATATATATATATATATATATATATATATATATATATATATATATATATATATACATATATATATATATATATATATATATATATATATATATACATATATATATATATATATATATATATATATATCTGTGTGTGTATGCGTTTTACTGTTGATATTGAAAAATATCTTCTTGTCATACAAGAAATTAGAAAATAATATTTAAATAATAATTAAACAAAACATTAATTTATCAATACTCAACAACAACTAATTTCATAAAGCTTGTAATCAATGTGTTGACTTTTTAGGGTGAATATTACATTACTCATTTGAATATATAGAAATCAATATTATATGGATAGTTATAAACCTCAAACCCTGTTATTGTACAATAACTGGTTAATGTTCTGAAAGGATTTGTATAGAAAACGCTTACAATAAATATTGGGCGTTTTTCAATGGTCATTATACACACCCAAATTATTGGCAGTTTCGTTCTGTTTAAATAATATTCTCTTACTTTTATTGAATTGTATTTAAAAGACACATTAATTTAAATTTAATAAAATTATATATATATATATATATATATATATATATATATATATATATACATGCAATGCATTCAAATCATTAAAAAAATGTATTAAATTGTAGACAGACATGTTAATAACATCAATGCTGATGACAATATAATCTATCAAAATTCAATAATAGCATACGTGTTCTTGAATAACTATAAATAAATTTTAATATTACTTCTAATATGTATTGAAAACTATATTTTGTCAACATATTCTAATGAGTTGCATCAATTAACATGTTTTTTTAACTTCCACTTTGAACAGATGTTTGTTTTAAATATTCGTTTATATTAATCTACACAACATGTTTATATATATATTTTTTGTGTAATGACGTATATAAACATTGAAATTATTTTCATACATGCTGAATTATTTTCTTCGTTTTCATTCTACTTATTGAAATATTAACATAATAACTTAATATCTAAATAAATGCATTTCTTAAAATTGCAGACTAAATATAATACTACAAGAATAATTTATTGATAAAAGTAATTATTAAACTATAATATATCAATTTAACAAAGTAACAAAGGCCTTGTACTTTATAGAATTTAAATATATCACAAAATACCACATGAAAACAGTAAATCCAAATTCTCGTATTAAGGAGACAAATGTAAGAGAATACTTTATGTTATACTACCTGGAAAGATATATTTTTAACACTATATACTACTTAACATCATATGTTTGAAAATTCTTAAAAATATATTCAAAAGTATTCGAAAAAAATAACGATTCTTTTGTTAATAAACGACTGTTTATATATATATATATATATATATATATATATATATATATTATAAAATTAAATAACGCAAAATATAATTATTCTAAAATAAGAACAAAACGTTAAATAAAAAATCTAGATAGACAGATGTTCATGTTATAATGAATTCATTAAATTAATTTAAAATTATGACCTCATTTTTTATACAAAATGTATATTAGTATACATAAATGTAGAAGTATTGAAATTTTCAGCCGTAAGTGCAAATATACTGCTAAAAATTTATTTTTTGTATATAAGTATACATTTATTATTTTATTTAAGACGTAATTTTGATACATTGTACATGTTTTAGAATTCTAATGCTTTAAAAAAATCTCATTCGATTTAATTATTAATAAGTTCTTCAGTTTGGTATTTATAGTGTTATTTGATAGATAAGCTCTTATTTTATTTTTATTGTTTTATTAAATATTACATTTTTATATGGTATTAAACCATTAGTTTTTGTCGAACAGTAAAATTATTTTACCTACATGATATATATATATATATATATATATATATATATATATATATATATATATATATATATATATATATATAATGTGTTAACATTAACGATTGTTGTTGATTAGAAGAATGCATTTTTCTTGCTATATCATTTTAGTCACATCTAGAAGGGTCTATTAATTAACAAATTCGTAAATTGATATTGACAGCAGGGGTCTCAGTTGTTATTTCTCAGGCTATTATATGATGTGTACCAACAATATTAGTAATTATTTTGCTGTTAAAAATGTTAACTTAGCTCAGAATGATTAATATATTTTTCTAATGATAGCAGAAAAATGTATATTAAATTTTGCCTCTTTTCTTAATCATTTTTAATATAACAAGACTTCTTTTATTACGTTAAATTAAATGTGTATAAAACATGTTTTCTATACATAAAGGCAAAATACTTATATGTTGGAAATATTTTCTTTTATGGGTATTTGTATACTACTCTATTGTTGCCATTTTAATTTATTATATTTCAAGTATTGTTGATTTAATTTCCGATAAACTTAGCATACATATGGTTCATTAAGTACCCTCTCTTATTTTGAACAATTTTAAGTATTCATGAATTATTAGAATAACAGACTCTACAAATATATTTTATAATCGGTTAAGTAAATATAAAAATGTCTACATAAAAACGTAAGCGAAACGAATTTCATTGAAGTTTTAAAATAATGACGCCATTTTTACACCATATGAACTTTTTTGTTGTTATTGTTGAATCAATGCATGTTTAATATATATATATATATATATATATATATATATATATATATATATATATATATATGCAGGTCAGCGTGTGTATATAAAGTGAATGTTAAATAATTCATAAAAAAACAATAATAATTAATTAATAGTTCATTAAAAATTCCACACTGTTAACACAAATCATTCCTATTGCAAATTTAAGCTTTATAATACATATTCATGGGCACATATTGTAAATAAATCTATGTTACACATGAATAATTCAATTACTAGTGTCGGAACTATAGGTGACGCAGAATTTAAATTGTTACAGTTTAAAATTACTTGCATACAAATAAATTAAGATTTATTTTTTAAATGGTGGTCGTAACTGAACTTAACTAAATATAAAATGAACAAACTGAATAGATATACATGAGTAATAACGTACATTTTTAAGGGCATTTTTTCAACATAAAATCCCTCACGCATTGCACCGATATATTTATTCCAAGAAATACACAATTTCATTCTGTGTAGAAAAGTATGCTAGTGTGTGCGTGTATATATATGTATATATATATATATATATATATATATATATATATGCATATATGTATATATATATGTATATATATATATATATATATATATATATATACATATATCTAATGTATATTTCAAAAATTTAAAAAAATTATAACTTACAGATAATCATAGATGTTTTACAATTAACAAATTCTCATTTCATAATAAAAATCTACATATTATTATATAGTTATATTTCTTTTTCAATATAATACATCTTTTTGATTCATATCCATGTAGTTTAGATGTACTATATTACATACATGTAACTGTTTTATTGAACATTTTTAATTAGTACATCGTTAATTGGCAATTTAGTACGCACTTTTTTTATGTTTATACGCCATTGTAAAAGTGCTATTTTTAAATATGAAACATTATACAAAAATAAATGTTTAAAAGTATATTGCTTAAATGATATTTAAATAAACGTATATTAAATTCATACATTGCTATAATTTAATGTCAAATATATATATATATATATATATATATATATATATATATATATATATATATATATATATTGAGTAATATGAAAGGGTAAACTGCAATGCGGATTAGGAATTACTAATAGTAAGAGTAAACATAAAAAAATCATATTTAACTTCGTAACTAAAAGGTATAGGTAATAATAATAGGTAACTAAAAGGTACAGGTAAGGTATAGAAAACCAATTTTTGTATACTTAGTGTTCTGAGAATATTGTCATCTCATTGAAATGCGTATAAACAACAATTAAAAATTATCAATAACGATTGATTGAATCGTTTTTGATTAGATTTTTTTTGTTGTTTACAGAGTGAAGAAAAAATCGTTTGCGAGAGTGAATTTAGCCAGATTATCAGCGCTGTATTGTGAAATTTATAGTGTTAATAAATTATTTGATTGTTGTACCAAACAAAGTAAATTAAAATACACAAACGTTTCAAAATCACGCAATGTATTATATGTATAAAAGGAAATAAATTACATTAAATTGAAATGTATTCTAGACATGTGTTAGTAACGAAACATTTTGAATTTGTTACTTTTAATAGGATTAACAATTGTATTAGAATGGTCTATTTTTGATAATTATAATAGTTTATTCACTTTTTTAGCTGATCTGATATACAATATAATGTATTTTTTGAAAATTACTAGGAATTAATTTATTTAAATAATGTTTTACTAAAATAGTGTAAATATATCTTTGTATAAATATTTATATACTGAATTGGAAATAAATATTTCCACTTTTTGATGCTATTAAACCATGTAACAATAAAAAATATGTTTATAAGGAAAAGTACATAAATTTTAATAGGATTATTAAATTATAAACGTTTGTAACTCTATAATATACTTAAGTATATTTTTATATATATTTCGTTAAAATAAACATATATATATATATATATATATATATATATATATATATATATTTCATAATAAGGAATAAAATAAAATTCAAATAATAATAAGACATGTTTTAAAATGAAATGTACAAAACAGCTATTTTTAAACGAAATTTCTTTTGAATACTGTATATACAATGTCATTTAATAATGAAAAACAATCTATAAATATACATCTGTAATATACGAAATTAGAGGAAAAAGGTTTTTTATGATAATATAACAAATAACATGTTTATTAATATATATATAATATAAATTCAAAAATTAATGAAACTGAATACGCCCTTCAGATACATTCACGAGTAGACATTTGAAAAATCAATATAGAACAAAAATACTTCCTATATATGATATATACTAACCTGTAAATGAATAGGCACTTTTTTTACCGGCGTACTCATTTTTAAAATTTATTTTAGTACACAACACCAAAATGAAAATAGCCACTATATTATTAATTCGTTTTTATTTTTCTAATAACGATTTACTCGTTATATTTCAAGAGCAAATTAACGTAATTTGTTCGAACCGGCGTTATTATGCAAAAAATCTGATATGGCAACACTGGCAGAGGTAAAAACGGATAGTTTTCACTGCTATGCCTTAACACTATTTACATTTGACTACGAGAGCTTAGTCTACAATTACGCAATACGTGTAGGTACTAAAAACAGATTGGCAGCGGGGAGCCAAGCGTTATACGTAAAATGCGACTTTGACAGATGCCCGCTAACTTCCCGTCTACTCGAAGAGAGAATGAACGAGTGTACATACACACCACTGGTCTGGCAACCAAGAGTTCACATTTCCCTGTGGCTCATATATAATATATCTATACTTGATTTCAAACATACTACAAAAGGCAACAAACTTTAGATGAAAAAAGTTCTTTTCAAGTGCCAGATCTACATTAGCTAATGTTTATTACATTTCATTTTTAAAATTACATTTTACATCTTACATCTTACTCTTTTACATTTTACATTCAAAATTTATTATACAGAGTATTGCACTTTTTAATAATAGTCCTTAATTTCATAATATTAGCAAAAATCTTTAAAGTAAATTCATTTTATACGATTTTGTAAAAAAGATTTACTTTATAAACTAAGTTAATAATTATTGACAATACATGATTAATAACATAAGTATATTATACTCTATTACGATGTCTTCATTTCTTATACATCATAATAAAATATAAAGTATTGATTTTACTTCATTTTCATTGAACATTATAAATACTCATTTTCATTGGAATATTATCAATACTAAAGATTACTGATGCGATTAAAAATCACAGTGAATATATCATTAGAATTATCTTAAAGAGATCATTATTATACAATAGTTAATCCTATTAAAAGTAACAAATTCAAAATGTTTCTTTACTAACACATATCTAAAATACATTTCAATTTAATGTAAATTATTTCCTTTTATACATATAATCTAATGAAAAACAATACATTCTAACTTTCTAACATAACGACAATAAAATTGGGTAACGACTGTAAATTGGGTAAAAATAAATGTAATGTAGATACTGATTATACATCAATAATTAAAAAATATAAAAAAGAAGATGAAAACAAAAGATGACAAACCCGATTAAAATACTCAAATATTAATTATAAATACTACTAATCAGTTAATTACAAATATAATATTAAAGGTAAGTAGTTACTTTATGGAAAGCAATGTCACAAATTATATATCTAATAAAATCTATAACATTTATATTATTATATTTATTTAAATAATATTTATTATTAAGTATAACTATAAAATAGACATTTTAAATATCTAAAATTCATTTAAATCACTACTTACAAATCCATACAAACATTTTGTTTATTTATGTGCTATTACTAATTATTTTAAATAATCTGCTAAGAACTTTATTATCTTACTGTTTTAATTATTCTATATATAATCCATACTTTTCATACGTCTGCAACTAAATATAATAATAGTAATTTAAAATTAATCTATAAAGGAAGATGTGAAGCTAAATATCGAGAACTGAGATCGATATTACCACAAACTAGAAAATTTTAAATTCTGATATGTGTGTATATATATATATATATATATATATATATAAACACACAGTCAGTCTTAAAATTTTCTTCAAATTTCATTTGAAACAAACAGTATCTTTACACATCTTTATTCTTTTGCGCCTGTATGTGTTCATATAACGTGTTTAAGCGTCATAGTTGAACGATTTGCTTAAATACTCATGCAAACATACGCATATGCGTGTAAAACACACCAATTTATATTTTTATTTTATTATTCTACAATTTTATTTATATTGACTTCACTATATTATTAAAAATAATCATATATAATAGTTATAATATCTGAAAACGATATTTAAACTGCAAGATTGTGTTCTCGTTCTTTAATACTAATTTTAATTTTTTTACGCTTTCCGGCACAAGTAGAATATAAATGATTTTAATTAAATAATAAACAGTTAAAAATTATATGTCAAATAATTTACTGTGAATAATTATTTATTTGAATACCTGAATAACAATTTTTAGAAAATCAAAATACCTAATGTATGGTTTTGAAATTTATTAAAATTGACAAATTTTTACCCAAGCTCTTTTTTATATTTAATAACACATTCTTTTTTACAACATACACATTCATGTGTATGCATATGAATGTATACACACACACACACACACACATATATATATATACATATACATATATATATATATATATATATATATATATATAAATGTAGAAATTTATTTGCACTAAATCCGATAAGAATATGTAATTTTTATTAGGGGAAAATTAACATTGCCAGTGGTTAATCTGAAAGTGTACCTTTATATTAAAACAGCATTGCAGTAAGATCAGTGGCGGAGTTTTTTTTTGAATCAAAAATGACCGTATATATATATATATATATATATATATACACATACATACAAATAATTTAAATTAAACAGAAAAATCTTCAAGACTAGTACTTCATTTAGAATTTCTAATTTTCAGTCGTAAAATTTCAATACGTTTTATATATTCAATTTCAATACATATACAATACGTTATATACGTGTTAATATGCAAAAAAATGTTTTAATTAAACAACGCCCAACAAAAATTACAATTTTTAAATATGACAAATTTAAATCAAAAGCGTATTGATCTTAAAATTATTTTGTATTTTTTTTCAGGTTCTAAAAATAGTCCAACAAATACACCGTTTTGCTTTACAATATACATTACTATTATGTTTTTTATTAGGTTTAATCAACTTTATTATTAAACAGATTTCTATCCTCAAACATATTTTCACAATATATCAGATACTTTATAAGAACGATTAAACATTCAATTTGCATGATAAACACTGTGCATATTAACAATACATGACAATAGGATAAAATGTTATAAATGTACTGTTAATTTCCAATAACAAAAAAAGTATGAAATATCAATGGTATTACAATTTTTACAAACAGTAATATTTAAAAATCCTTTTATTTAATATAAAAAGCTAAGAGCATAGAATATTTTATTTTTGTAATTTGATTGGTGTATTATCAAAATAATATTAATAAGTCATGTTATAACACACTCAGATGAAACATGTGTGTGTGTATATACATATATATATATATATATATATATATATATATATATATATATATATATTATAAAATGAAGAAAAATGTGAAAAACCTAATTTAAAGTAGTTATCCAAGTGTATCGAACCGTATCTTTGAATGATAATAGTATTAACAATGGCGCCGCGTACTTTAATTAAAGTATTTTATTATAGCTCTAACATAAATTAAATGATAGTAATTCAAATTATAAACAACCAAACCAAGTATTTTGAAACTGTTTATCAATAAAGTTCACTCAATTTTACGATATATCGCCTAATATTCATAATAATTACAGTGATAATTTCTAACTATAATAACTTTATCAAAATATTTCAATAAATTATATATTATTTGTGTAAATAAATTAAAAAATTAATAAACAAAATTTAATTAGATATCCACATAAATAATCATACATAGAAATTATATATATATATATATATATATATATATATATATATATATATATATATTATAAATATAATATAATTAAATTATCCAAGTAATATTAAACGTGAAGATTACATTAATTTTATTTATTAAGAAATTAGTATCTACTAAAAATTCTATATATAACTATATTTTAAAATCTATAATGGAATATTTTCATTTATTTATTTCAACAAACGCACGCACACAGAGCATATGTACACACTTACATACGCATATTAATTAATTGGCAATAAATTATTCTTAAAGATATTTTTATCTTATCAATAAATTATAATTAAACAGAAAACAATTTTGAAAATGTACGTACTTTGGAAAGTTTTGTTTGTTTTTTAAGTTCTGTTTTTTATAAAATGATAATCGAGTTTCAAGACATCAAATAATGAAACTTGTTTGAAATACATGTGAAATTTGTATTTTCAAGTGTGATCGTAATTAATTTTTTAATTATTATTTCTTATTTATAAATAAAAGGACATTTTTTTATTTTGATACACAAAACATGTCAGTAAATATGGATTGTTATATATGTATATACATGTTAGTTAAAAAGAATACGCAAATATTTACTTATTCTAGTTTAATTTCATTTAAATGAAAAGATATATTGATACAGGCAATTTAAAAATGGTTCAGGATAATGTGTTAATAATATATTTACCATTTGAATAGATCTTTTTTTCGTTTATAAATAGTGCGAAAACGTGATTTGTTTATATTCGTATCTTTATGTTTAAAAGTTGAGTGCTATTCTTTTTTACCCATTTTATCAAAATACATCCTTAATAAAACATTCCTTATCAGTTATATATATATATATATATATATATGAATGTAATATTACATAGAAAATATAATAGAAAATATAGAACAAATATAAACATTCAAAACATTTTTCTCCTGTAAAAAAAATTGTTAATTAATAAGGAATGAGAGGTAAGGATTAACTATAAAATAAAATACTCTTTATATTAGCATATATTGTTTACTTATTCAACCTATTTTTATTTTATAACCTTTCAATTATATTAAACAGAAAAATCCGCCGGTCATTTGGATAATCATTCAGATTTCAATATTCAAATAAAAATATCTTGATATTTTTTTTTTTTTTTAAAAAAGGTAATTTTACTTTTATAAGCGTATTTATTTTAAACAATACCAAGATATAAATAATAACAATTAAAAAGGATCGAACATTTATATAAAATATTAATATTAAAATACCTATACATTTTACTATGTAAAAAAACACACGTGTACCCACTCATTTAAATATAACAAGCTACATCATAAGAAAAATAAACTGTTAATAGACACGAAAGTAAAGTGCATTTGTTATTTATGCATTTTATTTTTAAGATATATGAACACATCAAACATATATTTTTATAGTTACATACATTATATATTAAATATGTGTGTAGAATTACAAAAAAAATACATTTTCTATATTTTATATTTAACTTGATAACAAAATAAAAATATGCTTGGTGATAGAATAAAGATATCCATAAAAATAATGTAAATCATTGATTTCAAAAAATAAAGACAGATTTGTTCTTGAAACATTTGTGATGTTATTATTGATGATTGTTATTTATATATAATTAATACTAGCCATGCAGCCACACTTACTTTCGGGTATTTTGTTTTATTCCGATAAATAAAATATAAAATATCATTTCGTATTTATTTTATCACCAATATTCAATAAATCCACATAAAATTTTTAACGTATATAGTAAATTAAGTCATATTTGCTAAAGATATTCAACTTATTTATTAATGACATAAGATACATTATAACTAATCATTTTTACAATGTATTCATACATACAGATATTTATATCAGTAAGATAAAAATCATAATTTAATGGCACGAAAATAAACGATGTAAATTATTTTAATAAGTATATAATTTTCACTAAAAAATGAAGTGTATTTAAGCTTCTTAAAAGAAACCACAAAAAACATTTTTTTGATTACTTTTATTTAAAAAAATGTAAAAGGAAAGGAAATTATTTGGGAACATAAATGCAATGAATAAAAATTAGTACAAAATAAAGAATAAAAATATAAATTTTATTTTCTTATTAGCAAAAATCTTATACAAATTCAAGTAAAATTTTATAAAAAATTAAATACATTTATAAATATGTCACTGAAAATATACAATAAATTTATTTAAACAGACTATATTCACAAATTAAACATTTCATATATATATATATATATATATATATATATATATATATATATATAAATTATATAAATGTTCAAATACAAGGCACATAAGTCTAAAATTTATAAAAAATCTTTTTAATGATTATGCCTATTGATCATTAAATGTCTGTAACAATTCTTTTATCACTAATATTTTTAATTTTGATCTACCAACACTCATTTATTTATTTTCATCACAGAATATTGTCTAATAAATAAAAAAAAGTATATACATACACATATAAAAATATATATATATATATATGAATATATATATACATACATATATATATATTTAAATAATAAATTGAAAATGGAATGTTATATTTGATTCAGTGACAAAAATTTGAACTGTAATCATATAAAATGTATAAAAATATATTGATTTATCACAACATACAAGATAGTTCCATTTTCAATGGAAGGACGGTTGTAAAATTTAATTAAGGTACAAATTTATGTTTGCACCATTCACATAAAATAAATTCCATTTACAAGACAAGAATCGCCATTTAAAGTGGATTCATTAACCACTCACCGTTCAACGGTCAATTAACAATAATTTAACATTTGTCTGAAACTTGAATAGGGTGAACAATAGATCCAGATGCTAATTTAAACTGAATGTCTTATACTATGTTGATTAAAAAAAATCAATATTAAAATTTGCACATTAAATACGTATTGTCAACAATACTTTATATTAATTTATATAAATACATCATGAATACTTTACATTTTTTAAAAAGTGCCTATAACACTTTCATTCACCTTCGAGGTAATTCAGTTTCAAAATAGTAAAATAAATTCGATTTTATTTATATACAAGAATATTATATCAGCAATGATAATCAACTCGAAATGAGGGAAAAATAATTGATGATTTCTGTAATTGCTCTACAGTTTCGCTTAAATATACAAAAGTGAAATGGCTCCAAAAGGTACCGAGGAACATGTCACATACTCTTTCAATAAAAACCATAATTTTAAAATATTAAATTGGCAAGTATTAACATATACATATTACACACATACAACATTAGATACATTTTTACATAATTTTTATTAGTAAATATATGGCAGTGTTAGTTTCATATCAAACAAAATTTGTTAACTAATATCATAACATTCATCTCAGAAACATTCAATTTTATTTATGGTCATCTTAAATTGAGTATGTGAAAATATATTGTGGCAAACTCTGAAATTAAAGCAAATATTACAGATTAGAATTAATTTTATAAGTGGAGGCTAAAAAAACCCAGGATTAGTGTGTTCAATCACACATCTTTTACAATATTTTTTAACAGCTCTGTATCCTTCAATTGTTATTTGGCAATCTTGAATATTAAGAAGCTGTAAGCCTCGACAATAATATGCAATACATTCAACACCTTTATCAGTGATAAGTTCACAACTACGCAAACTTAATTTTTTTAAATTTGGACAACTTTCTGCAAGTGCAGCTAGACCTGCATCACTCACGTCACATTTTCCAATGTCTAGAGCACGAAGTCTAGGGCAAGAACGTGCTAGTTCAGTTATGGCATCATCTGAAACTGCTTCACAACCGCGTGCATTTAAGTACCTTAGTTTATAGCAACGACGTACAATAACTTTTAATCCTGGATCACTAACCTAAAAAACAATGAAAATAAATACAACAAAAATAAATTATAATCTATAATGTTTATTCCACAATATATTCCTATTAATACCTGATCACATTTCGCTACAGACAAGTACCTAAGTGTAGCTCCAAGCTTTGCAAGTTCATAAAGACCAAAGTCAGTTAAATTTACACAATCACTAACACTCAGTTCTCTTAAAGCGGAACAAAAACTTGGTACACATTTTATGCCAGCATCTAAAATTTTAAATAATTAACATACTTATAATTAAAATTATTACTATCCAGTGTTAACCTGTAATTTGAACACATCTTCTTAAATATAAATATACTAATTGTGGACAATTTTCAACAATAATTCGTAAACTATTATCATCAACTGATGAACAATCAGTTAAATCTAAATACTGTAACTGTAATTTCCGTGGCATTTCTGGTATTGCTAATGTTGATAGTCGTGTACAACCTATAAATAAAGAATAAACAACGATTTATAGAAATCAATTTTTTAAAGTTCATAACGAAATAACATTTTTTGATTACTTTATTGAAAAAATACATTCAACAAACCTGTAACATCTAAATGTTGTAAATTATGGCACCTTGTAACAAGCTCACATAAAGCAGCATTACTTAATGTGGCACACCCTTGTGTTTGCAAATGTGTTAACTCTGGACAATGCCTTGCTAAAAGTACCAATCCTTTATCTGTCAGTCTTGTACCTTCACTAACAAAAACTCTTTCTACAGTAGGACACATTGCATTCTGATCATGGCTTGATAATCTTTGTAAAATGCTTCTAACAGCTTTATCCCCACTAGTACTAGGGCCCCGTAAATTTATTGTTCTCCACATTGATGGATCCCAAACAAGATGTTCAAACCTACGGCATACTTGTGCACAAACACAGAGTTCACTGCTTGATAGCCACGCAAATATTTTTAAAATTGCATTATCTGGTAACATTGCAAAACAGTTGTTTCTTGTTATAATTTTTGACTTTCCTTTAAAAACATTTTTAGATTCAGTCCATGGTCCTGGTGTCGAAGGACCAGGGCTAGGAGATACAAGGGTATGATAACCTTGATCGAGACTTGGACTGGACCTGCCGAGTTTTTCTATTTGATCTACAATATAATTACATGATTGTTGTGTTACAGTTGAATGATAAGTCTGTTCATGTGGTAAACTGAACGGTTCACTACCAGACGACCGGTACCTTTTTTCATAAACAGAGGCAGCTAAACTTTCATTCGGATATACATATGAGGTATTAGCATTCGAATCATAACTAGTTTCATTTCGATAAATGTGATATGCAGTGTCATGAGGTTCCATTGGACGGTACCTCCACTGACTAGATTGACCGCTAAAATAATGTTCAAATGCAGGAGAATTCCTTAATACACTGCCCGGTGTTTTTGCTGAATACGGATCATAATTTGAAGGAACTCGTACATCACTATTATCTCTTTTTTTAATTTTTTCATACACTTCTAAACTTTTCATATTTGTATCAGACTTAGCTGCCATTAATCTATCTCCTTCAGATTTAAAATAGTGCTCATATGATACTTGATTCATAACTTCTGATTCAGATTTTTGCCTATTATGATAGGAATTACATACAGTAGATGGAGAATTTTCATTTTTACCTTGATTATGATGATGTTCATATATAGAAGACGAATTTGTCAAAGCTTCTGCTTTATTTGGTCTATGATAATGTTCATAAGGATTAGGTAACATGTCTTCATGCTGCTTTAAATTACGATATACATCATAATCTTGAGAAGAATCATTAGTATATGGATATCTTTCATAAGTCGATATATTCGGGTATCCATTTTCAGATTCATTTGTATTACGAAAGCACTCGTAAGATGTTCTATTTGGTAAACCATTGTCTGTCGTTTTTAAATTACAATACAACTCGTATGCAGGAGAATTTCTTACATTATCTGAATTCTTTGTTTGGTGGTGATAAGAGTCAAAAGAAGCTGGAGAATCTCGGCTATGATACGGATCGTACGGTGAATTTCGAAGAACAGTATCAGGTGTTTTTGTTCTTGAACATGCAAGTGCACTGTAAGTCTGAAGAGGTATCATTTCCCCTGTGTAAGTATCATGACTGCAACTTAGATGATATGCTGCAGCTGTCTTCACTGCATTTATATCAGAATATTGTTTACGTGATGATGGATTATGGTAAGAGTCAGCCAATGATGGATGATGATACGGTGGAGAACTTCGGCCCAATTTAGCAAGTGGACAACCTGCAGGCACATCTCCTGCTCCTCCACCTGTCGATGTTTGCTGACTGTAGCTCATTTTATTGTCATGTGCTCAATCAGCTGTGCTGTCAATTATGAAATTCAATCAGGTATTACTCTTCGAGTAATTCTGGTAAAAGTATATACATATATTCTTATACATAATCAATAGCTTAGAATTAAAAACACCCCAAAGAAATGAAAACCAAAATACATACTGTCAGAAAAAGTACTTAAGCACATTAATAAAAGTTATTGTTGTTAAAACAATCATATATATATATATATATATATATATATATATATATATACATATGGACAAGCAAAAAGTGAAATAAATATACACAAAAATGTCGCTTTTTAATTTTATGCAAACAAATATTAACAAATCCTTAATTAAAAAAATAATAATTATAAAACTTATTTTTTATTTAAATTAAAAATCACTACTAATACAAGTGATATTTTCTGGAAAACATCATAATTTTTAATAATAATAATACATAAAATTATAAACATACAAATGAAATCACATAACATATAAATACAAAACAATTTTATTTTTTTTTAAATAGACCTTTATTAATACAACATATTCATAAAAATAACATAAAAATTAAAGAAATAATAATTTGAAACAATTACTTTCAATGCTTTATTAAAAAAATACATTAAAGAATATCAAATCCTTAATATACTTAATTGAGGTTAATAGGGCATAGTTTTATTAATATAATAGTAAACATATATTTCATTAATCTTTGAAATTTATTAATACATAATAACAATTTTGGATATAACTAAATACAATAATTGATATATGTAATTCACATAAAAGTAAGCTACTGTCATTAACCTTTTAAAAAGAAACAATCCCATTTCCACAGCTGATTATAATAGCAAGAATGTGAAAAAAAGTATTTTAGAAGTCAATGATACAACTACATCTACTAAAATAATAAATTTAGTAAAACTGTGATGAGTGTTAAAAACCATACGGAACATACATAACAATAGCCATGCTGATTGATGTACATCTTATGTGCACCAAAGAAAAACTTGTTGAACCATACATACGGCCAGTTTTTTTAGTTCGCGGAATTTGACAGTTAAAAAACTTATTACTTGCTTACCTGTGTTAATTGCAAACATTTCAAAGTTATAAAATTATCCATCTCGTGTTCCGTTTATTTTCCTTCTAATGTAAAATATAAACATTATAATAATAAAACTGCACACAAAACACCATTCACACTCTAATATACGCCATTGATGTTTCTAGTTTTGACATTGTTTAACACATATTGCCACCTGGCAAATATCAAATAACACAGATTAAGATATAGATACTTAGTTTTTAAATATTTTTGGATCATGTTACTTTACACATTTTCATTCGTGTTTTTTAATATATAAATGTGTGCATATAGACAAGATATTAAAATGAAATTTCCTTTACTATTAAATTAACTTACTACTATGTGATAGCATTTCAAGTACATTTTAGTAGAAATAAAATATACCAATTATTTTAATTTATTGTTATAATTCAGACTTTTATAAAAAATATTAAAATCTGAATGATTTGTATAGCAAATCCAAAACTTTCCTAAGTTCGTTCATTAAAATATATATTTAATTTTAATTTTAGAAAATTAGACTATTTACATCATCCCCCAACATGAAAAGTTTCTGCACTCACTTTTATACAAATGTAATTATATTCATGTAATTTTATTAAATAGATAGATTTTAATTTGTTTTATAACTACCTACTATATTAAATACATATATATATATATATATATATATATATATATATATATATATATATATATATATATATGTATATATACACACACCTTAAATATTCATTTTCATTTTGAAAGTTCCATCTATTCTTTAAAAGTATTATTTGATTCTTAGTAATTATTAAAGATATCAATTTATCCCTCTAAAAAATATAAATTGACTGGTTGAAAAAAACTATACTTATAAAATTTACATATGTAGGTTGAAAATAATTTGAAATCTAAAACATGTTGATTATTTATTGATATTTTTGATATTATTTTCACATAAAATGAAATATTTCTATAAATTATAGATTGAGTTCATTTTCAAATTACATTTATATATTTTTTGATAATATCCACACATAATTTACAGGTAATAATACACTTGTGTTGTGTATAATTATTTTTGTGTATAATTATTTTCTGGACATATTCTAAAATAACAAGTTAACAGTTTGAATCTGGAATGTGTTTACAATTTTCTGGGGTTTCAATAACAAAAACAATAAATAATTACAATGACAAAATACAATTACAACATAATTTATTAAGATACTATATTTTAATAGAAATATCATAATTTATCACTTATTCAATTAATCTAAAAATAAGTCTTCAAAATTTAACTAGTAAGATTCTAGGAAGTCAAAAATATATCACAAAAATGTACTATCATCCATTGGTTTCATGTTAAATTACTTTAAAGATTCATACTTTTGCATTATTACATAATAATGTAAAATAGAATTATAAGTTCAAATATTTGTAATAATAATTTCAAGTTTTTTTTCCATGTAATTTTTGAATGAGTATTACTTTTAATAACCCTGTTTTTCAGATTAATACTATTGAATGTTATCTAATAATTATCTGAACACATTTAGCATATCAATGGCAATAAGAAGTTACAATAATGATAAGTACTGAGCTCTCTTTTAATTTAATGTACACATTAAATTGTATAAATATTAAAGTTTGATTCAAATAGAAAAAAAAAACATGTTAATTTAATTTATATGATTACACTGTAAATCATGAAAATACTTTTCAATATTCCAGTATTAACTGTTTGAAGATGTTAGATTTAGTAATTAATTTAAACATACATTACTTTATGCACATGTGACTATTGATTGTCAGTAAAATACTGATAAAGTATTACCCAATAGGTGATAGCGCAAAAAAAAAACAATATTTAAATGTATAATAATAAGAAAAATCATAAAATTAAAGTAAAACTAAAAAAGGCTTATACTGCTATATTGTAATTTAAGAATGCATTTTCAGTCACAAATCATATTGTCTTTTTAATGAATGATGATAATGATTAAATATTTTGTTACACATTTTATATTAATTCTGTTACAATTTCTTTTGCATATATATATATATATATATATATATATATATATATATAATTAAATGAACTCATATTTTGAATAATTTATTCAATGTTTAGAAGTACTTAAATACACAATTATTTCAATTAAAATACTTTCTTAAAAACTCTACTTCTTCATAAAAGTATTTCTCAATGCTTAAATGAGAGACCAAATCAATAAAGAGAATCTTTTCTGATACATATTAGGACATTTATAATTTTTTTTTTTGATAAAGTAACAAATTTCCATACATACATCAATAAACTAAATAATATCATCACACCATGAAAAGAAATATAGTATATATTATTACAATTAACCATGTTTGGAATGTTTAAACAATGGAATTCCCAAAAAAAATCTGTGCGTATGTATATATATATATATATACATATCATGCAAATTTTATACTAGTTTCTATATTTTTTTTGACATGAATTTATGCACTCATAAATAATTTAATAATACTAACATATGCTTTCTTAAAATGTTTACTATTTTTTTAATATCTAAAATTGAAATTTCAATGTAAAGGCTATTGTGTACAAATAAACACATTACAGTAGCATTTTGGTAGTAATTAATTAAAGATGGTATTAATGTTGTTTATAATTAATAAATATTGTTCTAATATACATTTAGAAACTAAATTTTTTGCTGCTGTACATTAATTTTATGCAGATATAATTTTGAATTGTTTCAAAAATAGCATTATTCACTGAAAATATACTATACTATTTGATATACATTACTTATACAAGCATATCTCATCATTTATAATGAAAATCTTCAAAAGATTTACATACTTGACTGTCATTTGAACAAAGAAAATCCATCTTAACATAAAATACTTCATTTTCATTAGTTACTGAGAATATTAAAAATATATACTTATTTTTATTGTAGCTAAAAAAATTATAATAAAATAATATGAATAAGAATTAAAAATAATTATATTTTACTTTGGAAGTGGTCTTGCTGGAAGAGGAGGAGGTTTATTAGTTCGTGCAGGAATCGGAGGAGGAGTGGCATTAGCAACTGGTATTACTGGTCGTGGCGGTAGAGTCCAACCCACTAGTGGTAATTCTGGTGGAGGTCCTAAAGGTTCTGGGATTTCATCTATTGAAGATTCAGTTTCTAAATTACTATGAGTTTGAACTTTAATATTATTTTGATGAGAATTATTTGCTATTGGAATTGCAGGTGCAGGTCGTGTTGGCTCCTTAATATAATTAAATTAGAATAAAACTGTATTTCATTTAATCTATATTATTAAATAAAATTTGAAAATTTCAACATACCATTTGTATTGCTCCTGTTGGTTTAGGGGGTCTTGGAGGCAATTTACCAGGACTAACTGGAGCAGCTGAAAATAATATAATTAACTTGGAATTAAAAAATATCAAAATCAAAAAGTACCTTTTTTTAAATTTGAAGAAACTGATAGAGGTACTGTGTTGTTCATACAAAGTGCTATCTCTCTTTCTGCATCTTGTACCCAATTAGGGGTACGTAAAGTAATATGAAGTGTATGACCTGAAACCTGATACATAAAAAAAAATTTTTATATAATCACCAAAATAAAAAAAATCAATTAAAATACCACTATTGTAGAACGTGATCCAGCAGCAACTAATGAACATTGTGGATCACGAAATGTAGCCCACATAGTATCTCCATCAAATCGCACCATTATGATATGACCAATATTAGAGAGTTCAGTTACAATATCATTTACAAAGGATGGTTCAAATATTTGTATATGTGGATCAATCGAATCAAAGCACTGTATGAAAAAGTAAATACACAATATGAAATATTATATTAAAAATAAATTAATTCCAAAATATTTACTTTAATGCAAACAGTACCATCTGGAGGACCTAAATATTTTAAAACTTCATAATAAACTGACAATCTAAGTTGTTCATCAATACTACAAATATCTACATCAATGATAGCAAAAACTGGTCGATGGTCACTAGGTTTCAATTCTGTTCGACCATAATAAGAACACTTTCCTGGACTCCAATCAGCATGATCAAATTCTAAAAATATTCACAAATGTTACATGTAATAATATTCATTTTGATTTCAATATTTTTTTACAAAATTAAATTTTTATAAATAAATTACCAGTATCTGGAATTTGACGGCGACGCCTCCAAAGTACTCTATCTGTCCAAGCTGGCGAACGAGCTTTTTCTGAAGTATCGTAATCATCAGAAAATAGATCATATTTGTAAGTAGGTGCAAAATTAATTGGTCCTTCAATATAATTTTTAAAAACATTGCCTTGTTCTTGTTGCACCTACAAAAATCATTAAAAAAAATTCGATTATTTTTAACTTAAATTCAGTAACATATACATATTTACAAACTATCTTTGTTTCATACACACTTTTTTCACTAAATAAAAAAAACGCACACATTAACATACATGTAGTTGATCTTGTTTAATAATTTCATCATATTCCTTATTTTGAATCATTTCTTTTAATTGATTCCGATCAATATCAATTCTATAATTGAAATCTCCACAGAAGAAAATATATTCATGTGAATTTAATGACCTATTCTATAATAAAATAAGTTTTAAGTGATTTTGTATTGAAAATATATTACTTATTTTTTTATAATTCATACATACCATTGGAAATACAAGTTTTCGAGTAATTTCTGCAAAATCTGCATTTCTTTCAGTTACTTGTGACTGACCAGCAGCAAAATGAGCACATACAAAGCACATTGATGTGCCGTGTAAAACAAATCGAATTGCGACTGCACCTTTATTTCCTATTGAAAATTCATACAAAACTTACTATTTATATTCTACAAAGAATAAATTAATAAAATTTCACCTGTAGCGCCACCCAGACCAGTTTTCACAGAATCAACAGCAACATCACGTATAAATTCTACATGTTCTGATTTTACATACACAAATAAACAAACTCCGACAAGTTGTTGATAAGATATCAGTACATATTTCCCTGCTTGCAATAGTGTTTTTTCAATTTCTTCACACCATTGCCTTGCATTTTCAGAGCTACAAAATATTTACTAATGTATATTACTAACTTTAAATGTTCATTTCTATATAATTATAAATTATTTACCTAGCAGAAACAATATTTCCAGCAGACAAATCAACAATTTCTTCAAAGCCTACAGCATAAATATCACAAGGAGGTTCTATTGGTTGTGCTACTATTTCAGGTTCTCCATCTATGTATTTTTATTAAAAAAAATGGATAATTCATAAAATATTTTAAAAATTTTGGACTTTTCAAAATTTGAAACATAAGGAATGAATTAAAATTAACTTTTAATAAATTCATTGAACTTACTTTCATTGCAGTCAGAAATATAATTAATATGTAACAACCAATCAGCCATAGTCATGCCTTTAAATGCTACACTTTTAAATTGTTTCCCTCCATTTACATTATATGTACCTACACCAATTCTTAATTTATGTTTTCTTGTATACTCATTATATCGTCGGCACATTTCTCTCAAAACGTTACTTGGGGCTAAAAAAAAAGTTTTAATGTATTAAAATATATGATATCCTTTTCAATTGAATACAACTTACCATGAAGCATGTAGGATGGTAATAATATACGAGATCGATCAGCTAACTCTGAATTAAGAGTAGAACCGAAAAGTAGTACATCAATAGCTTCTTGTTTAGCATTATCTAACAAATTGTTCTGTATAGTTCTAGCTGCAGATCTTGCACCATCAATAAGACGTGAACCACCTTGTATAGCTCCAGTTCCTGCATAAATTTTACTGACTTCATTACCATTAACAACCCACATTTGTCGAAATACTTCAATAAATCTTTCTATCATTGCAGGAATTTTATCAGTTGTAGTTAACATTAATAGAAGTTTCAATTGTTGCTCTAAAATCTATTAAATAAATATTTTCACTATCAGGAATGTGTGTATGTCATTATTTTACTCACCAAAATACCAATGTAAGTTTGAACACTATTAGTGCGATCTAAGCAATCTAAACAATTTGTACGTATTACACCAATTTGTTCACTAAAAATGGTGACACATATATTAGTGTGTGTGTGTATATATATATATATATATATATATATATATATATATATATATATAACATTACATTATGAAATAAACAACAGACAAATAATAAATAAAAAATATAACATACAAAACTTACCTTTGGATGATATTATTAAAACTTGTAAAGAATGTATTTAATTGAGGATATTCATTAATTTCAAATTTCAAATTTTGCAAATTGACAACATTACCACCTCGACATTCAGCATGGTAATCAAATATAATATGTGGTACCTCTGTATGCTCGGATTCCTGATGATGTCTCTAAATCAAAAAGTTTACAGTGTTTAAAACAAAATTCTATTTAAAGATAATTTTTGCATAAAATTATCAAAAAAAATCATCAATATGAATAAAATTATAAAGAAAAAAAATATTTTATACAAACTTGAAATTCGGCACTTAAAAAAGCTTCTCCATCTTTACTTGCACCTGCTGTTGTACTAAGGAGATTAATAATTGCAATAAAACCATAGCGATCTCTTAACATTCTCATATGTTTATCAAAAGCTGCTTTGGAAGCTTCATAGCCTCGAGATAACTTAATTTTATGTGCACCAACCTGTTTAAAAGAAATAAATTATGTAAATTATTTATATTATAAAAATTAATAAAAAATTTACCTGTACTCCAGTTTGTTCCCAAAAGAGTGGAATACTACCACGTGTTTGGACAAAAGAACTAATAGCATCATCAAAATAAATAACTTGTTCAGTTTCAACAAAATTTGCTACATGTCCTTCATCATTAGTCCCTCTTACATTAAAACTAAAATAGATCAATTGAAACAGACATTTGTACAGTACAGAAAGGAAAAATTGCTTGAATAAACACATAAAATCAGATAAGAAAATATATTAAATATAAATTTTAATTAACATTAGAATATGTTTTTTTTTAAACAGTCTACAAGAAAAGAATGCATATTAAATATACAAATGAGGCTACAAATTACTTTTTCCATCAAATCAATTTATATTTACTACATTACTTTTCCAAATTTTAAAAATTATCTTTTATTATAATTGTAAATTTATTTTTATAAATTAATTCTATTTATACGATAAAAAACTTTTTATTTAACAAAGAATATATATATGATTACAATACCGAGTGCCTGCTCGTTCACAACTAAGACGGGAAAAAAGTGCTGCACGTGCCTGCCGATGGCCAACATAAATTGTTCTAATTTCAATACTCCCACACATAGCTTTTACTAACCACTCTTCGGTATTAATTCCAAAACGTAACAATAAGACATGAAGCATTCGATTCCTACAACAGAATAGATAATAAGTAGTTTAAAAATTAATCTTAAATGAATAACAATCTACACACAATTGTATTTTACTTATGCATATTTATGCGTGTGTGTGTATATTATAATTTCTCAAATATGGTTATTTTTAAATTGTATTTCAAACTTTTAATAAAAATTGTAACTTATGTAAAGTAATATTACTAAAATTATAAACATACCAAAAGAATCTCTGATCACTAAAATTCGTTTTTAATTTACGTTGTGCACATAATGTAATATCTATACTTCCTAAAGGTATATCATTGTTTGTTCCATATCCAAAATAAAATGTTCCGGAATTAAGAAATTTACGGACCTAAAAATTTGAAGAAGGTATTAACACAAGAAATATCTTTTATGAACTATTCATACTTCTCCAATTCTATCTTCTTGTTGCTGTTCATATTGTAAAGAAATGAACTGAGTTTGTGTTATTTTAAAAATTTCTGTGTCTCCTATTTTACCTACAGATACGCATCCTGTTACAACTATTAAATACTGATTACATGTATCACCAGTATTCATTTGAAGTACTCCTAAACAACAGTACGCATCAACCACTTTTGTGTAATATTTCTTAACTTGATCATATTCTTGTGTACCTAATAACAAACATTAAGTATTATTATTTATACTAATTGCTATCCATTTTCTTATTTTAAAATAATTTATAAAAACATTATTTCCATACATGCTTCTTAACTTAATTAAATAATCATAACTGTAATCAAATAAAAAGAATACATTAATAAATAAAAATATTGAATTAAGTAATATAAATAAAAATGAAACTGTATAATTAATTTTTAAAACATAAATAACTACTTACATAATATTGCTACTACTCCAGATTCAAATAGCAACCTAGATGTTTTGCGACGATTTTGTAAAATCACACTGTGCGGGTTCGGAGGATTACTTTTTTCTAATACTCTTAATGATTTTTGAAGTGCCATTTTTGAAATTTAATTTTTTGACAGTTCTCTGAAATTAAATCTTAAATGTCATTGCACCTCCCCCTACTATACACTACTCGCCATATTAGTTACCAATTGACTTTGTCTTGTAAAGATAGATACCTAAATTAGCTAGTCACATAATTTATATTATTAATCAATTGTTAGAACAATCACACAATATTATCTTTAAAATTAACAATTGTATATATATATATATATATATCGTTTGCAATTTGTAATTAAACTTCAGTTGAATATACTATACAAAGAATGTAAATTCATGAACTATAATATAAGAATTTTTTGTATATTAATATAATATAATCAAACAGAAAAATGTTACTTTAATGTCTTACTTCTTAACTAAACTACCAGGGAATGATTGTAATTTTTTAGTATACAAAATAAAGTATACAAAAAGTGTATATGATGATTTGTATGTATTAATATGAATTTGAAACTGACTTTCTACTTATACATGTGTACATACACAAATACATACATATATATATATATACACATTTGTCAGTTATAAAAAAATCTTAACTTCTTACATTTTCATTATGTAATGTTTAAACTGTTCTGTAAAAAACGCAATGGGCAAAAGAGAAATAAAACAATAGTCATTTCTGTGAATCATTTATTCACCACAAAATAGTGACCTAAAGTATTTAATAAATGTATGGTGATACATTATTATTTTATGAGCGTGAGTACTTATGAAAAAAATTAAGATATTATATTTTAAGAATACAAATACCTTAATTATTATTTTTAAAAACATTAATAAAAACTTATTAGATTAAATTATGTAGATATGAAATTGGGGAATGAACAAGTTCATTCAAAATTTATTTTCCTATGACTTTATTATATTATTTATATAAATTTTGTTCATAACCTGATACTATTTTTTAAAAGTTCAAATTGATTTAAAAACATATGCATAAGTAACTGGAGTGCTGAGACCAATATAGAATTGTATATTATTTTTAATAATGAGTATGAAGAAAATATTAAATATTAAACTTTGTACGAATAGAAAACTTTATATATTCGCATTTACAAATGGTTTATGGGAGAGCCAACAGTATAAATGTATTAAATAATTTAAAACCAAACATTTATTGTGTTTTTAAATATTGCTTTTTCTAAAAATTATCAAAACTTCTGAGTATCTACGCAAATAAACAAGTATTAGAAATATTAATATTTCTAAGGTCCATAATATGAAAACACATTTAGAACATAATAATAGGCACACATTACATAAGACCATTTTTAACCATCTCCAGTACTGAATTTTAGAATATGTAATAAAATTTTATTTTTTTGTTTGGCAGGACTACTGATAATATAATTGATATGTGTAACAAAATTTTAGGTACAAAAGTTACAGTTTCGAGTTCTGTCAAACAAAGAAATAACAATTAATCTATGATTTTATACAAATAAAATATAAAATTATGAAATATATATGTACAGTTGAGTTGATAGGCCAAGAATGTAACAGTCAGTGCATTTCAATGTGAGATAATTTTTATATAATTATTAGTTTAACTTAAATCTGTTATAAAAATTTTTTGTAATAGATCAAAGCAAAATAAATATTATTGCTTGATAACATATAATAAAATTCACATTTTTTATTTGTTAATTAATATTGATTGCTAATATTTTGACACACCTGCTACAAAAACGAACTGACATATGTAAATTAAAATAGTGAAAAAAAAAACTGTTCGAACTTAAAATTAATAAAGCATTACCTACTAAAATGAGAATACCGATAAGTTCCTTTCCACACAATATTACTGATGTAGACAAAATACTGAATAATTTGTCCTTTTACCTATTTATTATTTATTGCTTTATTTATCAATATTAATTATTACTATGCAAAAATGTTATTTTAAACCTATAATAAAATTAACTATATAAAATGATTGCTATATTTTAATATGTACATAAACAGTTTCTGTGAATTTTACAAATAGAAACTTGTCTATATAGACACCTACAAAAGAAACTCATGACTGTCACCTGACAAATTTAAAGTAAATATTATTTCTTTACATTTTGTATCTTTAATATAATATAAAATGATGAAAGATGTAATGGACTCATATATGATATCACAATTATCAAGATATTTGAATATTACTTTACCAATATTTATATTTATTTTGTTAATGGTATAATATCACATTTAATTTATAGACATGATATTAAAAATGACAGTTAATAATCTTTTATAAGTGAATAATAGATTAATAATCATTTGAAGTAACACAGATTAGAAATTAAAAACATAACAAAAGTTAGATGGTCATTATTTTATACATAGTATTCAATCAACATTGAAAATTTGTTCAGATATAAAATACAGTTTAATAATTAACAAAATATTTTTTTAAGAAGTCTACACAGAAAAAAAGTCTTAAACATATCAAACAATATAATGCAGCTTTTTAAATTGAGCTTTAGATTAACAATCATTGTTAGATGCCTGTAACAAATTGTAATAAAACAATGAACAATTAAAAATCATTATATAATAAAAGCTGCATAAATATATAATTATATTTTTTATGAGTATTTCAAAAAATATTCAATATGTAAAAGTCTTTTATTTATATATATATATATATATATATATATATATATATATAAATGTGTGTGTGTGTCCATATATATATATATACACACAAGACAGATAAAAATTGATTTATAAAATGTTATTTTCAAACCATACTAAAAATTATTCAAATATTATTATAAATTTCATAACATCAAATATATGTATTTTATGTAGACATTATTATATAAAATATATAATGAAATTACGTATAACTATTTTACTAAAGTAACAAATATGTCATCAAAATGATAAAATTGCGAACACAACCCATTGTCCAACAAACGATTAATGAAAACTACCTACAGCCCAATGGACCTTAGCAAGCTGAAATCAATGTTGGTTTTTGTTTGTTTACAAAAGCACCCAACTAAAAGGCACATTACAAGTAATGTAGTTTATGAAAAAAAATAAAATAACAATTTTAATCTCTTTAAACCAATCACATATTATATTAAAAATAAAATACTAACTGAGCACACAGAATATATTATCTGTTTTCACAATAAAATAATTATTAAATATTAAAATATTCATGCTTTTGTTGTTAAAGTAAAACAAAATTAATATTTTTTTCTAGTTCTAGTCCATTAAAAAAAATATGTTAAAAATAACTAGTTAATTTCATTTGATTATATTTCAGTTTATTAATAACAATTCAAGTTAAAAATATAACACAGAAGTGACTGATTTTTTTCATGAGATTTCATTTTTAATGACAAAAGGCAACTATACGGACGGCATTTAATATAAGCTTTAGGTGTTGTTTTAATTATTGCTCTAATATTCTATACATATGAGAAAGAAAATATATTATAAATTGTCAACATCTGACATAAGGCATTTTAAAGGACGGTACCTGTTATAAAGACATTTGTCTATGTACGTAGCCCAATATGGACTCATTTGTCTTAACTACTATAATCCAATCTAAAAGCCCCTAAAGTCCAACTATACATCATTTTGTATGATGTGACATAGGGTAAGAGAGTCAAGTCTCAGCTGCAAAATTTCTATGTTAAATCTAAACATAAAAAGGGCAACTGTACAAATTATAAGAATGTGTACAAATTAATTTTAAGTACGACATATTATAGAGATAGATTTTATGTAGGTGTAAAAACATTTATATAAGTATCACTTTCATTTGAAAGCCATTACTAATATATCTATACATGGATAAAATGGTATAAGTAAAAACAATGAGAATAATTTGTGGACATTAAAAAATGGTTATATTATAAAAATCACGTTCATTTATACTTTTATTGAACTTAAATCATTAACGGTTTTAATATCAAAAAGTAGATATTGCACGTTTGATTAAAGTATTAATACTAAAAATAGAAGTAAAACAAAATAATAGACACGATTATCAGATATTGAAAACAATGTGAGCATTTAAATCAAAACAACTTTAATTATTCACCAATGTATAAAAACGGTGAATATGTTCATACAGTACAATTAAGGCACAATATTATCTTCTTTACTTGCAGAGTACAAGGTTCTTTAAAATTATTAAGATAATGATTTTTGTAGTTTGTTGAGACCGAGTTACAGATGACTCAAGTAGGCTGGCACACACAATGGGAGAAAACTTTGTGCTGCTGTCTGTGCGCAACAGTTGCTTTGCTTTATTATATAATAAAAAAAAAATAAAAAAAATTGGTCAATATAAAATGCAACAGCTTGCGATGGTGAGCGCTGAGGAGTCTAAGTCGGTTGTCTTCCATAAGTCAGGACAACGGTACTGAATATGATTATAGCCATGTTAGCACGTTATCGGGTTTTGTCGTATTAGGATTGATTAATGACTGCACATCATCTAGTATATCGCTGGAGAATTCTTCTCCTAACTAAAAATAAAAATAACGATATAATGTTAAATGTCTGTTACTGCAATGTCATACAATTTATTTACCTGCAAAGATGGCACAAGGTCATCAGTATTATCAACATTGTCATTTAAAGATGAAAGATCTGGAGCATCTATACTTGTTCCAATACCACCTTCTATTGAAAAAATATAAATATATTAACTGTTTTCAATGAAAGTTACTTCCAGAATAATTACATATTTTGTATAAATTAATGTTGTTTATATACCAACACCCAATCATACTATATGTATATATATATATATATATATATATATATACACACACACACAGACATAGTGTATTTAACATTTTAGATATATACTTATGTAAATTTTTACAATATAAATATATTATTTTTACATTTTCAAATAATATAATTTATTAACTAACCACTAACACAATCCATGTTATCTTCTATATTGGCGAGAAAATCTTCTGGGGTATGTGGCATTGAGTAAGTTGTGCCCATTCCTAATCCGCTATCTGCACTTTCTTGTCGAGAATGATCAGCTAAGCCTGATAAAAATGGATCCATTGGAAGATCTGAACTCGGTTGGCGTAACATTAATTCTTGCTATAAATTATGAGTTAATGTTTTTCGTTTGAAATTATAAACTGATATTATTTATTCACTTGAAATATTGAAAAAGAACCTCTTGAATAAGTTTACAATTTATATAATTGGAAAAAAAATCAAATGTATATATAATTATACTTTTTGATGAATTTTGAACAATATTCAAATATGAGTAAATTCCATGATCTGTAGTAATATAACATTTTTGTATACATAAAAATAACTAACAAACCTGCCGTCTGATTTCTTGTTGACGTTGTTTAAGCATTTCTCGTTCCAATTTTAAGGATTGTAGTCTGAGTTTTTGTTGGCAAGCTTGGAGTGTATTTTGATCTTGTGTTTGTAATGAATTAACGTTTGACCATGTTTGTTGAATCATAGTTCCAGTACCCGGAGAACGCTGTAGATGCATTGCTATAAATAAATGAAATCAATGAAGAAAGATTATTCAAGTAATAAGTTATATTTATAATAAAGTTACTTGAATTAATGTAAAAAGTAAATTACAATAAGTTTATAAAAGTTTAAAAAACCACATTTACAAATTTATTCAGTAACAAATAAAATTACTTATAATACATTTCAAATATGTAACTATTTGAACAAAAAAGATTTATACATATGTACCATAAACAATTTATCCTTTTTATAATTTCTTTATAATATTTTTTGTAAATAAATAATTTTTTTTGTTTAAATTTATTATATAATAACAAAAAAATGTAGCTTTAAATTATAAAGGAATTGTTTTTTTTTTAAAAAAAATAACATAATTCATAAAAAATAAATTAAAAATATATTCCTGAAAACAAACGTCCATATACTATTTCTTTAAATATTTGATACTATGAAAGGAAAACAAGCATTTTAACACAGGACAGTATATACAGTTAGTGAAAGCAACTAACATGTTTGTAACAATTGAACCAAATCTGCAAAACTGACCCTAAACAATTAGCAAGATGTCATCACTGTTACTCACGTATTCGAGGATCGAACCAGGATGTAGTCCTTGTTTGATGATTGATAAAGTAAATCTCCCCTTCTGGAGTGGCTGCTTGCTCCCATCCATCGGGTAACGGGCCGAGGGAATCAGTCGCTGTTTTGTTACCTAATGCATATTAGTTCCATTCACTAACATATAAATACTCTTTCCTGGCATTACAAATCCATGTGTATAACAATGCTAGTTTCTTTATTATATAACGTATTTAAAAAACATACATATATATATATATATATATATATATATATATATATATATATATATATATATATTCATTCCAGTTTATAAACTTCACAATAATAAAAATGCAGAGTGAAGAAGTTCATGTTATATTATTATTTTATAACATACACATTTTCTTCTTATTGTAAGCAATGCTTTTCATTATGCATAATTATATATGTGTACAATATATATATATATATATATATATATATATATATATATATATATAATTCCCATATTCCTCTTTATCATCCTCAGAAACTTCAGCCTCTGACGATCCGTTACTAAATATAGAGTTCATCCAAATTCTTTTAATTTGGATGACACACACACTCACTCATATATATATATATATACATACATACATACACACAATAATAATATAATAATTTATACCTAAAAAGATTACTACTAGACTATATTAATTATATATACTTAAAATATGTATAAATCTACTTCTTCACCAGTCCATGCTTATTCTAGATCAAATTTATTTTCATTAATTGAATTTGTGTTGAATAGTAAAATGTGAGCTTTTTTAAAAATATTTCTTTGTATTTATATATATATATATATATATATATATATATATATATATATATATATATATATATATATATAATTCAGGCAACTATGATTGAATAAACATTTCTTTGATGAAGGTATTAACTTTTAAGTTCTTTCAATTTAAGTAACTATGCCATATAAATTTTACGAGAAATAAAATTGATGGATTTTCTTCCATCAAAAGATACATAATTTTCAGTTATAGCATTTCTTATTGTAATTATTTAAGTAATTATACAATGGTTCTTATTAGTATTTTCGTATGAGATACTATTGTATTCTCTTTATATTGGAAAATATATTACGATTACAATATATCATTGACACATATGGATATAATTAATAACTTATTAATAAATAGTTATGTTTTTTCAGCATAATTATAGATTTATCATTTCAGTTACAAATATGAAGTGTTGTTTATGTTAGGAAGAATGTATAATTCAAATAAATGTAGATAAACTTCCTATAAGAACACGGATTTGTTAATGAAAATGGGTGCACTAATTGAAACAGTGGCTTATATTATAACATGGCTCGTATGAAAATATTGTACTTATATATTTTTTAGCTATCATCAATATACTATAAAAAAGATGATCAAAGCTGTGCTTTATCATTCTTTTTCAGGAAAATATCAGTTATTTTTCCAACATTATAGTATATATGTACAGCATTTATCTTCATATGACAATATTTTATACTTTTATATAATTCATCATCTCACTGTACTAGTTTAATGATAAAGAAAAAAATATATTAAATATATTGCATCAAGTATTATTATATATATACATATACATATATATATATATAATAAAAAATAACGAATTACATTTTATTTAAAATACTTATTAAGATTCAATTTTAAACGAGCTAACAATAAATATGAAGAACACGAAACAAATTGTCTCAAAATACTTAAAATATATATTGTTTGTAAAAACCTGTAATGAAAAAGTTATACAAAAGAATATCATCTGTTGACTGTTCATACAACATTTCGAAAATATAAATTATTATTATGCGAAAGTTGCCTAAAATTTATACGAATATTTTAAGCGATCAAACAGTTTGGCGCATTGTTTTTATTCTTTAAAACAATGTAAATAAGACAACAAAAAATATAAAAAGGAATCATGAAAAATAAACAAACCGAATATTAGATATTAATAATTTTGATATTTGATGTAATACCTGTTGTGGCTGATTGGGATGACACTTGTGCTGCTGTTGTATGGGATCCAAGAAGCTGTTCAGCATTTTGATGCTGAGCAGCAGCTACAGCTACTTGCGCTGCTAATGTCTTACGAGGATCTTCCCATGTAGTCGTGCGTGTTACATGACTGAAAATAAATAAATAAATATATATATATATATATATATATATATATATATATATATATATGCATAACTTTGAAAGTTTTAAGACTTATCATAAAGAATAAATGAACTCGTTTGAATCTTCTCTAAAACACAAAGAAAAAAAATCTTATTACTCAAATATTATGAATGAAAATACAATAAAGGAGGCTTCATATCAATCACTTTATTATATATATATATATATATATATATATATATATATATATATATATATATGTATATATAATATCGTTACATTTAATTTTGTTCCAGGTAGTGCAGGTAAGAAATTTTACCTTAAATATTTACCATAGTTCAATCGTAAAAGTAATAGGGATTGTGCAAATGACTATAAGGTTATTCATTTCTTGGAAATAATGTTAACAATGTTTATTTTTTTAATAAGCCTATTAACTATATATATATATTTGGTTTCTTAAAATACATCAGAAGAATAATTAGAAAACATACTAAACTAAGTATTATTTATATTATGGTTTTAACTTTCTTTTGGGTTTCCGTAGTGCATGTGCTGGAAGAAATTCAGTCGTTCTAACTGGTTTAAAAGGTCGAACAATGATAAAACATGCTTCTATAATTTCAATTTCTATCATGTGTATGTTTTTGAAAATTAGAAAACGATTTACTAATAAATGCTTTTGCTGTTAGATTTTCATAAAATATGGTTTATATCATTAAAGTACTTTTCATCAATTTATTAATAAAAAGCTTTATTATATATATAATTTATAAATGTATGTATGAAATTGACATTTTCTTCCTTCTTAAAAAAAATATTTTGTTTAAATCAACGTAAATCATTTAATATTGAGAATTTATAAAAAAAACTAATCAAAATATAATCGAATATTTAACATCATCTCATTGTTTTAGTTTTTTTTATTCATATTTTTATTCACGAGTTTTAAGTTTAAACAATGGTCGTTCTTTGATCACTAATAGCACTGAGCTTCAGCAATATTTTTACATCTGTAAAATATTAGTAAAAATAACAATAGTATTGTGTTCGATTCGACTCTTGACAAATACTTATAAATATTGTGGCTTTGTCCCTGGTTTTAAGTGTTAACTTGAATATGATATTGGATTTGTTCTAGTTCCTGCAACGTTAATAATATAACAGGACATAGAACAGTTAATCAGGACTATAGTAAACATGGTCATTTATAAATTTACAGTATTTATGAACCGAATATAATTCATTATGCATATACACAAAACTATTGCTGTATTAGAGTTTCTGGTTGCGTAGGTGTTGCAGCGCCTACGATTTGAGTTCACCGCATTCTATCAATGATATTTTTTTTACAAAACATCCACACAGATTCATCATTTAGTCATTGAAACTTGCTCGCGACCTCTGAAGGTGTTTACCTATATACAGAACCGTACTCATAAAATATAATCTCGAATGTACACGTTTACATGTTTTATTCATTTAAATTTTAATTTAAAACATTTCCTTTCTTACTGAAATTATCTGATTCGTATATTTAACTTTATGTGTTATTACGATTACACGTATTTCTGTATGTTATATTTTTTATATTGTTATTTACACAATTTTGGTAGTCATTTTTAATTAATAAAGAGATAATTAAAATAGATAACAGTAATTCATGTATATATTTTTCATAGATTTAGACTACAAAAATAATTCAATAGTTATCAAAAGAATATATTTAAAAATACGATTACCTTAAATATTTATTACTTGAAACAGTGGCACAAGTGGGAAAAAAATGAAAGTATTCACAGGTGGGGAACTATCTGTACAAAATAAAAATTGTTTTTTTTTTTTAAAAAAAAATCCTGATTAATGGCATTGGAACAATTTATTTATAAATATGTTCATATTGTATTGGCTGAAGTGATTGATAAAAATCGTTAAGGTAAATTATATAGCGATAATTTATTTCGCTCCATAAATATATAGTAATAACTATTATCAAATGTGCTAGAGAGACAGAAAATAGTATTTTTTTAGAGAAAATTCGTTTTTTACAACTTTTCAAAATTTATACGATTGAGTATGTTTTGAAATTAGTAACAATTTTATTCTAATTCTCTTTTTTATACAATGTATACAAAATAATTAGAATAGTTTTTATTTTATGTTATTTTAACAATGAATAAACTATTAATTTCTATAATTAGTTTGTTTTTTATAAAAATCAATACATGAAAAAATTATAACTTCACTCTCAATGCATTTTATTGGAACAGTAATCACATTAAAGAATATTATGAATACAATTGTCTACTTTGAAATATATTTAAGAATGATATCAGAATTGTATAGATGTGTACTTCATATTTGCAAGAAATTAGTGAGACAGTTATCGAAAACACTGTTATATATCTACACTGTTACTAAATAACTGTTCACTAGAGCCACGTGGGTTATTTATACTTGTGCCTTGTTTATTTTAAACAGATAATTGACTTCTTATTTTTAAATTTCCTTCATCACCCACACATATACGCACATGGGTATTTCGAATTCATTGATTTATTTCGGACAACATCGGGTATCGTGTCAATCAGGTATGACGTCAAACAGCGTGTGTTTAGTAATCTTCCGAAGACAACAATACTAATATTTATATAATAAATTCCTTTATACCAAAGATCATTTTTTTTTTAATTATCACTTATGTTACGTTTATACACGAAAGTTGACTTTCGTGATAGTAATAATTTAAAAATAACTTTCACATAAGTTGACTTTACACTTGCTACAGTGCTTTCATCTGAATATATATTTAAAATGGCGTTAACAAAATCACAATTTACTTTTGTGATTGTTATTTATAGTTATCTTTATTTGCATTGTATTTAGTATACATATATTGTTATGGGGGCGATTTTAATTTGAGTTTAATAATGGTTTTATCCATTGTATTGTGTATGTGTAAAAAGTACTGAATCAGATTAACGCTTTGAAAATTGAAAAAATAAAGTAAAAATACTCTATTGTAATTGTACTAAATTCTTAAAAATAAAAATTATATCAGTTAAAAAATATCTTCTAAGTATGATGTTCATTGAAAATTCAACGGAAATATTAACGGAATTGAAATGGAAATACATACGTGACTAACCGATTTGTCTAAAACTATAAATATCAATAGATTCGTTTCTTGGCCTCTCGACAAAGTGTTCGTGTTTTTGATTTTTTTTTAATAGATAGAAAAAGATAACTACAATATATCATACGTATTATTAGATATGAACAATGTAGTTAGTAGAATATGATTTTCTAAAGAATATTAAATAAAAATACTCTTCATTTGTCAATAAATTAGAAAAATATCTGTTTCAGTTCTTTTTTGCATTTTCTTGTTTGTAACATAATAAAATAATATTTCAAAGATATGTTTTTACAAGTTTTAGGATTATTTTGTACGATGCTGTTTTTTTACCTGAATTTTATTAAAATACTTTAATGTACATAATAAGTAAACAACAGAACATTTGGGTACTATTATAAAAAAGGCTTCTAAATGACATATCATTTATAGATATGTATGTTAACAAAACGTACGATTGTCTCCAATTGAATGGCCGCGTTCGTCTAAGAAGGTCGACATCATTGGGAAAAAGTTCTTTGAACTATTCAAGGTCATCATCAAGTCAGTAAGCAGTAAGCGGTAAGCTGCCAACACAAATGTAACAAAATCTAACAGTGTAGGGCGTAAACATTTTAGTAGCATATCCATATATATATATATATATATATATATATATATATATATATATATACCAGAAAAGAACTCAAATGAGAATTTATCCTAAGGTTTTATATTTAATAATATTTACGTTTAGATCAGTTACTTAGCTTTTAAAAATATTGGTGTTAATATCATGTAAAAATATCCAAGGATTAGAATCGTAGATAGAATCATTTTTAAAACAAAAATCAAGAAAAGTCAAGAACTGTAATCATTCCTGGTTACTCTATATGTAAGATCGAATCAATCAACAATTAATTTCAGGCTATTGTAAGTAAATAAGCATATATTAAGATTATTTATTATCAGTAAATCAACAACATGTAGTACTCATAATAGACAAAAGCAAGCTAGATACTCTCTCAATGCTTAATCAAAATCTTATCTATGAATAAATATTTATTATTTTTAATCCAGAATGTAAAACAATTCTTTACACAATGTTGTCATGCTTACTGATTTTAGTATTTTATTGCAAATGAGATCAGGATCGGTATTTATTGCAAATGATATTAGGTATTGCATTTTCAAAGAAGAATTTGAAATAACATTCTTGAATTTCAAAATAACTACAAAAAAAATGATTGTTATCAGTTAAATGAAAAATAAATTTGTTTGAAAAAAAGTAATTTTCTACAAATTTAATATTATTGAGTGTTTAATATTATTTAGTCAATAAGTTAATATTATTTTGTGTTTTAATAGCGACTATTTATTGACTTTATAAAAAGTTATATCTATTTTTTGTCTTATAAAACCAAAATATGATTGTAACTTTCATAGAAGTACAATTTTAATTTGGGTTTTATAAAACAGATATCCTCTTCGAGTCAAAATTGCGTAACTATAAGTTGATCTTCAAAAACATAATTTTTCAAAATGCAGTCAATAAACATTAGTATGGAAAAATAAATATTTTTCGTTGAAATCACCGGAAATGTACCCATTTTGTCAAAACCAATATATATATAAATGTGTGTGTGTATGTATGCATATATATATATATATATATATATATATATATATTAAAATTATTTACAGGAAGGAATGTATTCAAGTTGTTTTTGATTATTATTTTAAATAATATGACCTCAGTAAACTCAAGGTACTATTTTCATTTCTAAACCATAATTTAGCCAATGAACCAAGATGTCATTGCCACGTTTAAGGTCTATTACTTTCACAGAAAGTTTGTGTCGTTAATCAAAACTAATATTTAACAAGTTATGTAAAAAAAAGTAAATTATCAAATGCGAATAAAACATATACATGCTTGATATTATATTTAAAAAAAAATGTTTTACCCTAAAAGTATAATTAATATTGTAATAAAGTAATTATTGTTTAAAAAAGTCAATATTGTATTGAATAGAAATTAAATTTAAAGATAAGTAAATTTTTAGTAAACAAACATCTGACATATATGTACAATAATACTCCTTTATTGTTAAATAAATTTAATATACATGAACACGTTTATAATTATATAAATATGGTAAAACGTTTATATTTTATAAGCAGCAAAATATTCTGCAAAACTTATATATATATATATATATAATTTAATAAGTTGTTTATTAAAAACAATTAAAAATAAATAATTTTAAGCAACGTATTTAAAATATTAAATCATTTCAAACATGCATAATAAAATGAAATATGGGTGCCTGAGTAAAAAAATTGCACCAAGATGAGCATAGAAATAATTGTCATATATTTTCTAAAAATACACTGTACTACTGTTCCAATTAATTAATATTTATTGCTATTTTTAAACTGTGAATCATACTGCTTGCTTCAGAACTTTTGGTCCGTGTTGTACATGCACTTGACACTTAAATAAGAGTTTAATTTCATGACTTGGACACTTGTGCTTACATCTATCTTTTTTATTTATTTAGTCTATTGCTTACAATTTTTAACACAATATATGATACTAGTCTGCTATATGCTGGTGGATGTAAAGAAATGAATATGATGTTTACTACACAACCAGTATGTGTATGCATTCATAAAATATATATACATATATATATATATATATGATTAATATAAGTTAGGAGTTCATTAAATAAGTTAAAAATGAATATGAATTTTTATATTTTATGGATATAATTTAAAAAAGAACATTTCTTGAAAAGTGTTATTAGTAACTAAACTTGATTTACTGAATTTAAAATAAAATAAAATATGAGAATATAGTATTGTATTTTATACGACAATTAAGTATCAATGAAGTGAGTATTTATAGAGAAAACGTTGTCACGAATACGTATATACAATTTACAGTATAATTACAATCCTATAATCATACCTGAAATGTATGCAAATATAATGAACTAGGAACCTTTTGATCTCGAACACATTTATTATGTATATAAAAATTCATATGTATTTAATTTAATCGTTTCATATGGCTACGACTTGTTGACGTTGTATATGCAACAATCAATTAAACACGGTTGCTTTGTTATATATTATATATGATAAAGTTGTCGGGAAATAAACATTATTTTGATTTGTTAAGGTTTCTGGGTGGTAGTCATACATTCCTTTGAATTGCATACTTTAATATGTATTAAAAAGCACGTATATAAATTGTATTACTGATATATTTTATTTCTGAGTTTATTAAATATATAGATTGTTATAATAATTATATACTCAAAGATTTATTTTCTCTCTATCTCTTCACACACCCATATATATATATATATATATATATATATATATATATATATATATATATATATATATATATATATATATATGAAGTAAAATTCAACATGGTGTAAATAGTTTATTTTCATTCAGTAATATATATTGAATGAAAAATGTTTCAACATATTACCCACACAATATTAGTAGTATGTAAGAGAAATTAAATTCGTTACTGAATAATATCTATGACTATGATCTCTATGCATCTGTCTATATTTCAATAGAAAAAAATATATCTCAAGAACACAGTTGTTTTCTGTCTGAGTTAAATTAAACCGTAGTTGTAACAAGGGCAAGTGCGTTAGTATTAATTTCTCTTCATTCATAAATTTGTCTGGATCTTTTTCGCATGTTGAGTAATTGCCAAAAGATGTTAGTATTACTATTTCTGTCACATGACATGTATTAAAGGCCAAACAGATATGTCCGAAGACGAGTCCTTGTAATTTGTACCTGAAATACCAGTTACAGAAATATTGAACTCGTTGCACGTTCAAAACGTTCAATTTTCAAAGAAAAATTTTCAAATATATATATATATATATATATATACACACATGTATGTGTATGTAAGAAATTCTAAATAATTAAAGCTTAATTGATTTGTAAATTTTTTGCCCTGAAAATGTTAAATTAATTAAATCATTTTTAGGTTTGCAGTCAGTATTGAGGGCTACATTTTATTGTGTATGGAAAACACAATTTAACAATAATCTATTGAATTATTTTCTTGGACACCTATATATATATATATATATATATATATATATATATATATAATAATTATAATAATAATCATTAAATATGTTTCTATATGACGTATATTAAGAGTCATGTAGGATTATTACGAGATAAAATCCTAAAAGTTTGAAAACAATAAATGTTGACATATGATTGACATTTCTGAACTTTGAGCTCTGTGGTGGATATATATATATATATATATATATATATATATATATATATATATATATATGAAACTAAAATTGCTTTCTTTGTATATATATATTATATTACAAAGCAAACACGTAAATAAAAATATAATAATGATAATAAATCATGTACAAAGTTCATATGTCTTAAATATATTTCTACTTGACATGGTACAGATAGATTACAATAAGAGAATGTGACTTGTGAAAAAGAATTTTTTTAAGTTATTTTTGATGTTGTATCGAGATTAAAATATAATAATACTTTAAATTTTTATGCTGACACACCTAAGATTTAATGCCTTCAATTAACAAGATTTCAGTGAGCAACATTTTTATGAGAAAACTTTGAAAACTTTTTGGGAGTATAAACATAACAATATTTTTTTAATTAAATACAAAACTACTTATAATATTTTTTAATGGGTTGTAACAAAATGAAATTAATTATCATTCAGTGTTATTAATATTACTATTATATATATATATATATATATATATATATATATATATATATATGTATGTATAATAGAATTTCTATTTAAATTTTAATACAATTTACTGTCAAAGTAACGAATATCTGAGAACAAGAATTCGACATTCAAGTACAGTTATGTATGTGTCACCTTTGTAACGACGTTATCGTACTTACACCGTACACTTTTAGATTGCATTATAAAGAAATAAAAAAACATGTACACGCAAAGCAATTATTTACTATCTTATATTTCATATTAATTGTCTTAAATCTCTATTTGGTACACGTAAATTTGATACATAAACATTTATATATATATATATATATATATATATATATATAGAGAGAGAGAGAGAGAGAGAGAGAGAAAGAGGTTAGGCTCTGTAAGGTGTCTACATGTGTTTTCTTAATGATTATTAGTTATTTTCCCTATACATGTATATTGATAAATAATCATTTTTTAAGTGTTATTTGCAAATTATATTTGTACATCTGAACTACAGAAAATAAAATGGTATTCTTCTATAAGGTATTCTATACGTGTTAAAGATTTAAACTGAATGAAAATCTAATAATGATGAAGAGTACTTAAGTACTTAGTTTTCTCAACTATGTTATTTATTATCAAAGAGAAAATGAAAATGTATAAAAAGATAAATGTCGATTACACAAATATATACAAAAATATGTATACTAAACTTGTAAATGATTGATTTTTAATGTGTATAACAGCAAATTTTTCTCAACTGCATTCAATATATTAATGTAATAATTCCAGGTTACTAATTAATGTTCATTATTTTTGAGCTCTAATAAAAATTAAGTATTGTATTAACAATATATATGAAGGGAAGAAAGTTAAAAGAAGATTATTTAATATGTGACTTATATTATTTATCTGTGTGTTCCTTAAACTTACTTTTTACTAGTACAAGATAAATATTTTCAAAATAAAATAAAACTCACGAATATATATTCAAATTATGTTATTTATATAATATTTGTCTTCATTAATACGTGCTTATGTGTGGGATATCACAAATATATGAATGTACTTTTTTCTGATAAATAACAAATTAATTTACATGAATGATATTCGGCAAGTGATGCGTATTGTGTGATATATTTTACAATCAGAAAAGTGGACTGCATTGATAAAAGTAAAACGATAAAATATATGTTAACTATATACATATTTGTTTAAAAAAATACGGTTGTATTTTTTAGTACTGATTTTAATAATACATCATTATTCTAAGTATATCAGACATGCTATATCCAAAGTTCAATTACAATCTTAAACACCAATTAGATAAACAACAATCAACAAAATAATAAGTAATACCACAATTAGATAAATCAGCACTAAACAGATAATAAGATAAAAAATAATAATCGAATATTATTTATACTGCGAACAAAAGATAAGATGATGTTCATGTATTTTCTTCAAATCAAAATAACATTCATAGATTATACTCTGTTTCAAGCTTTTTATCTTGCATTTAAGATTTGTAATAATATTGAATTCGAATACTTGTTAATTAGATTTAAATATGTCACAATCATTCTAATAACAGCATGTGTACAATCTGTTTAGTTAAAAATTAAAATGTTAAAACTTTCAAAATAGATTAGTGTCTGTATATATATATATATATATATATATATATATATATATATATATATATATATATATATATATACATATATATAGTATGAATGTTTTTAAAAACTCGATAATTTAGTTTCCATTCAACAATCATGCATTAAATACGTGAAGAAGATACAACGTACGTAAATAATTGTTACACAAAATTACTGACAATTTTTTTTCTTTTCATATAATATAATTAATCAGTTTTATTTAATCTCAATCATTATATCTAATATTTTTGATGAAAGAAACAATCAGATATATAATTATTATTTTTTCTAATTACTAATAGTATAGGTTTACAAATAATAAATTATTTGACCTCTCACTGTAACATCATTCTATCAGATTGTTATCACAATTAATAATAATTACATCAAACAAATATTTTTATTGTTTTGATTACTTTTAATACTATCAAAAATAATTGCTGGTGTTTTTGTAAAAAAATGAAAATTTCTCGAATATTGAACATTACACTTTATTGTATAATTTCAAACGGAAATGCGTTTTTATGGGCATAAAAATAAAAAAATATATAAAATGTATTCACGTGTTCATATTACTTTCTTCTAGTTAAGAGGATAACAAAGGAACATTTGAAAGTGAATGACAAGAGTTAAATTGTACATTTTAATTGAAAATTAAAATGCTATTTTTTAATGTCTGGTTTATCGAATCTTATAAAAACTACACACCCATTTAATTATCAATAAAGCACTGAATAAAATCATTCAGCCATATGGATTTCTAAATTAGTTGCTATATTTTATTGTTACTTTTTTCCTACCTATAAGAGTGAATTTGTCGATCTATAATTTCTTTATGAATAATTTGTTCAGAATATACTACAATTATGTTTTGAAAACAACGACAAGTTCGAATTCCAAACACTATACTACATTAAGAAACAAGAAACACAGTGTGTGTTTATTTTCGTGTTACATAATTACTTGTTATTTTCATCATTGTCTGTTCCACCGCTACATTCCGAAGAAATTGTGTCTATGGTAAACGTGATATGTACATAAAATACTTTATTTAGAATAATTGTTAGCCTCATACTAAAATGCTTCCTTTTTTATTTACCGTACACATCCAATGTTTGTAGATAGTTTTACTTGGCCTACATAGAAAACAATACAAAAAATACTACTACATTCAGTTAATATTCATATCAATATTTATTAAATTTGAAAAGATTTATAACACTTATTAAATATGAAATAACATACAGATGTGTTTAAGTAAATTAAATATTTTTTAAAAAACATAAAGGAAACACGTCTCTGATTTAAAAATTCATAAACAAGATGAATAAAAAAATCTATAAAGTTAGAATACGAAAGTAGATGGCCAATCATTTTCTGATTCATATGTGTGAATGAATGAGCGAATATACAATATAACGCAAATATATAAATAAACATTCTAAATAAAATAACATCTAACAAACTTCAACATATGTTGTAAAGATCAACGTATTATATAGATTTTTTTTAAGTAACTGCATACACATCTGCATTTTCCTTTAACACAAAATTTAAACACTTTACATAAAATATATTATAATAAATTAGTTTTAAATAATTAACAACTCCGCACAAAGTGATTCATACTATAAAATATAAAATAAATTGTTTCCAAAAATGAAATACACACTGTAATACATACTGTTATAGATGTATTAATTAAATATAATTCACTTTTTTAATGAATGTAAAGATATATCTGCCTTCTTCAATAAATATAAATTCACAATCATGATTTACAAAATAAATAATATTATTGGCTGTTATTTTTTGAGCACCTGTACCTTAGAGTTCGCGTGACATTTGTAGAAAGATCGATATAAAACACTTCGCGTGCTAACATTCTTGAAATAACTAACTTACAACTCATGAACCCGCAGTAAATGGTGCAATTCTTTCACGATTGTTATGATGAATGTTTAGAGAGAAGATTGTTAAACCACCCTCTTTTATGTCTATCCATTTCAGTATAAACGTCAAAAAAATATATAACTCGATAAAAGTACACACATTCATTGATCAATAATTGTATTAACTAAACGTAATAAACGTATGTATATTTGTTTCTATATATATATATATATATGCATGTATGTATATAGTATAAAAAAATATACATATAAATATACAGAGTATTATTAAAATTTCTTAGAATATTGTAATACTTTTCTTTAATAAGAATAAACAAATGGCGTTTATTACACTATTCTTTACCAAGAAAAATGAACATTATCTAATATGAATACAAAATATATTTTGAACACTTTCAACATTGTTTATTATTTTATATAATTTTATGCCAGATTAATTAAAATTAAAAAAACAAAAAATCATTTATAAATATTTTCACATAAGATTTTTTAAACACAAAATCAATATGTTTGCTTCATTATATATATATATATATATATATATATATATATATATATAAATAAATAAATCTGTTAATTTTAAATAGACTTTTTCAATTTACATGTGATCATATTGCTTATAATCTGTTTTTTCCTAGTATACATCATTAAAAGACATAGCTAAATAATAGTTATTAAATATTTTAACTATAATAATATATTATATATATATATATATATATATATATATATATATATATATATAAATACATAAATATATACATATGTATACATGACTGATTTTGAAACGAATTTTGAAAGTAATGTACTTTTCAATTTTGTATATTTTTCAGGTTTACATAAATACAATGTTTGTGAATACACAAAATTGATTTAAATTAATTTAAGTCATTACAATAATGTGCAAAACAAATAATGTATGCATCATACTTAATATTTCGCTTTTACGAAGAATAAACACAAACCGTGTTGTCAATGACTTTTGCAAGTAAGCAAATTGTGTTATTGAATAAATTAATATATATATATATATATATATATATATATATATATATATATATATATATATATGATTAAATAATTTAATATATTCAATATATAAAAAAGAAACTAAACTAATTTTTATCATACAAAAATACAAGTTATTCCTTAACAAAATATAAATGAGCTTAATATGGATATATTCAATGTTTACCGATTTTTTCAAGGAATAAAAGTATGTTATTTTAGTTCGTTGCAAACAGTTAACAATTTCGTTTAAAATGCTTGCTTACAACACGTAATTAACGTTTATATTTACATTAGAAACAAACACCTGTCTTATTTGTGAGTATATTTTGAATAAAGCGGTTATAAACTGCAACGAATAGCAGTTTTTGTCATAACTGCATAGTTCTGGTTACACCTATCATTACTGCCCGCTATCATTTCATTTATTTAGTTTATTCAGCATATTGAGATTAAAAAGGTGTACACACACACCAGACAACACAAAGAAAACATATGAAGTTATATATATATATATATATATATATATATATATATATATATATATATATATATATACATACACACACATTATAGCCTTCGCACGTTTCATCTATGCATGAACTTTAAGTAATTTAGTTTTCAAGGATGTTATCCGTAAGTTAATTATTTTATTTGTTATTTTTTTGTATATTTTAAATTTAACATCTAATCAAAATTGAATAAAAATTAAACCCGTTATATGTCTAAAACTTAGGAACGGATTATGAATTTGTTTCTGACAATTTGAATATAATTTAAATTTATACATATACAATTAGTGTTTTCCTATAATGACCGATACCAAAACCAATATGCCTCTCTCAGGCGAACAATTTATTTGTATGTATTTAGATATTCTAAAACAAAATTGGTCTCTTAATGTTGAAAAACTGGGCTAATAAATAATTATTATTTTTATCAAAACAATAATTCAAAGCACAAGGCTCATAAGTGTGTATATATATATATACAAACATATGAATTTCGTTAAAGTAATGATTAATTGCATTTATTAATATAATAACCATTTACGTGCAGATGTATTTTTTTTTAAAAAAAACACATATCTATACACACACTCATTTTTTGTGTATATATATATATATATACACAAAAAAATCAAATAAATTATATTAAAAATGCATATGATCCAAGAATTTTTTTTCATTTGTTATTTAAACATAAATAAATAAAAATATTTTGTTAAATAAAATTATATTTGAAATTTATCACATAAATTTCAATTAGATTTTACTTTTTTTGACTTGAGTATCAAGTAATGTATGTAAAAGAATTAGATACTTATTGGAAATATTATTTTGGAATAAAATAAATAATATTATAATGTTTATTTATTTTGTAAAAAAATAAATATTTTTATAAAAGATTATTTAAGCTAAAAAATACGTTATTGATATTCTCCAGAAAATGTGAAAAATATATTTAGAAAAAAAAATAGTTTAAAAAGAAAACGTTAACAGAAGTATTGTACTTGGTATGACTTAATGTCTAAAGATAATTCTTATCTTAAAATTTCTCACGAGTTTACTGCATATCTATAAATAGAATTTCTTTATCAGTGTTCTCACACTTTTGTAATATCTATTTTCTATTTAAATACGAATTTTAGTTTTTTTTTTTTTGATTTGTATTAAAAAATCCAGGTAAATTATTTTACATAAAATTTATTTTGATTACTTGTATAATTAATGTTTTTTGTCGAAAGAAATAAAACGAAAAAAATAGTTATTGATTACAATTAATATACGAAATAGTTCATACAATATTTATTGTTCATTAACTATGTTTTTCTTGAATATTTAATAATTTTGATTGTTATGAAATACATTTTGTTAATGTTTGGAAATTGATTGTGTATGTAATAATCTGAAACCTATTAAAATAAATATTAACATACACATACACGATTATATATTCTGTATAAATTAATTCGGTGCTTCTTTCAGAAAATGAATGTTTAAGAAAAAATGGAATACATTTAAATCTTCAAAATATTCCCTATTATTTTGTACAACATTGCTCCATTTGTCGGATAACACGAATTCCTTGTCGAAAAAAATGGTGGTTTTAAATCGATGAAATCGTACTGTATTTCTGAACCTTTCCTACTGTTTTAGCATTTTTTATGCTTCACAACATATTCATCCAAATCTGAACAAATCATTACTAGCAATTTTTTCAACTGGAATGTGAAAAATATGCAATGCCTAATATGCAGCTTTTCGGACGCCATTGTGTTCACTGTTTTGTGAGATTAGGCCAACCACTTGGTCATGATATATAGTATTTTTAAATGTTAAAATATTTTAATTTAAATCAGAGATATGATTGATTCAATTTGTAGGCACAGAATTAGTTTTTACACTTTATATATATATATATATGTGTGTGTGTGTGTGTGTTTTTGTCGTAAACTATAAAATAAATAGTACATTACTATCACTATTTGCATATAACACTTACTTTGTATATAATGACATACACGTTTATTACGTTGAAATCTTGATTTACTAAAACAGTGGCTTAACAGAGCGTTGATTTTACATACATACATGTGAAGCAAAGCAAATCGGCTGCGATGGGTATTGACTTCAGAGAACGAACCGACTAGTCTTTATAACCAACGTTGGCCAATGGGGTCTGTAGCTCATTACTCCTGATCACTGATCTCGAAATACTGGATGGTTACATTTTAATGCGGACATAAATATGAAATAAATTGCAAATTGATAGACTTTTCAACATTCTATAATGAATGAATATTTTTTGATTTGTTTTGATGCGTCAGTTCAATAATACTAAAATATATTTAATTATTACATTTACTGTACATAAAATTGATTAATATAAAAAACATGCAGCGTGACGATATGAATATATTTATGTTTATTAAATTTCACATTTACATTACAATTATATAGTAGAAAAGAAGTCTTCAAACGAGTCTTATATATTCATAGTGATTCATTTGATAGAGTTAAAAATTAATACAAATAAAACACAAATACTTCAAAAAAGAACGCAATTAAGAACATTGTTAAATAGCACAGTATTTTGATTATTTGTAAGTTAATCTCATTTCAATTTAATATATAATGATGGAAAAACTGAAACAGTGTATTAAATAATGAAATTATGGTCATGAAAGTCAACAAAAAATTGAAAGATATCGAATGTTGGTAGCTAAATGTTCCAAAAAAAAAAACATTATTTAAATAATGAAATAGTAAACTCTATGATATAATGAAACTACAAAGAAAATCACAAGTCTGCCTATTAATATATTACAATTCTTTTAAAGTATAACAGTTAACAGGAAGTTTATATTTCATATTTTTATTTAAAAAAAGTATTCTTTCATTGGGACATATTCAAAAGTAATGTACATTCGCATTATTTTTAAAAAAGAAACAAAAAGTAACTTAAACCACATTGTTTTTCAAAAACAAACAATTATATTTAATGCTAATTTAGAGACTTTAAAAAAATACATTCGAATCCCAATATTTAAGAACACAAAATGTTTTAATAAACTGTATGTTCCTTTTTAATCATTAACCTCATTAAATTATACTGTTTTATGTAAGAACAATTTAAACTATATACGTTTTAAAATACTTGAATTTGTGTACTATTTCAGTCAAATTACATTTACAAATGAAACAATTCTTTTTCTAATTTTTTTGAAAATATATTAAGTTTTAATAATTCCTGTTTTACTTTCAGATTAAAATAGAAGAAAAATATTTATTTGGCTTGCTGTACATTGAAAATATTTTTCACAGCACTAACGCCAATTATATGCATACTTGCTACATACATGCATACATACATATATACATATATATATATATATATATATATATATATATATATAACATATATAATTAAGTATATAGAGGAAAAGAGAAAGTTTATTAAAAGAAAAACTATTTTCCAATAACGAAAATTATTACTATACACTAAATTAAAAACAAATAATTTATAAAATAAAATCAAATTAAAAATAAATTAAGAAGTTAATGTATTGAAAATAAATTAATTTTAGAATATTATTCTACGGTAATTAAGACAGTATTCTAGTCTAGATATATATTATTTTGTCACATTTATTGTTACAAGTAATTTAATTATACCCATATTTTATTTCCAATAAAATTAAATTGATATATTTTTCTCTTGTGAAGAAGTTTTATTTCTTTTTAAATAATTTAAAATATTATACACATTAATCATTCGTGTGTATATATATATATATATATATATATATACATATACATATGTACACATACACATGTAAACACAACAGTTATTAAAGAATTATAATGTAACAACTGTGGTAAAATATTGATTAGCTTGTGTGGCTACAGTAATAATTAAATACTTTCTAAGAATATGACTAATACTTTAACGAAAATTGGTATAACCTGATATGAAATTTAAGTAATATAAAATTTATTAAAGTAAGTTAATTTTATATATATATATATATATATATGTATATGTCTGTATATAATGACTATATGATAACGTATTACAATAGGCATGATATGTAAATACCACTGGTTAAGAAAGTTCCTTTTGGTTTTATTTTTCTCCTTAGCAAAATCAATAAATAAATATTTCTTTTTGCACCTTACCTGATATATTTATATGAAATATCGATTGATTTTTTATATGTTCTTGAAGAAGATATGATGTTTTTATACCAAAATGAAACAACTTGTATATTTGTTTACACGATTACAGTCATTAAATATAGTAATCGATTTCTGAAAGTTTTAATCATTGTAATGAATATTTTTATTTGTTTAGAGATGTGTTCTTAATGAAAAGATTTAGTAAATAATTGTATTGGTAAATTTTACAGATATAGCATGAAAACAAGAAGAGATCGTATTTACGTTTTAGTTGCCTGTAATGAATTCGAAATAGACTTCTAAAGTTTGACACTAAATACGTTTGTAATTGTAAATTTAAAATATAATTGTTGTACTTCTTAAACAAATAAATTGGATGAAGAGAGAATAAGTACAACTGATTAAATAAAATATAAAAAAAATATAAAAAAATGTTGATAATTTTTAAATAGAAAATTAATTTTATTATTGATAATCGAAAAAAAATGTTAATTTACTATTAGATACTTTTTGAAAAATACATACAAATAGATTCTTCTGATGATAAGAATAATAATGTAATTTTCAAATGTCAAATTTAAACAGAATCGTATAAATAGTTTGTCAACTAATACATTTTTGAGTATTATAATTATATATTTTTTTAACGAGAACGCAATGAATAGATACCATTGTCCTTCACTACGATATTGAAAGGTATTAGTCTCAATTGGTAGATTTTAAAATAGAAACACGACTGGGCTGTATAATATTATTAAAAAAAGCATTCATAATTTGGCGAACTTACAAAAACAACCAGTGAAATGTTACAAAGTCAGTAGGCGGCAGGTAACCATATATATATATATATATATATATATATATATATATATATATATATATATATACACGTATGTATGTATGTATATGTGCATGTGTATGTAATAATAGTATTCATATAATTAAATCAAGTTAGAAACAGTTAAATATGTTCTTACAATTAAAAGTATGTATAAAATATCTCTCTTCAGTAAAAAAATATATGTAAAATCGTCACTAAATGAAAAAGTAGACTTTGCATGTATGATGTATTAACAGAGAACCTGACTTCTTATAATTAAATTTCCTGAGGAATTATTCATGGCTAAAAGATGAAATAATTATCCAACATAGATCTGAAAAGGAGAAAATATACACACATACATGAATGATGTAGCGAAGGTATAAACGATTAAAATATGAACTGAAAAGAATAGAATGCAAAACATGAATTTCATTCATTATATATTTCTGATTTCTGTTCTCAGAAAAGATGTACGTATTTGAAACAGTTTTTAGAAGTACAAATATATAAAATACTTTTTAAGCAGGAAAAATAAATTATAACTAAATTTACTATTAAGTTATATAAGGAAATGAATAAAATACTATTAAAAAGTACAAATTTCCTGGATTTTAGTAACATTAATTTGTGTATAATATATATATATATATATATTCTATTATATATAGTATTTTATTCATTTCCTTATATATTCACATATATATATATATATATATATATATATATATATATATATATATGTCTGTTATGTGAATAACAGTGTACGAATTGGTATGCCTAATGAGTTGTCTACATATACACATATGTACAATCCAGTTAATTTAGTTCAGTGGAAGTTGTCTACCTTTATACTACCTGACCTAGCTATTACCTGTTATATGTTTTGTAAAGTATGCTTGCTTAACTGGCTTGCTGTCTCTTGTTATATATATATATATATATATATATATATATATATATATATATATATATATATATATATATATATATATATGTCATTTAAAATAATACTAGGTGATCTGCATTAAATATAATTATATAACATATGGATAAATTTTGCAAGCTTAAATAAAATAATATATAATACATATTTTAAGACATACATTTGCCTTTTATTTCATAAATAATAGATAATTAAAAGGAATTTCTTTTCGTTTATGAAAAAAATATTGTTTTAATTATTTTTATATGCAATAATTTTTGAAATAAAAAAAAAAAAACAGCAAAGTATGGAACTTAGAATTGCAATCAATAAATGATTATTATTCATGTATCCAATGAAAACAATTCTAAACGTATTATATCCCAAAACCAAGATAACATAATTGTATATTCTGATATTGTTTGTACGAATTAAATTTGGTATCTTTTTCATTACTAGAAAAAATTCTCAACTCTTATAATCTTAAATAACAAATTGCAAAAGTAGTTAATTTCCACCGATGTTTAATTTTTTTCATGTTAAATTAAGCAGCATAGTAATGTTTTACTACTTGACTCATTTCTTTTAATTGATCAACTTAATTTGGTCATTTGACTAGTAATAAAAGCTCAAGTGATAACTACCTAAATTTTCTTTTATGCTGCTCTCTCTCTCTCTCTCTCTCTATATATATTACTAGATCTAGATAGTTTCAAGTGTATTTTTTATAAATAGTAAACGTAATATAAAATTATATGAAAACTGATGCCATTTCATTCGGTGACACTTGCAATAACATTACGTTAAAAAATTGGTAACCCCAGACAGAATTCGTTTACATTACAGAGACAGATGAAACTATAATAAAATGAACACTTATTATATGCGATAATTTCCATTTCCAGCGGATACAGTCTGTACTTACGCCTACCAGCAAATTATTATATATATATCTCCCACAATCGGCTTCAAATTTCTAATTTTATGTTATACGGATTCTTCACTTCAATTAATAAAAAAATAAGATTATACACGAAGAAAACGTATGTCTTTATTATTTAACTTTATTTATTTGTTTATATAAATAGTTTTTTATAGTTTTCTTTCATTTAATCATACACTATTGCACCAAATTATGAAACCATTGTAATTTATATATCATTTTATATTTTTAATACATAAAATATACATAGAATATATATATATATATATATATATATATATATATATATATAACTAATTAATAATAATATAGTAACTAATACTTTTTATTTAACAACCTACTTTCTTTTAGTTCTGAATTTTTCAAATTCAAGTACCTAGTTTTGTGAAGTAATTTTTAATATTTCAAAACGTGTAATTTGAAAAAGTATTTATAATATTGTAATTAGAATGATTATTACAAATATTTAGTCGTTCAAAACATACATTCTGAAAATGATTAATTTAATTAAATGATTACAAATAAATGATTTAAAGAATCCATTTCTCTATATTTTCTCTTTCTGATTATGAGTCAGTACGATTTGTTTACAAATTACAAATCAGTACTTTTAAAAGGTATGAATGATTTTTTTTTTAAAAAAAAAACACGACATATGTATTAAAAAGAAGGTAGTTAATTGGAAAATACATAATTATTATCGAGTAGTAAAGACGACGTCAAGGTAGCCGAATGTGCTAGCAAGTAGTGTTTTAGTACAGCAGTGACTATAATGTGGCACGTTACCTTATTGCCCAGTCTCTCACTAGTCACAACCTGTCCTCTTTCACACGGACCTCCGCAAATAGCCACAGACAGACATAGGCACGACTATCGTAGTTTTGTTGTATCGAATAAGAAGGTCTTCCATATCTTGTCGAATTTTGTGTGTGTGCCGACTGTGTCTAAACTTGTATAATAATATTATAGCCACGACTGTAAAACATGTTCTTGGCTCAGGTAGACAACACTATATTCAATACAGATATAATGTTATACACGCCATAATAAAGCATCACTGTCTACGAAATGCTGTTTTGCATAATTGCCGAGTATAGAAACAAAGAGTTGTAATGTTTTTACCGACAAACATAATAGCCGAAGATATTTTTTCACTTAATCGGGGTTATGAACCTTTTGGTTATAACGAGATATATGTCGACCACATATATATATATATAATTGTAAATGTTTATTAGTAAAATTAACTATTAATAAAAATGATGTCTTACAAAACCGAATTTATAAATTACGGAATTAATATCATGAATAAACTATTTGGTTGAGAATTTTGAATATTAGCATCTGCAAAGTTTAAATCAATATATAAATATATATATATATATATATATATATATATATATATATATAAATCAACAATCCCATTCTGAAGAAAAAAGTATTTGATCAATATATACTACCAGTCCTTACACCTACAGTAGGGAAAGATATTTAACGCTAAAATCAATTAAAGGCTCCAAACAACAGAGAAGTATGAAAATATGCATGACAGGAATAACAAGAACAGATAGTAAAAGAACAGAATGGATAAGAAAACAGACAGAAATCATATGTAATAAGAAGAGTAAAGAGTCTGAAATGGAAATTGGTCGGACATGTTGCAGGAAGAGAAGACAACAGTGGATTTTTTTTACCAGTAGTTGATTGACAGAGGCTGTTGCTGCTACTGATATATATATATATATATATATATATATATATATATATATATATATATATATATATATATATATATATGTACAACACACATATACGTACATCATATAACAATGACAGATATTTAAAAAAACTATTGAAAGATATTTAAAAATATTTTCATACAGGCATGAATTATGGTTATACATGTTTAAATAAATTTAATTTAAATCAAATGTAATGCTACTCAACTTTCCATACAGTAATTTTTAATCACATATACGTGTTTAATACTTTACAATATTTCATAATCAACAATGAGCTAATGTTCTTTATATACTTCCATATATACATACAAAAACAAATACATACATATATATATATATATATATATAGTATAAAACGAGCATTCATTAGTTGAAATTTAAATTACCGGTTATTATATAATGTGTTCTATTTATGTTAGAAATATTTAAGTGTATTTATAACAAGTAAACTTCAGGGAAGACTGGGTATAATTGCAAAAATCACTAATACAAGTTAAAAAGCAGAGCAAGTATTTCTTGTCAATATAAAATTATTTTGATTCATTGCATGAGTTATTTACAGTTTGATTGCGAATTGTTTGTAAAGAACCCTTGTTTCATGTCGACATTTTAAAAATATATATTTATTATAAACTTACTATTGAATAAATTTATTATTGTTGAAAATTATATGAATAACTTGTACGCAATAATATGTACTGAATAAAAACGTATAAATCAATTCCAGTTGATAATGGTATTTTATAGGCTTGTCAACTGAATATTACAACAAATACTTGATTTAAATTCAAAGGAATTTGTCGAATCAATCTGAGAGAACAGAAAATCGAATTAAAAACATTTCAAGTATTCCTTTGGATTAAAGCCTTAATTAATACATCGAAGACTTTATTTAATATATACTTTCAACTTTCACGTGACATTTTGACCCATCTATCAACATATTTACTATTATAATATTATTCGGAAGTATACTCGTGAGATTTTCCATAATCCATTCATTACATTTATAACTCGAATATATTACCATATAACAGATTACTGTTTTCCATATCAAATGATAACAAATTTCTAAAGACAGAACTACATGTGTTGTTGATACAATTACGAATTTAATTGTTATCTTATTATTGCATTCATGTCGGAAAATGTTCAAATATTTTTCTGTGGTACGGAAGCAGAAGTGATTTGATATTTGTTTTTACGATAGTGATATAATTAATTAGTGATTATTACTAGATATTTACAGCTGACAGATGATACAACTGAATATATTTATATGGTGTAGTATAAAAATTATTTTATATTATAATAATTATTAAAAACTAAAACACATAATGAATAAAAATTCATGAACATTTTTAATAGTTAAAAAATTAAAAATGTTTTGTTAAATATAGATTATTTGAAAATCAATTACACTACATTATTATTTATTGTTTGAAATTTTATTGTAATGAAAAAAATGTTTTATATTGTATGCGACAGATTTCCAATGTTTTAATCTTGTATAAGTGACCTTGTATTGTGAATATAAAAACCTTTTATTGAAATTAATCGAATAGCGAGCGATTCTTCCTTTCTATTGTTTAAATTTCATGATTGTCAATCGTGCATAAAAAAATTACCAGTATTTGTGTAGGTATGTATATGCAACATATATATATATATATATATAAGCTCTCAAACAAAGCCTATAAGTGTTGGTAGAAAGAACTATTCAAAAATACACCTACACTTGTATTGTTTATGCAACAATGTTATATAATATTTAATTAATATTCTTGTTCATGTATCACGTCTTTATATATATATATATATATATGAATGTAATTACTTTCAGGCGCCAGACAAAATATTATTTATTTATATATATATATATATATATATATATATATATATATATATATATATATATATATATGTGTATATATAGTTTGATTTAATAATGACAATTTTTTAGTAAATATATGGTATGAGGATGTAGGATTAAGATTCGCGTTAAATAGTAATTATACAATTATTTTATTAGAAATGATCACATTGTTTAAAGAAATATAATATCAAAAAAATGGTATAAAATCATTAATATGAATGCATTATTACTATATGGAAATCTATTCATAGTATTGACTTTCTAATTCAAATACAAATACAAGAGATAAGAACAACTACTGAAAACTGAGTGATATTTTAATGAATTTTGAACTGATCAATTTCCTGATAATAATAATCAAAAGAATGGTTTATTTATATATATATATATAGACCGATAGTACTTTTTATATAGTGTTTGTAATGATCATCAATGAATTTTATGTATAATATAAGTAATAATTAATGAACTCAATTTTCTGTGGATAATATTTACATGTCGTATCAACATTTATACGAAATGAAAATCTTTTTCATTTATTTAAGACTATGGGTTTCTATTTAAGATTATGGCATTTATTTTTGCAATCTTTTTAAGCTGTGCTTTGTTTTCGTTATATATATATATATATATATATATATATATATATATATATATATATATATATATATATATATATATATATATATATATATATATAGTTTTTTTAATAATTTGTCTCGAGTTTACTAGCATTTTAGACAGCATTACACAATCATTACTTATTTAGTGTATTGTTGAATGTAGATCCTGTAGAAAAAATTAAATTATAAAATGAAAGTTGTAAATTTTTAGTAAAATAAGACTGGGTGATAAACATATCAGATGCAAAACTGTTAAAACATTAGATACTGTTCTATAAATTATGCTAGTTGGTTATTTGGGGTTTAAGGGTGGATCAACAATTAAGGTCATTATTGTCCAAAAGAATTACGAGAAGTAACAGAAAAATATAGTCTAGATGAATTAAGCCAAATGTTTCTACGATGTTATATTTACAACAAAATCATGGTTTTATTGTTCCAAGAAGATCAGCAAGTTATATTTTATAGAATTTGTCATTAATTGGATATGCTTCCTACTTATTCTCAATAAGGTGATTACAATAGATACCAAATTATTAAAGACTACAATTCCCAAATTAAAATCGGTCAGACGGAATGTTATAACAGAAAATCGAATTATACAAAAAGTACATAGATGAATAACAACACATTCGACAGCCGCATATACGGTACTTTGTACAA
>CM068324.1:18639893-18752393 GCA_034766995.1 Acanthacorydalis orientalis | reverse complement strand
ATATTAGTACTGAATGAAGGTGATTCGCAGTTTATACACGTTCATATGTATGCTGTATGATGTATATATATATATATATATATATATATATATATATATATATATGTGTGTGTGTGTGTGTGTGTGTACATTCATGTACATATATATTATTGGCGATAATGTGTCATTCATTTATAATAGAAGTTGTTAAACAAGTATCCAATTTTCTTTCTTTCTTTCTTAACTACTTGTCTGTTAATTCGTTTCCGCAAAGGAAAAATATTGTTAGTATCTGTATATAAAGAAATAATACTTTTTACAGTTATTATACTTTTCATTCTCAATCATAGGATTTTTTTTATAAAAAATAAATATGACAAACAATATCTTTATACGCATATGTGCATTCCATATCGTTATACTTTCATATATATATATATATATATATATATATATATATATATATATATATATATATATATATATATATATATATATATAGTAATTTTAACTTATTTTTTAAATATATGTTGTTGTATTAAAAACATTTAATTGTAAGCAATTATATGTAAGTAAATATATTGTAAATAACTAATGTTGACACAACTTAGTATTTTATAAATAATATCATAATTTTTAAAATGTAACTACATTTTATACAAGAAACCTGAAACACTTTCGCAAATATATAGTTGTAAATACCGAAAACATAAAATATAGAGTTCATTGGTGAACCCCTATAACTGCTTTAAGATTTATTGAAATGAAGTTACTTTGAAGTATATTGAACTTTATATACTTAAACTAATGACTAATCATTTAACTGTAGAATAGGCAACTGTCTGATATATATATATATATATATATATATATATATATATATATATATATATATATGTCTTTAACTATAGAGAGATTTTATCCTTTAAACACTGTGTGCACTTGTACTATTTTTGCTTTGTTTAAAACAGAAATACGAATATATTAAGATCTGTTCAAATTTCGTGACAACAATTAAATGATAGTAGATGTAGGTATACTATATTAAAAGAGTATATTTATAATAACAATTATAATAAATTACTACAAGGAAAAAAGATATGTCGTAGAATCGAATTTCTTATTGAATTACATTAACAGACTACATATCAGAATGTTATATTTTTTAAATATTCATTAACGTTAAAGTACTTAACAATTAATGCAAACATGTACTAAAAGTATAGTTTTTATTACCGTTATATCCTTTTTAATAAGATAATACGTGATATATATTTAGGTAATGTAAATAAATTTTGCAGAAAAGAAATCAACAAATACTTTATGAAAATGTATTAATGTATTATGTTTATGCTTTCGTTTATTTGCTTGAATTTAAGACGTTACCTTTAAAAACCAGCAATTCTTTCAACTTGATTAATATTAACAGTAGCTTTCTCTTCAAAAGGTCATTTTCATTTATATAGATAGTAATTTATAATATTTTAATATTATATTTACTTTAACTATCAATTAACATATACACGCTTGATATTTGTTTATACATAAGTAAAGAAAATATTTGAAAATAAATCATACTTCACAAACAAATATTTACTGATAGTGCTGAAATGTTTAATGCAGATAAAAATTATATAAATTTTGCACATACATTTTATATAATGTGTCTATCTATCTATATATATATATATATATATATATATATATATATATATATATAGACACATTAATACACATTATATAAAATGTATGTGCAAAACTTATATAATTTTTATCTGCATTAAATGAAAAAAATATTAGCAGAAAATATGCTAATTACATGATAATACTCTTAAATATTCTCGAAATGTTGAATCATGTATTGTTGTTGCACTATTCGTGAAACAACATTATTACAATCAAATATAATACATACATATATATATATATATATATATATATATATATATATATATATTAACGTGTAAATTTGTGATTATTTTTATTTCTTCTTTGTATTAAACGTTATCAATTGAAAATATCTTAAATAGAAAATGATGAACGAATTATTTAATAGGAAACATTACTTCCGGGTCAGGATGAATCAAAGATTATGAGGAAATCATTATATTAATCATCTGTTACGTTAGTCATAGAAAAAAGAATCATTTACTTGTACACTTTTTTATTAAATTATGAATGAAATTATTTATTAAACACATTGAATTAAATTTCATATGATGATACGTAACTTTTTGTGAACTGAAACACAAATTGAAATAAAATTTACACATTTTGTGTCTTATTAAGAGAAATATGTACTTTTGAAATAATAAAAAGTTGCAAATAGATTTTAATTTTTGAAAAAGCCAAGTTTTTCAAGACATGAAATTATATGTTTTTCTTGAAGAATATTTTAAAATTTAAGGCTTTTAGAATGTTTATATACGTAGTCTTATTAGAAAAGCATAATAAAAAACAAAAATGAAAATCAAAAATAGTATTTTCTATAACATTTTCAAATTAAAATTTAAATACAACATTTATTTATATTTATAAGAAACACGAAGCATTAGAACAAATACAATTAAACAATTTTTTACATGCTATTTATAAAAATTTGAAATTTAGGTTGATTTGTTTGAATATTTCAGACTTTTCAGGCACGTGCGGTTTAAAAAAAATCACTTGGATTTTTTAAATGATGTGCACATGCACATATATTTAAAACCGTATATCACTTTTTATTAATCGCACAGTGGTTTAGAGTAATATAAATTACAATATAGACAGATAAGTAATGTTATTAATGGGGAAATAACCACCTCTAAGACGTAATACATACAAAAATGTATTCATTTTCCTCATTCAGTTTAAAATATGGATTAAAAAAAACATCATACGACATTACGTGCACCTACCAGCCGGATATCTGCTTTATTCATACGTTTATTGTGTTAGATATATGGAAGTGTATAAATAGACATCATATAATAATTACGTTGCCTTATTTGATATAGACACACACATGCGTATACATATATACATATATATATATATATATATATATATAAATAAATAAATAATTTATTTAGTTTATAATTAAATCATAAAAAAATCAAAGAATGGAACACAAATAAATGTGAAAAAACTATCAACTTATAATTTGAAACAATAAAATTAATGATATTTTTTGCTGGTACCCTCAAATAAACCGTTTTATTATAAAAATACATTTGTAACATAATAATTTTATTCATTAATACTTTTCTGAAATTCTTAGTTATTAGTTTTGCAATAAAAATTGTAAAATATGACGTCATAATTGTAGTATTTGTACATATAAGATTATTTTATTTTTTTAATTTTCCTCAACTTCTGTTGTATATTTGATAAAATTATTTGAATATTTTACATATCTTTATTGCTTAACAGAGAATATTTATTATTGTAAATAATGTGAAACTTTTGAAACAATTATTTTCATATATATTATTTGAGAATTTTTTTTATTAAAAAAGCATAATAAAAAATAAAATTCTCAATCAAAAATAGTATTTTTTTAGCCACAGATTGCCTACCGTTGGAGTATAGTAACGAAAAATGCTAAATTATGTTTTTAAATACATTTCTACTATTAAAATATTAGTTACTTTATTTAAGTGACTAACACTTGGACTTTAAATAAGTTCACATTTAATTTTCAATTACAATGTACCTTTCTTTAATATATATACACATACACACACACACACACACAGACATATATATAATGGTTGTGTGAATAAAATACCAATAAATTTTGATATACTATTCGTAAATAAAAAATGGCATGCATAGAACCGGAATAAATAAATTTCAGATTAACAGTTTTATGTAAATATGACTAGACGGTTCTAAGTCAGTCAGTGGCCTTACTTTGAAAAGCACACCTTTTTTAATGTCAACAGTTAGATTTTATTGATGAATAAAATCCTGAAAAATTCATTAATAAATTTGTAATATGAGATGTGTATTTCAATATATATCGTATGCAAGTGTTTTTCTCTCTCTTTTCTTGTTAATATATATATATATATATATATATATATATATATATATATATATATATATATATATATATAAAAAATACGTAAGCATAGTACTTTTTATCAAAAACACAACACAGGTTGATCATTATATGCTGTCTTGCAGAACCACAGTTTCCTGTACTTCCTCATACCATGTAAAAAAAGATTGTATTTAAAATGTGCAAGAATTGATATAAGTTAATTTAGTATAAAAATATTGATTACAATTAAAAGTATTTTTGTAGGGTGAAAAACATATAACCATCTTTTGTGTATCTTTACGAAAGACTCACTTGTTCAAAAAATATAACACGTATTATAAATTTACATTTATAAAATGAATGCTGAAATAATTCTATATGACAAATAAGTACGGATGACATATGTTGTAAAAAAATAAATAGCCTCCTGATAAATAAAAGATCACTTATTATTTTGTTTAACAATAAACAAAGATATTAATAGTATAATTTTCAAATGTATATACTGTACATAGTCAATTTATTTCAAGGCAAAAACTTGCTATAATTTTTTTCATTGTAAACCCTTTTATTCTCTTTCTATATACATATGTGTATGTATGTGTATATGTACATACATTATATATATATATATATATATATATATATATGGAAGGGTATTTTTCGTGGAAAATGAAAAGGTGACGTGACCATTTTTAAAAGACGAATACATCGTTTCTTTCAGATTATTATTTAAATAAATAATACAATTACGTGAAGCACGCAATGTTGGAAGGTTTGCTAATTTTTAAGAATTATATATATTTTCACCTCAGGATATCACATTTAATAGCAAATATAATAAATAATTAATATCTTAATTATTGAAATGAAAATATTAAAAAAAAAACTTCTAACAACGTTCGTTCTAAAACAAATTTGTAAGAAAATTCACTAAATTTTGATTTTAAATTATTTTCAGTGTATAAAACATGTCATTTATCGAAAATGTTATGATTGGTGTGATTCATCAACTATTTCAGAGTAATTCATTATTTTTTTAACACAATAGTGCTCTAACGACAAGAGTATCGGTATTGAAAGATTAGAAATGATTAATAATAGGTAATTAAATACTTTTGATTAAAAAAAAATGTTTTATGGTAGAGGGATAAGTGAAAAAGATATGAAAATGTATTTAACCAGTGCAACAATTATACTGGGACTTAATTTTTTTTAATATTTATTAATGGAATCAAATATTTGAATGAAATAGCAAGTTATAAATAAAATGTATTAATATAGATTAGTTTTCTCGGAACAATGGTAAATATTTTCTATTACAGTACAAAATTATTTCAATATTTTAGTTATATAATTATATGAGTCAGGTTATACGAGTAAATTAAATTTATACTGTTATTTACGTAATTATGTACTTACTTTTATCACTAAACAATATGTTAACAAAAAAACACATCTTATACATGCGTATCTAGTTTTGTTAACGACGCTATCTAAGTATTTTATCAAGAAAATGCAATTAAATCGATTAATCAATCGTTGATAACTAAAACAAAACAACAACATAGATTAGTAGTTATCATTATTTCACATAAATCTTGTGATACGTTTATCATTTTTTTTTGTTTCATAGATATTGCTTTATTTTTACTTATATATATATATATATATATACACAAAACGAAAATTCGATAATGATCAATAGAAGAAGGGTCCTAAAATGACCATGAACATCATACAATCACCTGCACACCAACCCCAAAACAGACTGAGAATGCTACACCTGTTACCCTGTATTTTGCAAAACAGGTTTTTAATCCATAACATGTGAGGTCTCGAAAAGATTGCTTTGTTTATTATTAGAACAGGTACAAAAATCAAGTAATCTGAGAACATCCTGTTTTATAAACAAATTCGTTTAACTTGATTTTCTTTTTATGGCAAATATTGTACCATTATAATATTTCATATCCTTATGGAAAACTTATTAGTTGAAAATTGGAATATATTCTTATTTTAATAAATTGTACTTGAAAATATATTTTTAATTATTAAACTACGTAATACACACCATACATTCATTTATATGTATATGTATGTATGTATGTGTGTGTATATATATATATATATTATAATAATAATAATTATTATTTTTTTAAATCTATGAAAGTCGGAATTAAAATTATTTCTTACTAATTAATAAAATATTTACTTGCTAGAGAAATTAATTTTCCACTTAAACCCAAATTTCTATTGTAATTAAATGAATATTTATGTTCGAGTTTTATAATTATGCCTCTACACAAAAACAAACAATATACTTTAAACTTATAGTTTCATGTTGTGTTATTCGAGGAAAAAATATTATTAAATCTATCTTATATTTATAATGAACAGGCTAGTAGTCGCAATAGTTGTGTTTGTAATTATGAAATTAAATCAGATGTTTCTAACTCAGGGATTTTTATATTCAATACAGGAAGTTTAGATCATTAATTACTGATTATCTTGAGAGATTTGTGTTCGTGGTGTTTTCTTTCTTGGAATGTAATTAACGTTTTACTATAAGAGATATATATTGAATTATATTTATTGTCATTTGGTTTCGTGCCTATATCTGCTCTACTGTTTTCCATTATATTGTTATTATTCTATCATTTATTAAGAATATCAGTTTTAATTAATGAAATGTATGTTACTTTCCAATACTGACATGTCATCATATATTATAAATTCACAGAATGAAAAAGTTGTACCTGTAGTACTAACTGAACCGCAAATACGTTTGGTATGTTTGTAAAATTTACAGAAACTGTTTTTAAATATTAATAAATTACAACTAACGAATATTTCTGATATTACTTATATATATATATATATATATATATATATATATATATATATATATATATATATATATATGTTATACTTTTCAGCAATCAAAGATCAAAAACAAAATCTAGTAATAATTAATTAATACGCAATATCTGCACTGAACAGATGATGATACATTTTTTCTATTGAGTTTATAACTATTTTAAAGTATTTCTATTGTTCCTTATCTTTTTTATTTGATAAATATTTCTACTAGTAATTTATTTGGTATTGAAATTGGTCAAGAAATACACATAATGTTTTGTAAAGACAAATATTTAATAACTCAAAATTATATCATTCTTTGTTACTTTTAAAAACAAAGTTTTCTTTTGGTGTAAACTTGTGACTGTGTGATTTAGTTTCTAATTTATTACATGTCTGCACATATTCCTCCCATAAATTACTGTACTTTTATTGAAATGCAAATTAACAATTATTTTTTTATGAAAACATATTTCTTAATTTAATATATTATTTATGCATATTATACGCAATTATTGGTCTGGATTCGATTCAAGACTAATGGCTCTCGTCTACTTTAAAAGAGTTACTTACTATGAGTATCTTTCAGTTGGGTTAAAGAAAATTACACACCGGGAAGATTGTTAACTTTTCTTAGCCATTTATACTTGGTGCAATAATGTATACTTGACAATATAATATAGATCATAAATTAAAAACTCATCAGAAGTATTCGCACTTCACACAGCGGTGTATATGATGTGCAATTGGTTTTTACTGGTAGTGTGATTCAAATACAGCATTGTAAAAATAACTGGTTGTGTAAACATTTGTGGAAGTATGTTGATCATTTGAATTCATTACTGTGACATTTCCTTGTCGGGTTGACTATACGTTATTTTTTAAATGTGGTGCCCATGACAAAGAAACTAAGTTTAAAAGAAAGTTCTCGGAAGAAACATTGCTTACTTGAGGTAATAGACCTGTCCTTCAGGTGTGCGCGCCTGTTCCCATCCTGGTGGCAGAGGGCCCTGTTCTTCAGCAACAGCACTGACGACGTCGTAAGAGCGTTGTTTGATGTGTTGGGCAGCAGCAACGGCGGCAGCCTGGGGCGCGCCCGCCGCATACGTCTGTTGCAAAGACGCTGGTGAACTGTGCGCGCGGGTATGCGCCACCGGCAATCCCCCTCCGGATGTACCGGCGCTACCGACGCCCCCGCCGCTTCCGCCCCCACCCCCTCCCGCTGAACCAAACGCTGAATCTGCACTGTTTTCTCTCGAATGAGATACCGATGGTGATTTGGACCCCGTCGACGGCGGATTAAAAAACGAATTCGGCAACTTCCTCATACGCAACGGTACTTGAAGGGGCCGTTTTGAATCTGGCTTAAGAACTGTGTCGAATAGTGCTTGCAAGTCGGAATCACTGTCTTGGTCAACACGCACAACCAATTTACTTTGTTGTTGTTTCAATTGTTCCACGTCAGGATTATTGTTGAGTGCCATGTCTACGTTTCGATACTGCTTCTTCAGCAGTCACTCAAAACTACTGAAGTGTTAACGCGGAACTTCAATTAAATGAAACACGCGCGTATCGTATTTGCGAACAATAAAAACAACAACAATCGAACAAACGGATGGTCGAAAACGGATTACTTATTGTATCACATCGGTATATTAAGTGCCAGTTCAATTCACAAAACACACAGGCAGCCCGCCCCACTACGACTAACAACACGGCTTCAAAAACAACTGATGAACTGAACTAAGGTTCTTGTTGGTGAACACCGTAGGTAGAACTCTAGTCATGTACTATTCCTCCACTCCTCGCACCGAACATATTACATCGATGCCACTGATGGTTGACTGTCGCTGGTATGAGTTCGCGGGCGAAAGAGGGGCCAACAGTACGTCACCGTCATGTCTAGGTGGGGGACACGACGAAGCCGGATGAACGGTGGGTGCGAGTCGTGGACAGATAGCCTTAATACAACCCGTAACGCTAATATTAATGTTACGCACTATCGCGTGTCTTAAATTGCACCTTCCACGCAATGGTTTGCAATGTACCTGCTACTAGAACATAGCAGTCCATACAACAAGCGATAATATTTTAAAAACACACCTCCCAGATTGATGAACAAATGTTTCGTATTCTAAATGGTGAAACATTTACTGAAAACCTAACAGCGTCATCCAGTTCTTCAAATACAGATAATTGGTACAAAATATCCAAATACTCAGCTACATTTTATTTATTTTGCTAATGATTAATTAAAAATTAGTAAGAAGAAACTCAATTCGCTAAAGAACGTTTCAGTTCATTGAGTTATTTAGGCATGATGAGTTTTTTTTAATTCGCTATGGATATGTACACTTTTATGTCTAACACACATACACACACATACATATATATATATATATATATATATATATATATATATATATATATACATGTGTGTGTGTGTTTAACACGTAAATTATTCTACTACTTTTTATATTATAATATAAAGCAGAGTATTTATGAAAACCAATTCTGTTTATTTCTTATTCAATCAGCTATAAAAAATTGAAAACTTACTTTACATACAAACATTAAAAACCTTGTAGATTAAAGTTTTAGAACATTTAAAACTGAATTTTGAAAGAAAACCAACAAAACTAAAACAATTACAATATGTTAAATGTATATGCATAAAGAAAAATCATGTTTTTCTATTAGTTTTTAAGTATAACATAATGGATTTAATACTATACATTTCAAAATAAAAATTATTTTAGAACAATTTTAATTTCTTATTGATTTTCAATTGTGTTAACGCCAAATTGTTAAAAATTGATTATTATTAAATTAAAAGAATAGTGAATCCTTGAATGAAATTGTATTGAGAATCGCAGGTTCATTGTATAATAATTAATACCATATTGTTAATCTCACTCTTTTCATTTATATTTAAAATGAAAATAAAATCATTCTAGTAAATACAACCGACAAAAAAGTGATCTGTGTATAATATTAGTTGAAATATAAATTATGTACGAATAAAACATTAAACTAAACAATAGAAATGATAACTTCCTTAACATTAATAATAGAATTGCACTAGTACGGTCTTTCACATGTTTTCGTTTAAAAGTGTATAAAAACAGTACTTATATTTTAATAGTAACAATAATAAATTAATTAAGTTGTAACTGATGTATCCTTAGGTTATTAATTTTAATAAACCGCGATTTGGTTACAATTATCAATGTTTTATAGAGCATGAAATGTCTCAGAAGGAAAGGAAATGACATTGCACACTCTGTTATTTTTATCAGTGTTACATTACTTCTCCTCAATAATCTATTAAATATTAAAATAATGTTTTCTGACAACGTATATTTCGTTCAATGTAACATTATTCGACATGTCGATCGTATCAGTCAGTTTTCATTTTTAATTAAAAAAAAAATGATCAGAAATATTATTATTGTATACATGCACATATACATATTTTTGTGACCTATTTATATGTTTATTGTAATTTCTATTCATGGATATATATATATATATATATATATATATATATATATATATATATATGTATATATCCTTAAATATAAATTACAATAAACTTATAAATAGGTTACAAAAATATATCATACTTCTATGATGTTTTTAAAAAAGGTTTATTTTTATTTACGACTTTTCTGGGTTAAATGTATTAATAAATTATTTATGTATTCTAATGCATGTTACTTTTATTTGTATATATATATATATATATATATATATATATATATATATATATAATATATATATATACATATATATATATATATATATATATATATATAATACTGAACCTTTACCTTATATATCAACTTTATATTTTGTGAATTTTTTTGTTAGTCGGCTGTCCTGAAGTACAAATATTGAGTATCATAATGTTTACTTTAGCGTTACATTCCAGGTTAGCATTCATTCGAAGAAATATTTTCATAGCTTTCAAGTAAATGTAAGTTACGCTTAACATATCTTCAAATTTTTAATTTCAAGTTTTTCTTCAATTGAAATATTTCTTTTTGTTTCTCTTGAACATATTTCTTCATTAGAAAGATATCGTAAATGTTACATGGTTCAGTTTTAAATCACTCCTACAAAATATATTTATAATTAATTTATGATATCAATATATTAAAAGTAATGTATTATTTGATATAAAAATTTAAAATTATCAAAGGTGAACAGTTTAGTACCAGAAGCATTTGATGAATACCTTATCAGCATTTACCAGTTATAAAACATATAACATTTCAGGGTGTAAAATTGTTTATAAATATTATAGAGTCAAATTATGAAGATTTGCCCTGTAAAAAAATATACAGAAACTTTTGATTTCTTCAGTATTTATAATTAGTGTCTTTAATTCAATTTCAATAAAAAACGTAAAATAATATTTAAGTAAATTTAATTCACTTAAATATTATAAATATATATACGTGTTCGTATCAGGTTCCAAATCTATCAACTAATGAAGTTTTCTTTTAGAAAAAGTTAATGGGTCTTAATTAATGTTTAAATTAGTTAAATATTTATGTTGATTTTTTTAAACCTCATCCTGTTTTAAAGTATTTTTCCCACTTTTTTGGTATATAAGACATAGTAGTACTGGTAACCAGCTTTTATTTTCCGAGAAAAATACTTTTCATTTTATTGGCCTATAGTTTTATAGTTTTCTGGTAAAATTAAAATGGGTCAGTGTGTGTGTGTGGGTCTGATTTTGAATAATAAATTTTTAAGAAATCATGATTGAAGTAAATTGGAATCTCTTTAATTAATTCATTGTTTATTATATTTTCGTACTGGCTGTTAATACTATAATAACATTTATTTATATATTATACAGAAAATGTTTGAATAGATGATTAATAATGAAGGGACTGATTTAATTATTTAAATTTGGACTAAGTAAGTTATTGCAAGTAAGGTATTTAATTTGGATCTATTTTGATACCCTAAATTTTATTCGTGTATAAAATTTATTATTTTATATTTTATTATTTAATATAAAATTTAAAACAATATGTCGACGATTTCTTTCAAATTTATAAACATACGTATGGATTTTGTCAAAAGGAATTTGATTGAATTTTAATTTCAGAAACATAATCTATTTTAACTAATAATAGATACTTTCATAATTTTTTTTATTCCGTAAACTACAAACTGAACGTGATGATTAATTTTTGAAAATAGGAAAAGTATGATTTTTCAATTAAATATTTTAATCAATTGATGCTTTTTTTAATTATCATTGAACTGGGATCTGACTATAAACTGACTTAAAACGTTTGTATTTCATTTAGCTTTATTTATTTTAAATGAAACAGTTGATTGCATGTAGCATACGTTTGATATATAATATGTAAATATTGTACCAATATTTACATCTTCAGTTACTACATTAATGTTAATATTAACGTTAAACAAATGACCGTTTTGATGGTATCGCCAACTCGCTACTTTGGAATGTCTGTTGTGATGAGCCCATGTACAGCTGACGGCGCCAATTTGCCGCCGAATAAGCAGTTCCAAATGATTAGTACTATTATTTGAACTATTAAATCCATCTGCTGTTCATATTCATAATCTAAGAATGTATAGGGATCTGTAAGTGTGTTTTCAGTGATTCGTTTTAGAGAAAATTTAATAACAGATATATATGCGAAAATTCAACGTACTTAAGAAAATTTGCTTTTCAGGACTTTTCAGGAGATCATGAATATAGAATTAATTAATTGTTAAAAAAACTGTTTTTACTAGAGAAAAGCAGTTAAAATGTATGCTTTTAAAATACATATGTGTAAGTACGGTTACAGAAATAGATAAACACACTTTGAGCAGCGATAGTTGAGGATCATTTGTATACGCTGTTCTAAGCAAGTTGGATTTATTTATATAATATTTTAATGCGATTAAAAATCAAAATAATCTTTCTAAAATTACGTTAAATGAACATTAAGTTTTAAACATTTCCACTTCATATGGACAAAACATATTTTTCGATGTGTTTAAATAAAGTTAATATAAAATAAGCCTGATAATATATTTTAACTACACATATTAAAAAATAACACATTTTTATCTTAAATAATTGAATTGCATTTCAAATTCATGAATTAGTGTATTTATTTGATATATATATATATATATATATATATATATATATATATATATATATATAAAGCGTAACTTGATGTGCTTTTTTATATTTCGAATTGGTGAAGCGTTTATTAATTATATTTAAATAATATTAGGTATTTTCCAAAAGTCAAATAATTAGATTAAATCAAGAATTACACATTTACTGAATACACTTTTTTGTATAGAATACAGTTTTCAGTTAAGTTATAGCGTTATTGAAAATTATAAATAATAAAATAGCGAAATTTAAATGTATAAAAAAATGTTAATCGTTAAAAAAGAACAATTGTAATAAATAAAAAAAAAATATTATTAGTATATATATTAACTGATTATTAACAAAAACTTTTATTCTGTGAGAACTAAGTAAAAGGTAAAAAAGAATTAATATTCATTGATAACAAAATGATATATATTTATTGACAATTATTTTATTAATTAGAATTTAAGGAATAGTGAAAAACATATTTTAGTCAATCTCCTAATATAACTAATACACTTACATTACCAGTACATTTTCATTCTACGTCTTTATTTATTTTTCAAATTTATATTATCTGAATGTAAATCTTTGAATTTATATTATCTGAATGTAATATGTTCTCTTTTTGATCAATAATAATAATATAATTAATAGGGCTTAGACTCTGATATTTTATCAGTCACTGGATGGTTACTTTTTACGATATTGTTCAGAATAGTAATTAATAAATCAATTTAACTTTAATTACTTATGACAATTGTATTTGTCATTTTATTTTATATAACATTTTATTCATGTCTACTACATTTTGCATTTACAGTTTTTGAATACAGAAAATATGAAATATATCTATTTTTATATTAAAAAGTTAGTGTATGTATGTTATATATATATATATATATATATATATATATATATATATATATATATATATACTGGAACATTTTATATTTTTTTGTTTATATTGGCGATTTAAGTCTTTTCTAACTATCAATTAAGACCAAGAATAAATCATATCCTTAGTTATAATTCGAGTTTATGTGCGAGTAATATAAGAAAGACCTAAATTACTAATATTCAATATAATTTCATTATAATAAAATGTAAAATCTATATTAACAAATGATATATGTTTTTTTGTGATTATGTCTGGTAAATTGAATGCAGAAATAATTTAAATCTAGTTTTGTTATGAGAATAACAAATTATTATTTTTTATTAATTTTCGTATTGACTTTATACATAAAATTATTTTAAATGATAATTAAACGTTTTAAATATATAAATACAATTTATAACAGTTCAAACGTGTGAAAAACTAAAGAATGGTACATATCTTTTAAAATCACGTTTCAAATTTAAAGTAGTTCTACATACAAAATAATGTATCTATATATACCTATCTATCTATCGATTTATATATATATATATATATATATATATATATATATATATATATATATATATATATATATATATAATGTATATATTACAATCACTGCTGTACAATAAATAAACATTATATAATAAATATGTTTTTATGACGTACATCTGATTAACAATGGTGCAAAACTGCAACAGATATTTACTATTATATATTTAACAGATATGGGAAAATAAATATTTATTTACATTTAATATTATTTTTATAATTTAAGTAATCATATAGTATGTTATATGTAGGATATTCGATAAAATACTTATAATAAATTTTAATCGATTAATACATAAATGTGTAATTGTGAGATGTTCGATTGGGACGGTTAGGATACCTGGATGTGATGATAAATGACAATAATAGTTTTTGATACATACATATATATATATATATATATATATATATATATATATACATACATACATACATATTAGGTCGCTAGGAAAATAATTACGGTTTTTGTTATGAATTTGAAGGTCACAAACCTCAATAATTTTTCTATTGACCTAATATAATGCAACATTATCAGAAATCATCAAATGAATTTAAATTTATGATTATTTACATATCATACAATACAATCACTTAATATATAAAATAAATATTATTTGCTTTATAATTTCAATTTCGAAATATACTTGTGAATAAAATATTTATTAAAAAAGTTATCATGAATATATATATATATATATATATATATATATATATATATATATATATATATATATATATAAATTATTGTGGTACAACATTTTTTTATCTAAGCCATATTAATCGTGTTATATTAAAAAAAATTAAGAAGTATATTTTTTATTTAAAATAATTTTATATAATGTTATATTATAAAACCATAAATATATGTTAAAAAAATACATATATATTAAAAATATATGCATTTAATTCGAAATATTAGGTAAAATGCGATGACACGTATCTAAAAATCTCTACCGTATTATCATTTCAAAATGAATAATTTACAATTATGGGAACATTAACAGTACTTATATATGTATATAATATTAAAATTTAATAAACGTGCTATTTATCTTACCTTGTTTGTTATTCGAAAGGCAATTATTAGATCTGTTTATATAGATTTTAGATGTTTTAAATGTTCTTGACTTCACTTTACATTTACTAAAAACAATTATAATTTATTAATCATTAGTCAAATCAAATGCATGTCTGAACTGTATGAAAATGAAATTATTATTGAGTTGTTATATAATTTTTTGTTCACCATGTATGTACTCTTCTATTGATACAATTATGTATGTCTGTATGAAGGTCACTAATAATTTTTAATCGATTATAAACTACTTGATTATTATGGTTTAAAGACAGGCAGCATATATTTCATTTATGTATCTGAATTTTGTTTGTAATAAACCGTGTTTAAAATAAGATATAAAGCTGTTTTTTCAGAATGTTAGTATGTACAAAAAATGATTAATTAAAAATTATTTCCATTTTGTATATTAAAACTGTTACTGACCTGTGCATGTTTACAGAAAGTATTTTTTTTTATCATGTCTCAAAGAAGATAATGTTTAAAATTGTTTTAAATCGAATTTCTAAAATAATTTAATTTTTCTTAGGTATAAAGTTTGGTAAAGTGAGATATTCAATTTCCAGGCGATTAGTTTGTAACAAAATACATAATTTAAAATTATTTTTTAACAAATAAATTATAACATTTTTATAATCATTAAATGAAATAAATATCTGGTTTTACCTGATAAAATTGTTCTTTTTTGAAATGAATATATGAAGTCTATTTCTGTCTGCTATACATCAATAATGTTTAATATTATTGAATAATAGTATCAATAAAAGCATAGCATACCTTTAAACTAACAATTACTTCTGAAAGAAAATAAATAGATATTATAAAACAAAATATACTGAATGCAGAAGTATATTAAAGCATTATTTCGTTTGACACGTTATAAAGTGTTGATATTATATGTGAACAATGATATATATGTTTTTTACAATCAGTGTCGTACACCGGTATTTGTATTAAATAGTTCTACCAGTGTGTTGTTAAACATAATAAGTAATAAGATTTTTTTTAATTACAGTCATAAATATTTTCGTTATTGTCTTTATTTTTAAAGTTAAACAAATTATATCAAGTAATTTAATTAATTTAGGATGATATTGACTGTTTATATATTTATTTATTGTTAGAAAATGAAAAATAATATTGTATCAACCCTATCACTCATTGATTGAAATACAAAAATGAGTCAAGTAAATTATAATCATTTTAAATTATTCACTAAATTTCACATATAAAGTAAATCAACAAATGTCAGTTAAATGATGTTCAATTATAATAAAACCGATTTCTGCATTCAATAAATGATTTATTTTCAAAATTAATTGAAATAAAAGAATGATTAAACATAATTTATAATACTATTTGATTATGGTTTGATGTAAAAAGTACATTAAGGATATTATCTCTAAATAATGATAATTGTTTCTCTTGTACATTTATATACTGTGTGTATACATTTCTAATCCCATATATTTATATATCGATTGAATTTAATTGACGAAGCGGTTACTTATTACGATTTTATAAAATACGTTATATATTTGGTGAATTTATTGTAAAGAATTATTTGTTTCAACATTTCATTACAATAAATGTTTTGTGTATTTATAGGAAAAGAAAATGTTATCCACAAAACATTAAATGTATTTTTGTATATATATATATATATATATATATATATATATATATATATATATATATATATCCTTCAAGTGATGCAGGAAAATATTTAACAAACTGGAGACATTTTAACATACATTTATAATTTAATGAGGGTTGAAATTACATTACATATATTTTGAATTCTTCTATTGTATTTGTTTCACTTGGTTGAAGATGATAACTACTTATATATATATATATATATATATATATATATATATATATATATATATATATATATATGTATATTTAAATGTATGTTTATAATATGTCGCAATTTGACTTCTATGAATATTACAAAAGAATTATAGACTAATAATAAACATCTGTTATTTTATTATAGGATCGTGTATGTAAAGTATTACTTATTATAAATATCTCATCTTAAATTTTCTTTTCAATATGATTAGACATTTTTTTGTCATATTTAACAATACATTTAATGTCCAGTATATGTAATTTTTATACTGCATATTCTAATGAAATCATTTTGGTAAATTATTGACAACTGATAAACAACTCATCATATTTATTTGATACTCTTTTAATTACATACATTAATACATATTTGTTATTAAGTGATTTCATGAACAAATTTTATACAGTATTGTTTTTATATGTTTACATATTTTCGTCTTTCTCTCTCTGCCTATTTACGAATTGAACATAGAAACTGCTTTACAAATACAATAAAACATCTGTTATTTGTGCGCGGTTTATCTGGTTTACTAATTATCCGCGGATTATAACTGTGTAATACAAAATGTTTGCGCTAATATTTTTTTGAATATAAAATTACATATAAAAGTTTGAAAAAAGTTTGTCTAGCAGTACTTAGTATGTTTGGAATTTTATATAATGAAAGAATTCGCAAAAATGTGAATTAAATGCTTGCCTGTTATAAAGCAAATGCTTGTTGGTTTCGTTTGTGTAGTATTTACTGCACAATTGTTCACTGTGAACATTCTAATACTGTGTTATGAGAAAATATGCAAGAAGGTGCATTAAATGAAATGAAGTTTGAGGAAACAAATTGCCAGAAATAATAGAAAAGTGTTATAAATTCAAATGTTGTGATTCGTTCATGTTAAAAATATTTAATTGCTTTGCTGATATCATTTCCAAAGTTCGACATAAAGATCTAAATGGTTATGGAAGAAGAAACGAGGTAGAAGATTTTAGTAGTAAAAAATAACATTAAGAGATTTATCAAATACCAGCGCTGGAATCTATTAATCCTGTTTTAAATTGTACGAATTATAATCAATGATTACAATTTCATCACATGACAAGGCGAAAACGAAGCATCATAAAATAAATAAAAAAACCGATCAACTCAAAATAACAAACTTTTTTCCAATTACAAAAAGATTTTTTTCTATTAATATGTATTAGGACACTAATTAAATTAATGTTAAATTTAATTTTCTAGTTTATTATACAGATTTATAAAATGTAATTACATGCATATACTTTATATTGCATTATAAAAAAATATATTATCTGCGTTTTTCGATTATCCAGTTTTACTTAGCCATTAATTGGCACAGATAATCTAGATTCTACTGCATACATAATTCCGGTAATGTAATATTTTAAATTATTTCAATATATGAGTTGATTGTTTATTTTGTAATCAAAACTGTAACTAATTTCCCTTCAAAGATCTGACGTTCGCTGATTTAAAATTGGTTCATTTTAATATTAATAAAAATCATTCACATTTATTCATAACAACATACACATTTAAAAATTGAGTGAATCTCATAATTAAATAAAATCATTAAATCTATTTATATGTGATTAAAGAGACAATTAGACACTGAAGGACTTGTGTATAGAAATTAATGTCTTAACAGATTTCATGAAATCTTTTGAATAAAATATATTATTTTTATTATATTAGAAATGAAATATTAATTAAATATATCATGATGGAAAAATATTTTGTCGATGGAATATTCGGATTTGAACAAAATTGTCAATAAATTTAATTAAAGCAGTTATAAATAAATATACAGATATATATATATATATATATATATATATATATCTGTATGTGTCTGTGTGTTTATGTATGTATGTATGTTAACATTGATAAGAAATCAAATGAGTTGTATGAAAAATATGATAAGTGTTTTCATTTGCTACAAAAACAAAATATTGTTTGAAATATTAAAAAACCCCAATTATCAAAAACTTCACAGAAAATTGATTATTTTTGTAATCTTAAAATAGTAATTCTAATAATTAAATATAATATGTTTACGCATAAATTTTTATTTTCTTAATATTTGATGATAAATAAAACGTTTTTTATAGAAAACATTTGACTGACATTTTTAAATCGAATATTGCAAAAAACCCTGCAACATTTTAATATCAAGACATACATGTGTACCTATAAATATGGTAAGAATTAATCATTATTTTTTATATATTAATATATGATCACTTTTCAAATTGCAATAAACATCTTTATATGTATGACAGCAGATATAAAAATAGAATAAAATAAATTGATCGTGTGTCACCTATATTATATAAAATATTTCTCTTGATACTTTGAAACAATTCACATAAATGAGATTATTGCAGGATTTATTTCATATATGATTTTTTATTTTCTGTACAGTTTGGTTCTATTACGTTAATAATCTATAACAATACCGGCATCAAAACAAACCTGCCTGAGAACATATTTTTCGAAAAATTATTTATAAAATATATTGGAATTTGTATATATATATATATATATATATATATATATATATATACATACATATAAATTGAAGATACTTTTTAATACTAATCTCTGATCTTTTAAATGTTAAGATAACAAATAATTATTACTTAAAAAACTTAATATCCATATTAAATAAACAATGTGTTTTCTGAAATTCAAAACTTTGAATACCTTCAAAAATGCAATAAAACTAAAACGAATAGTTTTCACTTTATGAAATATTTCGAAATCCATAAAGCTTTATATATATATATATATATATATATATATATATATATATATATTATATACATATATTTATATTATTGATTATAAAAAGGAATAAAAAGGGGTATTAGATGTGAAATTGGATTCAGTTATAGAATAAAAACAGTGATATATCAAATGTTTTAATGACAATTTTGTTTTAGAAAATATTGCTTTGAAAAACATCAATAATGATTTTTCGCTAGTGAAAACTTACTTGGAGACGTCTTAGCATTTTCATTAAAAAAAAACCTTTTATATCCATGTATTATTATTTTCATTGTATATTATTTAATTTTCTTTACTCTATGATTATTTCTATAAATAATTTACAATATAAATGAAAACAGAGAAGATCATTGGTTGGAATATTAGATTGGTGATTAATATATCAAGTTTGAGTTTGCAACATGTATCATTCTTCATGCAATATTTGGAAATAATAATCTGAAAAAGTGGAAATAGATTACTATTACAGTTTTAAACGAAATGTATATTTAGGACACTAATTTTTTAATGTTTTATTAAAATACTGATTATTTTTCACAGAAAAAAATGATTTGTGTATTCTCTTCGTGAAACAATTCTTTTCTTCAATTTAAAAACTATTTTAAAATAAAGAACAGTTATTAATAAAATCATAAAGAATATACATTAAATGATGTTACATTTTAAGTATTTTCTTGATGTATTAAAATGTATAAATTCGTTTACACATTTTAATACACTGATTATTTTTTCTTTAGCATCGGATTGCTTAGAATATTCTATTAATTATTTATTCAGGTAACACATTGCTTGTATACGATTTATAAATATTTATATATTTATTAAATATTACATTGAAACCGGTATCATAACAATTACAAAAGAGAATAAAAGTAATTTATAAATGAATTAGAAATATATTATTATAGCTTTGTTCAACAGACAACATTGTATTAACTGTATAATAGATTACTTCTTAACCATATACATTTTTCACTTACAGCACACGCAATTCAGTCAATATTATAAACTATAACAAAATAAAATTGATTTTTAATACATTAGTAACGATATCATCCATATTTATTTTCATTTTATATATTTTTTATATTTCAATCCAAATAGATATTTCTAAATAGAACGTAGCACTGTAGTATTTTTATATAATATTAATAATATATTAATTTATTAACCTATATGTAAAAAAGTGTCATTGTTTACTTATTAATTAATTTAATTTTAAATTATATTTTATTACTATAATCATCATGTTAATATTATTATAGGTATAAAAACAGTGAAGGTACGTTCAACACTCAATGTAAAGTTAGTGTTATTATTAATAAAAGTATTAGTATTAGAAACAGTAAGTACGATTTCCAATACATATTTTCGTGTTATCAATTTCAGGAGCACTTTGAGGGGAGTATCGGGTTATGCCTGGTCCTGGGCCGTGACCAGGGCCAGGACCGACTGTACCAGAATTCCTGGGAGGAATTCCGATTGTTGTCACTTGTGGTCACCCATAGTAGTAATGACTATCTGGTGCTCGAGCGAGTCCTCGGGGGGCATCGTCTGATATTATCGTACCACCAACACCTCGTCTTATTGTATGAAACGTTCCTTGATGCTGTGGAGGTGGGCCACCCATTGGATGATGGTGATGACCTAGTAGCAAATTATTATATTCAATTTGCAAATGTTTCGATTGAAATAAACGTATTCCAATTTTCATTCTAAGAAATATACAACCGTAGAAAATAGGCATAAATAAATATTTTTCTGCGTCGTTTAATATTTCAGAAATATTTTCACTGTTTTTATTTAATATGATTTAAAAAAAATGAGAGAATAACGAAGTCAATAAGTTCAGTGACATAATTTTTGTCATATAGGCAATCTTTAAATAAACATCAGTTATATCTGTTCATCGTATCACTTACAGTAAGTTAAACTTCAGTAAAGTGTGTTGAAGATGTGTTTCTCGACACCTTACAGATGAGTGCCTGTGTAATTGTCAACATTATCGTCCCTTAGTCTCTTAACTTAGTTTCACGAGATTATAATCTTTCTTGGCTACTCAAAGAGGTGTTAAGTGGAAAACATTTCCATCCAAATGTTGATATTTTCATACCGATGTGTTTTAGTATACAAATAATAATGTTAAAAAAGACACGGGCATGACTTGTTCAGATTTGGAGGAAGGTGTTGTGGCGCACAAAATATGAAAAAATACTACAACAATGGAAAAGGCCCAAAAATGAATTAGGATTTCATTGATTCAAAGCAATCATATTTTTTTCGATAAGAGATTTATCAGTTACTCGACAATGTGAACAAAGTTATATAAAATAATGGGAGATATTTGTAGTATTGAAATGTATTCTATTTTTCTATAAACATTTTTTTTCTTAAAAACGCACCAAATTAATTTGTAGACCTTATATATATATATATATATATATATATATATATATATATATATATACATAAATATATAATACAAAAAGAATATATGAGATAGCACACATTCTTATTCTAGTTTTTAAGTTCGTTTTTAATGCAAACTCGATCTATTGATTGGAAGAGAAAGAGAATACTTTAATAGTATCTTATATAAACGTTATGATTTTCAATTATTGATTTAATTTCTGAAAAAAATAAATTTTGGTCAATTGTATTTCACAGAATTATCTTAATGATCTTTATCAAAGCAACAATTTATCAAAAAAGTTTAAAATATATTTTTTTACGTGAAAATATTTTTATCATTTTAAAACATTTTACACACACGCACATACACACACATACATATATATATATATATATATATATATATATATATATATATGTATGTATGTATATAAACAGATACCTATATGAGTGTGGTCACCATATCCCACGACAGCGACCATACTGTTCCTTCCAACAGAATCAGGTCCATGTGATATTGAATGTATGGCCGATGTAGGCACAGGTAATGGCGTGGCTAGAACAATATCATCATTTATATCACTGATATCGTCATTAAAACCATTCGGCAATGTGTGATCATTTGAAGTATTCGTTTGGTATGTCGATTTATCATCTTGATTTGCACGCCGGCGCTGTATTATCAGTCGCCCAACAATTAAGCATGTGCACAATATTATGCCAGCTGTCGCACTCAGTATTATATATAAATAGAATCGTTCTTGATTATCTGAAATATAAACAATTAATTACTAATATTTATATAATTACAGAATATTAACTGTTTATTATTTAAATAATATCTCTTTTGTATTTTAATCCAGTAATAGTTAAAAAATAATTTTATTGCTCATCTATCATTTATAGAGAATAAAAGCTGATTTATGAACTGTGTATTTGAATTTTGAGTATATTTTTACATAGAAAATTAACTAGTCAAATCGTAATCGATATTCTAATTAAATATATACTGAATTCTGAAATAAAGATTCCGCATTAATATTGTTATTAAATTACACACACACACAAACACATAAATATATATATATAAATAAATTAGAAGCTCATATTTCTGTAATTACTGTTTATTTGAAACCATTGATTTAGTTAGTTTTTCTAAATATTAATTCAGTTTGAAAAGTAAACAAAATAAAAATTAAACATTCTATAAAATCATTATTGAATATATAAAAGTGTCACCTCTGCGTCATTTACCATAAGATGTATAAACTTACATTAACTATTGTTTCTTATGTTTGGTTTTTGAAAATTTAAACACATTTATATTTTATATGTAACCTATACTGATAAAACAACTACTGTTTTCATTTTAATCCTTTAAATTGATATAGTTAATGTATGAACTGACTTAGACTTCGAGTTGCTAAATAGTATTTTAATTGTCGAAACTTCTTATGACTTTACATTAAAAAAGTTCTAAAATCTTAAATGATCAATCGATTACACTATCATTGAATATATGTAGATGAACATATATGTTTTTAAAGGCATATTCTCAAGTTCTAGACACAAATAATATGTTTAAATTCCTCTCAGTAAAAAATCGAATGTATTTCTTTAGAATATTGTTCTGTACTGTCAAAAAATAAAAGTAAATGATTTTTTGCAACTTATTTTTACTAAATTTTCTATGAAAATTTTTAGTATACCGTTTAAAAATACATATATACCCGGTTTGATGTATTAAATATTTTATGCTTCAAAAAAGTGAGTATACGTCAAGTTCAAGTTATAAAATAACATTGCTTGAAAAATTATACATATATGTGTATGAATGTATATATATATATAGACATACACGAGTTATTTTACCAAACCATAATATAAATCATAAAATACAGTTTTAAATACTAGTTACATAATAACTTTATAAATATATTTTGTATTCGTTTTTTTAATTAGTAAAAATTTTAAACAATGGTTATTTTCAAAGAAGTAAAGTCTAAAAATGTTTTAATAATGATTAATAGACTTTCTATAATGGTATTATTATCGAAGCACGATTATTTTTAAGACAGTTGATTTATTAATGGTCTTTGTCATTCCGTAAGTTTGAATATTTCAACATACTAATTTAAAGCAGTGATCTTTAAACTTCGTCGACTCACGGAACCCTTAAGATTATAATTATTTTTTGTGGAACCCCTACTATCCCCAGAAAACTCAAGATGCGTACCCCACAAATTTTAAAAATCATCTATCTTACATGACCAAATTTTATTATTTATATCTGATTGAGCAGGGTCGTAATGTGTACTCATAAATTCAATTTTACTACATATTAGATATAAATACTGTTTTACTACATACTAATAGGTAATAATAGGTATTTATAGAAATAAAAGAAATTTTTATAAATAAAATATCTAAAATTTTTAGCGTTTCAAGTTTTTTCTCTGAAAATTCTTTAGAATTTTGACTTTGACTTACGGAACTCCTGAAGATGTTGCGTGGAACCTCAAGGTTCCACGGAGCACAGTTTAAAGAACACAGATTTAGAGTTATCTTTATTTTTTACACTTAATTCAATTAATAAAATTAATCTATCGTCACACAAACGTGTATTTGTCTGCATACATATAAATTAATATACATATATATATATATATATATATATATATATATATATATATATATATATATATATATATATATATATATGTTTAATTTTTTTGCGAATCTGTCCATCCGATCAAAACTGTTAATTTCGAATTATATGTTAAAGGACACTATAAATAGCTATACGATAAACGTCATATTCTATTTACCATTATTCCAGCATACATAAAATAAAATTGAAAATCATTCGTGATAAAAATATGTTGGTCTGGTAGAAATTCATGCGCGAAATTCGTTCAAAGTCATCCATGCCGCTAAATGCGTACGCTTTTGTTGTAATTAATTACGCAGCCCTGTTTAAAGGTGTTGAAAAATCAACCCCATTTTAATGGGGTACAATGTACAAGGGTTAATTATTACGATGAGTGTATTTATCTACTTGACGATACGACGACACACGATCAAATAAAAAGGGTTGCCATAGATGATTTGTGTGAGTTAAGCATTTAAAAACATAGTGTTTAAAAAAGGGGTAGCAAGCGTTTGTCTAAACCATGCACATCAATATTAAAAGTGATATTAAGGATGTGTATTTTTTCGTTTATACCTTGCAACTTAGTGTGAGGTGGTACAAATTTATTTTAGGGGTAGAATGTATCACCACAAAAAATATATCGCCATTTAATTAACTGTAAGTCATATACAGAGGTAACACGTATATTGATTTGAATTTGACAAGTGATGTTAAATAGAATGATTGGGGTTCGATTAATATGCAAAACTATTATAAAAAAATGAGAATTATGTGAGTTAGGAGAATATTTTTTGAAAGGGGGCTTTATTTTAGTATGTATTGAAAATAAATGTTTTAATTGTAAATCTTTCAAAAGACAGCAATATTATTATGTTATTATTCGTTGTGTTTATTTTTTGCAAAAATCTAGTTACATTTAATTTAAATGAAATATGAATTTATAATATAATTTAAAAATAATTGAAGACCAACCTATCTTGATTTTTATTTTTATATAGTATTACATTTTGTATTTATTTTCAAATCATATTTCCTATAAATGTATGTGAGTGAAGTTTCATACTTCAAAGAAAATAAGATATCCGCTTTTTTGATTTGATTTTTTTTACCATATTACAATTTTAAATCATATTTTTTGTTTGTCATATACATTTGAATATTACTTTTTTGATAAGCAATCATTAAAATAATATTTTTTAATCTTATTTATATATTATTTTAATGATTGAATGTTAATATTATTCAAATATTACATAAATATAAATATTTTTAAATACGTTATTTTTAAAACCTAATGACATTTTATGATTTGCAGTTTAATGAGTATTACATGTCGATTTATTCATAGATCTGTAAGTTGAGTTGCATTTAGGTATTTTTTTTTCTTCATTATTCTATTCCGTATTAGTAAATGTGTTTATTTACAATAAATTTTGAGTTACCAATCCATACACAGGTCGGTGTTGATCGTAGATATATCATTTATAAATAAAGAAATTTACAATTTATACTTTTAATTATAAATATTCTTATCATTAATTGTATATAAAAGTTAATTAACTAAATTGACTTACTGAGTTTAATTCTGATATTTTTTAAGACATTGAGTGAGTTGACAGTTTAGAATTTTTAATATGTGAGTAAATTATTCCACCAAGTGTTTATATCATTAATTTATTTCCAGAATTATCTTTTTTAGTTCAGCAATTAAAATTGTTATCAAATTAAGCTTATTTTCGAACGCTACGGACTAACATTCTAACTATTTACAGTTACAAACATTGTTCATCAAATATGAAAAAACTTTCTTAATATTCAATTTATTTTATTTTTAGATATTCTTTATTATTATTTAAATTTTATTTCAGTTTTATGCAAATTTTCTTATCTATACATTTTATAAATTAATGTATATATATATATATATATATATATATATATATATATATATATATATTGATTTTTGTCATGTCGAGATTGATTGAAATTCTTTAAATTTAATTAACTTAAAATTTAATTAAAATATAAGTCAAATACTTAAGAGTTTTTTAATTCCATAACAAATAAGTTTCAAGTATATACGCTTATAGAACGACTTCTTGACATGTAAATTTTATAAGACAATCACCTGTCTTAGTTTTCTGTGTCTAAAAATTGTTATTAACAATATATTTTAAACAGTTATTGAGAGTTATTTTATTTTTAAATGTGTATAAATTGTATAGTTTGCATTTATCGATATTATTTATATATTAAGATTCATATAAAAATTAATATTGGAATACTTTTTTATAAAATCAATCTGGTTATCGTTCTGAATGGACTCAATAAAAAATATATTCATTGTGTTTATCAATACCCTTAATTCTGAAACGTGCAATATAGAAGTTAAGAATTTTTCTCGATCAATTTGTATAATTTTCACTGTAAATATTCCGATATAGTTTGCAATTTATTCCAGGATTCGTGTTTCGAACCATCGCGTAGCTTGTATACTTACGTGACATTACTTTGAAAGCGTTCATCCAATTTGTAATGAATCGGAACAGCTTAGTACCGCCTTCTGTTGACTTTGAATTTGGTATTATTTCTTTTCCATATTGATCATGTTTATCACCAAATAAAATATTCATTTCATCAGTTATATCGTCACCTTGCATTTCTTTTGTCGTCTCTGTAGCCGGCGAAGGTAAAGAAGAAGTTGGAGTATGATATTGAGACGGATAATGATATTGTGGGGCACGATTTTGTTTCTGGCGGTTATTAATATTGTTGTTTGATGTGTAGGGTGTGTTTGGATTGTTGTAATTCGGTATATAAGGGTTGTAGATACTTGAACGGTTGTACATTGTTGGCTGGGTTGGATACGGCTGATGAAAATTATGATTTGGGTACAAATATTGGCTAGTTATTTTGGGATTGAACATTGTATTCTGCACAGACTTGCCTACTGCTGTAAGTAAAACAATACAACCATTGTTTAATAAAAAAAATAAACGCAACTGAAAAAATGCACGTGGTAAAAACGATTTAAACAAATGTGACTAGAAAATAAATAAAATTATAGAATGTTTATACATTTTTCAATTGAATTCTTCTTTCATCCCACAAATCAAGCCAACTCTTTCGATTAAAAATATACAATAAATTACTGTTGACTATTTTCGATTGTATGAGCGTTTCGATGGAAACGTTAAAATTCTCAGAGAACAAGTTGACAAAAAAGAGGGTTTTCAGTAAATTGGCGCTCTGAGGATGATAGAGTTACCATCAAAATGCGCATAAGCGACAATCAAAGATAATCAATAATAATTTATTGAATATTTTTGATCGAAACATTTAGTGTGGTTTGTGGGGTGAAAAAAGAATTTAATTATGCAAGTGAATTAAGTCACAGTGTCGGAACTGTTATTGTGGTGTTTATACATGTTTGGATTGTGCTGAAGTGCATAGATTAGATTTGTGATTGTGTCCAATTTTAAGCAGGACTGGATTGGGACGCGTGATTGCACAATTACATCTATTACTATATTTACAAATGAATATTTTTTTACAGAAATAGAAGTGTATCATACAAAACAATTAAAAACGATACTCTGTTTCCCTTTCTTCTATCTTTCTAAATATATATATATATATATATATATATATATATATATATATATATATATATATATATATATATATGAATTTTAATAAAGGAAGACATTTAACATTATGTAGTATAAAAAAGTCAATAAATAATGTTTTATCGTCGATTTTGTATATAATTTAATTATAAAGTTAAACATTACTTTCACTTGACGAAATCATAATTAACAAAATAATAAAAAAAACGCCACCTCCTTTTATAAAGCTATTTTAACGTTTATATTATACAATTAAAGATGCTGAAACTATGAATTGTTTTGTGGAATATTTTTTGTATATTTAATTACAATCATCGACAATGTTTAAAAATTATGAAAGATAATAAAAAAATAAGTGTATAGTAATGATTTCCACGTCCATGTCTTTTTTCAATCATTTCCATTACTTTGTAGTTCGTAATTACGTTCTGTATATAATTACGAGTAAGAGTAAATTATTTAATATTATTAAAATATTTTTAATAAGGTAAGAGAATAATAAGTGTTCATGAGAAAAATATAAAACTAAGTATAGTTTAATGCATATTGTTTTATATGCTATATTTTCATAAAATATATAAACATAGTAATAATAGAAATAAAATGGAAAATATAAAATGAGTATTTAATTTAGAAAATAATAATTAGAAAATATTCTACGAAGAAAATTGTATGAATAGAATCTTTTATAATAAAAAATGAATTGAAGATTGAAAAGATTATTTGAAAATTTAGTGAAAAGAGTAGTTTTATATGAAAAGAGTAGTAGTTGAGAAGTTAATGGAAAAATCTTTGAGCAGTTTTTATATAGTATTAGTCTGATAGTCTGACATATATATATATATATATATATATATATATATATATATATATAAATATATATATATATTAAAATAAAAAATATTTCACTTTAAAGACAAAATGATTTTTTTATGCATAGCATTTAACACACAAATGTTTCAGTTAAATATTCTAAAATGTTTAAGAGAAAATATCGACCTCATTGAAACTAGAATATAAGTAGCAATTATTTGACAAGTGGAACTTAAAGGCTGATTTTAAAGTATGATTATATACTTATAAATATTCATCTTCATTTTAAATTGTGAAATTGGTATGGCAAATGAGACTCAGTGAGAATATTTCAGCAGTAATGATTTACATGTCATTTTGTATTGTTCAGTTGGATACATTTATATCCAACTGAGTTTAAATTATTACATGTCAAAAAAATAAATATATACAACAGCTTACATATTTCATGCGACACATTTATATTAAAGAAATGTTTTAATATTTGAATCGATGACTTGTATCTATTAGCATAAAATTCCTGCATGTGTTATTAACAAACGTATGTACAATAACAAATGTTATACACTTGAAATTTAATATCAAGTATGAATCACGTACAACAATAAATTGTAGAGTCTACATTATTACAAAATGTGTCAAATTTTTGTACTTGATAATACTACACATACATACATAAATATATACATACATACATATACATATATATATATATATATATATATATATATATATATATATATATATATATGTTGGTAGTAAAATAATTGCGGTTTATGACATACAAATTCATATACATTTTTCTATCCTGACTGATTTAAGTGGTCCAGAACTGTTGTTTGAAAAAAAATTAACGTTAGATTCAGAAAATAAAAATGTGCAATTATTTTCCTACTAACCTAATATACATATATATATATATATATATATATATATATATATATATATATATATCCACACACACGTACAAACATACGTTTTGTATGTTTTTGTTTGTGAATGAGTGTGAATTTAAGGCGAAAAGATCTAAAAAGAGTGAAATAATTTATGTATACGAGTGCTTACAGGCATAGTGACATAAACATAATTTGTCGAGATATATATGAACATAGTAAAAAATTCAAAAGATCGCTCTGTCAGATCTCCCGTATCTTACAAAAAATTCATAAAATTCTTTCTATATAAGATTTTTGTATAGTTGAAAAAACAAGGTATTTTAAATCTGCATTTTTCTTCATTGAAATGCATTGTAGAAATTATTTCCCTTCTTTGTATGTGAGATTGATTACATTTTAATATTTAAATTATCTATATAATAACTTGTTGATTTATCATTTAATTGACATATATAGAACGCGCTCGTGCGTAAATATACCATATAATTTGAATATTTACTTTAACTAAAAAATTCAAATTTATATCCTTTTTTTGTCGAGAAGTAAATAATTAATTGTTTATAAAATATTATATATATATATATATATATCTATTGCTTTGTGTTGTTTGTATAATGACATGTTGGTCACAAAATATAATATTAAATTTTAATAAACAAAAGTAATTAAAATTTGTAACTAAAGTAACATTTCATATTACCCGAATAATTTACAACAAAAATTGAAAATATACAAGTTTAAAATATTGATATTTTTATGGAAGTTTTGAATTTATTCTTTCTATATACATATATATATATATATATATATATATATATATATATATATATATATATATATATGTATATAATATACATGAGTAGATGTTTTTTGTGAAGACAAGGCTGAAATATTTTAATAAAAAATATGATTTTTTCGATTAAAAAACTGTTAAGTTAATCAAAGAATTTAATTGTATTTTTAATTAAGAATTTTGACATATAGTCATTAATATAGATGCTGAAAATTTTGAAACAAATCGATTCAGAATTTATAAAATAATATCTATATGAAATAAGTGTTTTGTATATATATATATATATACATATAAATAAATATATATATATATATACATATATATATATATATTTATATATGTATTTTTTCCTATCACGTTTTATTGTTTAAATATTTCAATATATAAGACGAGGTGAAAATCTTGAAAAGAACACGATATCTCAAGAGACGTATGCTTGCGAGAATCTCAAAAGTCCAAAGAAAGTTACAATTTATAACTTTCGTAGATAAAAGAGCTTATCTCATTTATTTCTTTTACTAAATATATATTTTTTGTATAATATTAAATCAATTTAGAGTATATTATTTCAAATTTGTTGATATAATTAAGTTCTATGTTTAAATAGAATATTTTATATTATTATTTTATTTATTTTTTATTTTTTTTTATTATTGACTCATATTTTAAGTATTATTCGAATAACAGCTCATTGTAATAAGGTTTTTATATTATTTTATTAAAAAAATATTTTTTTAATACAGTAATTAACACATAGGTTTTGATTTTATGAATTGATATGAAAATATGGATCAACAATTTACATTATTTAATGAAAAACGCTTACAATTACATATTTAATGTTATTTCGTGTGATAGACATTCAAATAAATTTTATAGTTTTATGGTTAATAAGTTTAGTTTTTTATAAATATATTTAATATAAACTGGATTGATTTATCCGGTTAGAAAATATGAATTCGGTTGGTTTATCTTATCGAGAGAACACTATATATATATATATATATATATATATATATATATAAAAATTAATATATATAAATTTTATGTAAACTTTTAAGTAATTTTAATCTGAATGAAATAAAAATAATTAAGGTTGTCATATTTCTTAATGAATAGTTATTAGATTCTGTTTTAATATTTGAGATAAATAAATGTATATTAGCTAGAAATAATTTCTGTTCAGTTAATTAGAAGGTAATGCTCATAAATAAAGCGAAAAACAGTCATTTTATACAACAACTTACTGTGAGTTAATAGAATAGCCTCCCTTGGTGTTAATGTAATTTCATCACGTGAGCTTCAATCTTGTTAATTAATTAAATCTATTATTAGCAAAATACTCTCATGTATTTAGGTAAATGGTTTCATAACTAATTTCCACTGATTTTAGTCAATCGGTTTACATGCATTTGTTTATATGACGATTGATTTATTATTAAAACTGATCAATCGAAATATTAATTTTTATATAGTTGTTGAGTTATTTCTATATATTTACAGTATGTATAAATGTGAATATATTATCAATAAAAGCTAATGTATTATACAGCGATAAAAACAAATGTAATCTTTAAACATAACGATGTATCAAATATTTTTGAAAAGTATTTAATAAATATTATATATAATTTTGAAAAAAAAAACATATGTCGAAAATTTTACGTGTAATATTTTTTAGAATTTATATTAGTCTTGTAGAAGCATTTTAGAGCATTTAATTGATCTGATATTAAAAATTACTTAGCCAGTAGAAAACAAAAATAAATTAGATACTTAATCAAACGATGGAAAAACATTAGAAACAAAATATTCAAATCAATGTTGTACGTGTGGAACATTTTTGTCACGTGTTTTAATTAAAAAAATAATAATAACAGCTATCTAGCATTTTATTCATATTGTTAACGATAAGGTAAAATATTCGAAGTTGTAATTATAATTAATGAAAATAGGATGTAGTTATCGAAAAATAAGTTAATTATAAAACAGTTTTTTTTTACATATCTGTAACTGTTTTTTTTTTATAATTTAATATATATATATATATATATATATATATATATATATATATCATGAATTACTAACGATATGAACATTATCGTGTCACATATAAAATATATTTTGTTACCTATTTATTAATTTTCACATAAAATGTAAATGTAAAATAAATATTATACTGAATAGTAGTTACACATCACATATTTAATACTGTTTTATATAAAGATTACATTTGTTTCATTTCAAAAAGATCACATATTTTCAAATACATATTACTCGTTCAGTTGTAATTCATAATCGTTCATGAAATGTCATGTACAATTTTAATCAGTGAACTGGATATTTGTTGAACACTTAATAGGTATTTATATTATATTACATATATATATATATATATATATATATATATATATATATATATAATTACATTTATGAATTCTAAAATAAATGTAGTGATATATTTTAATTATATTAATGATTGTATTAATTTTTTTCGTGTTGTTTGAAACGCGAAACATTACTATTTTAAAATTATTATAGAGTATAATTTTTGAATTCAAAAATTATTTTATAATGTATAAATAAAAACGAAACATATGATCAATTTAGTACCATTAATGGAGTAGTATATATTGAATAATTTGTGATCTATAAAATTAAATAAATATATTTATATACATATACATATTTGAATACACTTACTTGTTGTGATCATGTCTTTTGTTTTCCTTTGCAAAGGAATACCTGTGCTTGTCACTAATGGTGAGTCTTTTGTAAAATTATCAATATGTCTATTATTATTATCTGTTCTTGATATCGGTGGATGCGCTATTGAACGATGTATATATGGATCCGATGACGTACTTTTATCGTAATCATCTTCCATATCATGAATAGTTGCTGTAGCCTCCAGTTCATCATTTTCTAATGACCCGTCGTACATTTCTTTTAAAACATTTCGAGGAACTGTAACAAACGAAAATTTAAGTAAATAATACCGATAATGTAATACTAAGTTTGTTATAAAGAAACACGATTTTATGTTGTATAAATATTTAATGCGTTAAGTACACTAATCGATATGTCAGAATTAGAATTGAAGTTTGTAAAATAAGTTATCTTTTATTACAAAGTCGACTGTTCAAATGGCATAGAGAGAATTGTTCTAAAAATATCACTTTAGTTAAGGTTATATAATAATAAAAAATTTAAATAAGTATTTTTGTTTATTCTTATACACGTTTTCCATATTTTTATTCTATAAATTTTTGAAATTATTCACTTAGAACGATAATTGTTTGATTTTATAACTGTGCTCCAATTGATATAGTTCTGGTAGTCTTCGCTCTTTTGGATCATTTTGTAGTCTGTTCTCCACTACTAATTTTGACACATGCACCATCTTCAGATGCACATTTTATTAATTTTAGCACATGCACCATTATCATCTATCTGAAGACACTAGTACTGGAAAACAGATATTCAGATGACTTAAAAAAATTAAGGCCACCAGGACAACAATTAACTTATAATTTGAAAAAAGGTTTTTTCATTTTTTTCATTCAATTACTGTAATTTACGAAACTAATAAATTTATGTGTTTACTACAAAACAGTCATATATATATATATATATATATATATATATATAAGTTAATATTAATTAAAAAAAAACCCAATAAAATTAACAATCGTTTTACTAATAAAAACAGTATATTTGATCATTAGCTACTACCCGATACTTATTGTTTGCATAATTATTTATTGTCTAATATTTATCAAAGTAAATTTGCACCGAAATTAACTTTTCACTTTGTAATTATGTAGAAAATTATTTATGTGCTTAGCAGACCACAAATATTGTCGAATATACATTTCTCAGGCAAATTAGTACTGATTATAAGCGTTCAAATCTCTGCTAGCCACACATATATACGAACATACACACAAACGCATGTTTACACCCACTAAAATATATCTAAGCATATACAAACGTATATATTTGTACACACATTCAAATATATATACGTATACGTGCATGTGTGTGTATGTACGTATGATATGTGGATGTATGAATACATACGCTCGTACACACACAATTATAGAAATACGAACGTACACACATACATAACACATATGCTCAGTGTTGCTGTTTTAATCTGTTCTGGGAACACATATGGGGCTGTGCACTGTGACAGCTGGTGGTCGTACATTGGGCAACCCCTCGACCGACAATATGCTCATTCGTACGTTCATAACATTCTGTTAATTTACTCATTTGTGCCCAACATTTATTTGTGAATTTTTTTAAGCCATTAAGATAGTAAGTGTTTACACAGTGAAACATGTAAAAACAAATCGAATATAATGGAAATGTTTAAATTAAATTTAAACTAATTATTATGAATATTTTTTATTTTAAATTGTTACATCAGAATCCTTCTTAACGAATAAACGTCTTTAAAATATTATAATTTGTCAAATATTGTTTATTAATTAATTTGATGACATTGTACTAGTTCCTTGAGGAAATGGAAGATTAAATATTCTTAATTTTAATTTAAAAATCGATAATTTGATTAGGAGTTTAGTTTCGTTTTAATAATAAATGTGTTATGTTAAAATAAATTTCAAATTCAGCACCAAGAAAATTATATATGAATTAAATTTGAAATTCGTTATGTTTTAATTAATTTTCCTATGTTTGTTTACAATTACTAAAGCAAGAGTTGTAGTAAATGTAAATAAGTGATTGTAAATGTTTATTTAGACCCAATTATGATTACAAATCAATCAGAACGACAAGTAAAAACAATACGGATACATTAAAATGTAGTAAATAAGAATATATAAATACCAACTTGGAGTATGATTACTTAAGGGGTTTTTAATAAATTGATTGTTCGCTTTAATCCGATTTTAATAATATGTAGGTTTTAATTTATATTAATGATCATTTGTTAGTCGATATTAGTAAACATAGATTAATTAAATTTATGAAATCTTTATGTGTATAGTTACTGAATTTAACTATATAAATGTCTGTGAAAGAAAAGGTGTATTTAATACAACAGAATGCTTGTATTTTTCACATTCTATTAATTTACATATCATTGATTGTTTCTATGCAGCGAATGTCCTTAGTGGAATGAACATTTACACGGACAATAATCAAAGCTGTCCAGTGATGTTCATTTCGTTTAGAATTTATTAAAGCAATACCTGAATTCCCCACTGATTGCAGGGAAATGAATAAATAGGAAAAAGTAATAAAAAAAATAAATGATACCATAAGATTCGTTATTTTATTACCTGTACTCATTGTATAAAATCCGAATATTTTACACTTGAAATTGCATTTGTTTAAATAAACGATACGTGTTGTATACGTGCACATTCTATGTTTCCAGTGTCGTGAGATCTAATCTCATTTGGGAATTAAGACTAAAACTTATTTGTATGCGTGTGTGCAAGTGTTTTTTATAGTTCCTCTCGAGCGTATAATTAATTATAATGTTCATATCGTACAGAATATGTATTACTTTGTCTTTCATGACGTTCTGTGTAATTAGTAAGAAAAGAAAGGTTGGTCTCTGTTGATCTATTTTGATTAAAAATCAAATCAAACTCAACTTTTTTAACTCTGGTTGTTGAAACAGGTACGTTTTTTAATTTCGCTTCTTGAGAATATTAATAAAAGAAGCATTTATAAGTATGATGACTGGAATATAATATTATTTACATTTTGAATATATATATATATATATATATATATATATATATATGAAGAATATTTACGTACTAATTAAAAATAACAGAATTAAAAAAAAACATATTATTTACATGAAATTAAAAACATGTTTAATTAAGAAGGATTTATGACTTTTACATACACTTTGTTCTTTTGAACATTTCTCGAAATGATATTTAAGATTCTTTTATATTTCGATGCGAAGTGAATTCAAATGTATGTTGTTTTCCAAGATTTTTATAATCAAGATAATAAGATTACACATCATTTAATTATAAACAATACAGATTGATTGTGATTTTTATTTGATATCATAATTAATATGTCGATTCGAAATCAAACAAAAATATATTTCTTTAATTTGAAATGTCATAATTAGAAAAGTTTTATCGTTAAATATTAAGTATTTCATTATTTTTTCAAATCTAGAAATAAATCTATCAAATTATAAATTGAATATATGAAGAATGTATTAAATGAATACTTTTTTAAAAAAAAAAGTAATTAGATAAGAAATATTTACATTTTTGTCTCATTTGCTAATACAATAAATGAATACAATTTATCCATGAAACGAATATATTAACAGAAAGAAAAACAATTTAATTACACAGTTGTTTCATATTAAAAAGAGTGAAAACACAATGATACGTTGAATTCTGTAAACTTATATATATATATATATATATATATATATATAAGTGTATGTGTGTATGTATCTATGATGTTAAGCGCATTTGTATTTTTTTACTATGAAAAAGAGAAAACATTTTCGTAAACAAGCACTTAAAACTTTTTATGCACGTAAACGCAAGCGACTATCAAAAAATCAATAAGAGTAAACAAATATATCATTGTTAAATGTTCGTGTATTTTGTGAACCAAATCAACAAGTAGAAGGTATATAAATCTAGGGGCTGGATAAATTTGACGTAAGTTATGTAGCCCCCAGCCTTGAACAAGTGGTTCAAATTTCGGAGTAATACATATACACACAATTAATTTTATCGTATTTATTATACTAGCGTTATGGTTTATATTTACATACGTCATTTTCATCTTTTTCTCAATTTATAGCTTCCACATTTACTATTGTTCTATATTTGTACTGAACAATATATACTGCTGCCTGAAAATCAAATCAGTATTGTGAAATGATGCAAGAAAACGATACTCGAACATCGATTTATATGTCATACTAAATTAAAATTAAATTAAGTTTATTAGATTTCACGATTGTTTTTGAAAATGAATATCACAGATTTAAATTTTAACAGTATTATAGGTTTTAGTACTATGTATAAATTTATAAAATATAATTAAATATTGAATTTATCATATAAGTAAAATATTTAATTGTCGAATTTAAAATAAAAAACATAAGTAATTTTTAATAAAATTACTCTTATTTTTTTTAACTGAATATAAATCATTTCATGAATTACATTTAATTTTTTTTATTTTATCGCACATTTTTAAAATACTTTTTAATTTTATTTAAATTTACTTTATTTATGAAATGATTAAAATTTCAATTTTAAACAATCGTACTCATTTCGCTGAAACAGTGTATGGTTTTTATACCAAAACAAAAAGATGACGTTAAGTATAATATTGTGTCATATTTTATAACAAGAATGCAAAAAAATTATTACTTAATATACTTATCGATTGAAATAATTGTAATTATATATTTATTGATATGAAAGTTTCAGTATTATATAACATAAATGTATTGTTTGTTAGTCTGGGCTCATTTCCAAAAAGAGGGATGTATTTTGATAACTTTTCGATTGACTGTAGCATGATGTTTTGGCATAAGTACAAAATTAATTCTATGGGTATATATATATATATTATTTACGAAATACATTAAATTTTTATGTGTTTGTAGAATAATATGGACTGTATTAGTTTTTAAAATATTTCATATGACCACTAAAAGTGTACTGTTTTTAATATATTTATTACATATATATATATATATATATATATATATATATATATATATATATATATTAATGGGTTTCAGCCTCTGTTCGCTTCGCTCACCAACCCTAATTAATATTTAATTTCTGGAATATAATCATTTTATTAATATAATAAATAACGAACACAGGAAAAAATATTAAGTTATGTCAAATATCGAAAAAAATATTGAATGATGTTATTTATTTTTTATACATCAATAAAATTTAAATATAAACATTTATTGTTCATAAGAAGTTTATTTCTAATGGAAACAAATCATGTGAATGACATGAAAGTCTCGGTAATAAAGTAATTCTTTGGTCTGTTTGTCTGAAGTGAAACAAGAACTGAAGAATGAATTGTTGATTAAAATCCATACCGAGTTTAACTCATTGTCTGCTTAGCCAATATTGCAAGTGTTCACTTAGAGGCCATTATCTTTTTTTTAATAATTTGTGTTTTTTTTCAAGATAGAACTTTATATGTAACATATATCATTTTTGATAGCCATAGCCCTCAGTGAAACATCAGAAATAATATCTATAACACACAAAGTGTTAAAAGTTTAAGTGTATATATCCAGTAAATATCTCGAATTATTAAATAAGTATTCATAATTGTGAGTAGAATTAGAGTATTCTATCGTAATTTTGTAAGCAAAAATAGTTTGTATATTGAAAATGTTTAATTAGGAATCAATCTGTAATCAAAATGTATACTAATACATTTTAAAATTGTAAAAAAAACCTTTAAACATACAGTAACTATAAATATATTCGTTTTATGGTTTACAAATTTTAGGTATATCGTTTGAAAGTAAACATCGATTGAAATTCATGAACTTTGCTTACGAAATAAAAATCCACCCCTAACCGTCCTCGTATTTTTGATCGGCGTGTTTCAATTGAAATGCAAATAAAAATAAATATGTATGTGTACGGTGATATAATACATACCACATGTATAGACAACTTTTAGATACATTCGCGATGCAGGACGACAGGGGTTGCCAAAAGTTGCCGTGTCTGCTGCGAGTGTACAACGACGTTTTCCGTGACAAACGTGCATTACTGCTTCAGCTGCGTAACTCACAAGGCATGCTGTAAGAAGAAAAATAATATGTGTATCAGATATTATATACTGGCTTTGTGATATACATCTAACTTATTTATATATTTAATCTTATTGATATTAATAAAACGAACGAAAATGAATATAGTTTTAAATATTTTATTTTATATTTTAAAACAATATTCAAGATAAAAGTCAATTGTATTTTTAAACATAATTATTGACTTACTTTCTTCAGCAACACCTTGTGGCTGTGGGCAATGAACACTCTCATATTCTGTTCGTCCGTAACTTGCAGAGTATATGGCCAGTCTGAAATGTGGATCACATTTCAACTGGATGACATCGTTTTCACACGCCACTTTACTCAAGAATTCAACTGAAAAAAAAACAGTCATATGTGAAAGTGCAAAATGTATTAATGTATATTAACTAAACAGATAAAAAAATATCTAAGTTTACACTAAATTACAAAAAAGTACGAATATATATATATATATATATATATATATATATATATATATATATATACAATATTTTTATTTGGTTCAAAAGTGTTCCAATAGTATAAAATGTTGCTGATATTTTGCATATAATGATATATGTTATATTACATAAAGATGTAAAACAATGCAATATAATTATATTTTTGAAAGTGAGATATGACTGCTAAATGTTAATATATAATTTGGAAGCTTTTGGAACAACATCTTTGAAATAATCATTAGATGTTTGGGATCAAACATCTGTACAAATCTTAAAACGAATTGGTGTCTGAATTACAGTACAATAAAAGATACTATCATTTATAACCTTACGTTATTATTCATTTTTGTAATTATTAGTAAATTTCAATGTAAATCATGTTTAGTATCTATATTAAATCTGTCCTCATTTGTCATTTTCTGTATATATATATATATATATATATATATATATATATATATATGTATGTATGTATAATGTAATATTAATGAATATATGCAGTAAAGGATACTACACATTTGAATAATGTAAACACGTACAACATATATTTAAAATGAAATTTATATGAATTGTGTATTTTAAATACAAATACGTATGTTAAATTCTAGTTGTTAAATACAATTTCAGTTTAAATATGTTGAGTTTCGTTGACAGTAGTTTGCATACATGCATTTATTTTGTGTTCATTGAATAAATGTAAATAGTAATGCGAGAAATAACACTAAGAGATGCATTTAATAAAGAAAATGGAACAGATATGACGATATGTATATTTATCTCATTTCTTATATAACTATATATATATATATATATATATATATATATATATATATATATATATATAAACCTTTAAGAAAAATTATTGTAAATATTTTTTAAATTACATTACATATCTTGTAATTCAAATCAAATTTATTTCAAACGTAAGCAATGAAAACAGTGATGTGATTTACATTTTTTAATTACTTTTTTTTAGTAATGAGTGTTATTACAGGCTTACTATTTTATTCACTGAGTGGTAATTATTATATTTTTAATTGTTGTTAAAAATAATAATAATAGAAAATGATTTGTGGATAGCACTTTTTGAGAAATAGCTCTGAAATATATTTACATTACTCATTTTTGTACACATAGACTTTTTTTTATTAAATATAGAATAAAATATAGATTTTGAAACAATATATACATTTAGCTCAAGTTTTATTTAAATTAGAAGATATTTAATGTGATTTAAAACATATTTACAATAATTTTTCTTAAAGATAAATATATATATATATATATATATATATATATATAACCGACCAGTTATAAATTTTCTTTACACCTACGTTACCCATGTCTTACTTTATAGCAGCCATATTGTCAGACACGTAGCAGAAAACTTCACCTTTTTCAGCTACGTGTGGCAACGATACATGAGTCCGGAAAACTTTAAGGATATATTTGGTATGGTACGAAATCAGAACGGAATGACTCTTGGATTTATCAGTATAACATTAAAAGAACAGAATTTCTCAAGTGTTTGCTTTGTTTCTAAATGTGTAAAACACACGACGAGTGTTTACATAAATTCATGAGTCTTAGTAATTTAATCTTTTTGAGATTTATTATATATATATATATATATATATATATATATATAAATCAATTGGAAGATTTATGAACTTATTCTCTAATATAGATTATACAGTTCTAAATAATCTTTTAATAAACAAAAAGAATTATTTGGTGAAAACTAGTTATTATAAAATTAATATACTTTAATGTAAAATAATTGTAATATAGTAATTTACTTTACTATTACTAAAAATAAGAATAGGTTTTTTTATGTTAAATGATATAATATTATTATCAATCGATTATGAAATTATAAAGCTGGTAATTATCACTGTAATTGACACAAAACAAACGTTTGTTGTAAGTTCTATTTATATGTAAATACAAATTAATAAAATTTGAAATAATACAATGAATATTATATGTGATTTCAATAGATTAAATATTGACATTTATTTTATTTAAATTTTAATAATAAAGTTATATTGAATTTCTTAAATATTAAAAAAAGATCTTATTCATCTCGTAATTTATTTTATACTTGGTAAGTAAATATCATAATTATTGTGATAAAAATATTAAATTAGAATATGTATACATTAGTAATTTGTTTATTTGAATTAAAGAAATATGGGTTTTAAATAAATTACTTACATGGACGGCACTTGTAGGCGACCTCGACATATTTTCTGACACCAGGACAAGGATCACCGCCAAATGTCTTTGTGGACGGATGGAACTTGCATTGCTGCTTCTTTTGACAGGCCTCGACGACGGTCTGCAACAACGAATACTAAATATTGTCAGTGAGGTCAGCCGTTACTTTCGAACACTTAAATATATTTCGAATTTACAAATGTTGATGCGAATGATTAGTAGGCATGCTTTATTATAGAGTTGAATACGTAGCTACATTTTATTCAATTAAAATAATTGTTAATTCATTTCATATTGTTAACCTTTACTTAAAACAGTTCTCCTAAAATTTATATATATATATATATATATATATATATATATATATATTATTAAGGAGAAAATGTGGATAAAAATGCATTTTTTTAATAAATTATATAAACATATGTTTTTTTTAGAATAACTATGCAGGTATTGAATTTGCATACATTGGTTAATGTATTTGAATACAAATATGTTTTAGAATAATTGATCAATAATAAAAGACATAATTATACAATATATGATCAGAATTTAGTTTGCTTGTAGATTATTTCTCTTGATATTTAAAATTGAAGTTATTGTTTCCCAAAAAATGATGTATTGATTTTAAACTTCTAAAAAATGTATGAAAATAGTGAGGGTGTAAAATTCTTTAAGAGATACTGTTTACCTATCTGTAAAACGTGATCTTTTGATACAAGAAAATGTTTAAAGAGGGACATATGTAAGGAAATTGTATTTTTTTAAACACAAGATTCTGTATGTCTTGACGGACTATTAAAATAATTAAAAATGTTTAATAATCGATAGTAGACGAACCCCAAAACAGGACACAGTGACGTGCACACATGGACGCATAAAGAGCCAATTACAGTTCACGAACAAACGTTCGAATTTATAAATGAGACTATTTCAACCTGCCAAATTGAAATCGGTTAGTTTCCTGTAACCACATCATAGGATACCATCAAATTGATTCTGACCAATCAAAGTAAACCTCCCGTTCACCTACGTCATGCTTGATTGATTACCTATAGTCTATATATAGTCGTTTATAACACTAAGTTTTGGTCGCGTTTCGATACCCCATCAAATTTCATTTCGTTAATAATATTACTGACGTTATTCTATTTATGATAATGATTCTATTATAATCGGATGCGGTCAAACTGTGAATAAATTAATTTTGACAAATTGTCTATTAAACACATAGTTTAATATTAAATGTATTTGAAACAATCTATTCAATTACTTTATAAAACATTGGCATTATTTCGCTACAGTTAATTATTATTATCAATATAATTTAATTTGTATAAAAAGTTTCTATAAATTATACAAAATGTATATAATATTGAAACTTATAAATATGTTTGAAAGATTTTAAGCATTCAGTTTTCTTCATGAGAGAGGTCAGAATTAAGTTACATAAAATAATTAATTACTAATTATTACATTACTGTATATGAATATTTGGATCGTCAATATTAATTTTTATTTGTCGGATATCGTTGAATTATATAAAAGAAATTTAAAAACATTATTAACGATATTACCTTAAAATGACATCATGCAAGTAATATCTACTATATAAGAAAATAAAATATACCAAAACTCAATAATGAGAATGAGAGTAGATTATTAGAAACTAATGCAAGTATGAATCTATTTAATGAACAAATAAATCAATTCCATAAAAATATTAAGGCAGTGATGTTAAACTGACCTAAGATAATCAGTTTAAATCTAATAGATCAAACTTTTCTAATAAATAAATAATATTTTATCTCACATTTTAAAACACAGTTAGTAAATGTGTCTTATATTGTATTATTTCTCTTTATAAACTTGTTTTCTAACAACTCAGTTATTATATATATATATGTACGAGGAGAGGTCTCAAAGTTCGTGGAAAGGGAGGAGGGAAGGTAGGGTCAGAGTCACTTCCCATTAGTTACGGTCGAACAGAGAACTCAGTGCAAGAACTAACTTAGAACTTGTGTGAAAGCGAAGTACCATTGTATTGTCATCAGTACTCATCACGGTGTCGCCGAAAGAACAACTCAACTCGGAGTAACATAAATCATGGAGAAAATTGAACTATGTGCTGTTGTTAAATTCCTTACTAAGTAAGGGAAACCCACAAAAGTCATCATGGAAGAGATGTCTGCCGTTTACAGGGAACGTTCATTAGAAAAGATGATGGTTTATAAGTGGTATTCTCTTTTCGAACAAGGAAGAGAGGACTTTGAAGACTATTTTCATTCTGGACGCTCAGTAGAAAGAGATACCTCAGACATTGTCGAGAAAGTCGAAAATCTTGTATCGGAAGATGGTCGACTTAAGAAGAAACAACTCGCAGAATGACTGGAGTAACCGATACCACTATTCTCAGATTCTTGCATGATTTAGATGATTGAAAGATGGGTGCCGAGAATGCTTACGCCGGTGCAAAAGAGGTAATGAATTTCATACAGTCGGAAGTATTTGGAGCTGTGTGGCGACGATTTTCTTAAGATTTTGAACAGAATTGTTACCGAAGTCGAGACTTGGGTTCATTACTATCAACTTACATACATATATATATATATATATACATATATGTGTGTGTGTGTGTATATATACGAGGGGGGTTCAAAAGTTTGCTGAAAAAAGGCAAAGAAAAGTTTTATTGAGGTGAATTTTGTTTATTTTTCAATATAGTCCCCCTTAATATTAATATATGTGTTACAACGCTCAATGAGATTTTCAAGACTTTCATATATATATATATATGAAAGTCTTTCTGAAGACTATGAAGACTGTCATATATATATATATATATACATATATATATATATATATATATATATATATATATATATATATATATATATATATATATATATATATATATATATATATATGAGTAATGGTGTATGTTTAAATGTGTGTACACGCTGTGTTTGTTATTATTATTATTACTATCAGAGAGGTGTTGATCCATCAAAGAGGACCAAAACATGAAACGAATGAATATTACGTACAAAGGTAGCTTCAGTCATGATGACCTCTATGTTTTTAAAATGCCCATGTAGATTTTTTTGAAGGCAGGTGGAAAATCGATGATGCGTCTACTATTGTGATATGCTGAAAAACTCTCTTATGTTAGCAATAAGAGGAAAACAACGTACAGTTTTTGTCCGCAGGTGTATGTTTTCCCTATAATAACGTGCATTCACATACTGAGAATGTGATATTTTGATCGTTTATGTACATAGACGCACACAGTCATATATATATATATATATATATATATATATATGTATGTATGCATGTATATATGTATGTATGTATGTACGTGGTGTATATTTAGGCATATATTATCGTTTTCATATTTAAATATTTTTAATAATATTTTTTTATATTACATTTTAGGAATTTATATATTCTATGTTAGTATGTGATATTTATTTGAAATAAAAATGTATTTTTATTAGAACTATCAATTAAATAACATACTTTTTGAATATAAGAGAACAATCTGAAATAGAATAGAGATCTTTTAAATTAAAAATATTTCTAATTAAATCTTTCGATAAAAAGCAGGATTCTACTGTAAAGTAGAAAAATATTTTAGAGTATGTGCCTTAGTTCGAATTATAATGTTTCAATAATTATTTTATTTCTGAAACTGTATTCATGTACTATACAATACGTTATTGTTTTTAAAAATATTAATTTCTTTCGATCAACTTTTACTATTATTATAATTTTATATATATATAATAAGTGTTATATTGTGTGTGACATTTATTATTTCGTTTTTTAGAAATGAAAGAATTAGACCGAATTAAAAATGTAATTTTGTTAAAAATGTTATTTCCATTTATTAAAACATATTATTGTTTTTTTTATCAGGTTTTTGTAATATATTGTTATATAAAGTTGATTAGTTATCAGAAACTCTTTTTTTTAATAAAATGTAAAATCGTAATTGTAATTATTTTGTTTCGTTTATTTTTTTTAAAAAAAGAAATATATATAAATATTACTATTTGTTCCCAAACAAGTTTTTTAAATAATTACATGCAAGTTTATTTTGAACATTAAAAAGAACTGTCCATACATTTAATCAGTGGTTTTAACATAATCATTTGATACTTTGACATATTAAAAACATAAAACCATGTGTCGTCTATTTTAGGCACGATCCCATTTAAAGAGCGTTTCGATTGTCTCAACCATTCTGTATTGTTTCGAAAATGTAACGTACTATCTCAGTGAATGTATCATATCTTTCTCATTTGGCATTGGGCATGTACCTTCCACGTCCACCCGCCATGTTAAAAACGTGGTAATAAATATAAATGGTGGAGACGGTGCAAAAAAATAACCTATAAATAACGTTGAAGTGACAAATCTTATAGTCTGTGTCAGATACGTACACAATAACGACGTAAATTTATGGGCTAATGTGCACACGCCTTTATTTTTTTTTCTTATACGTGTATATTTTTTGTTACAATTTTTACTACCTTTCAAATGTCTAAATATGCTTTTGAAGGCAATCCTCCGTGATCTATTTGGTGTGGTTTTAATATAGGTTTCACTATTCGTTTTAAAGCTTTTAAGGAATATTTATTTACTTTTAGATGTCTTCTTTTACATTTTGTTCATCTTTATAGAAATATGTACAATTTAATTGTAAATGTGCAATTAAAATGTAGTCATTTATAAAATCTTCATGATGGAAGATTAGATTCACATGAATAAATACAGTTAATTAAATAAAATTCACAATGTATGGTTTTTTAAATAATGTTCTTTTAATATGTGATGATTATTTCATTATCCTAATTTTATTTGCATTTACATTTATTATTTTATAAAAAATAGTTTTATTCGTTCTTAAGATTTGATATATATATATATATATATATATATATATATATATATATATATATCAGTACATATTTGTAAGAAACACAGTAGAATGTTAAAATGTTTTACTAGACCACGACTTAGTGACAGAAAACATATCTTGTTCTAATCTCTTTAATGAGTTACGCCAGAAGAGAATCCTCAACTGATGTTCTAATGGTTTAGAATGTAAATAACTCACTCTCTTATTTTCACTATGTGGGGTTGCTTATCTCTGACTCTTTAGTGTCGTTGGTTCAATGAAACTTCGCAATGTTAGTTTTGATTATACGTTTAGTTGTAACTGGGGAGAATCAACATTCGTTTCTTTGTTAACATGTCTAGTAGTATAATAATAATGTACAATGTATACGTGCAGCATTCGTTTTGAAACGTCTGTGATTTATTATCAAATTTGTTTAGTGGGTCCATTTAAGTATTGTTTATGAAAAAAATTGATTAAAAATTACATGTTTTAAAGTTAAATTTAATTAAGATGATTTAATGGAGTTTTTTTCTTACCAAAAAAATTAATTAAGAATATAAATTAAAATATTTTTAATAATGTTTCGTTTTGTATTGTGATCTATAATTTTCAGTTATTTTTGTATGAATGTGTTAGTATTATTAATATATAGGCAAGTCATTCTGTAACTGACAGAGAAGTTAGAGTATTTAAAATATGAATATATATATATATATATATATATATATATATATATATATATATATACATGTGAGTGTGTGTGTGTTTGCGAGCGAGTTTTCTATTTGGAATATTGATATCAAAGAATTTGCTCCATTTACATTCACATTATTTACTTATATACGTTATTTATATTTCATTTATATGGCTGTTCGTATAAAATTGGTCTGAAAACATGAGTAATTTTTTGATATTTACACGACTACATCGTAATGAAAACATAATGAAAACTTCACACAGTTTATATGTCAATGGAAACTGAACAAAACTCATTAATCATAAATCAGCGTAGCCTCTATTATATTTGCTCAAACAACTCGCAGTGTAAACCACATTCCACAAATCTTTATGAACGTTATGTAGTGTTTACACGAGAATTGTTTACTGGTAATGTATGGAAACTTTACTGGATATCACAATGTTTGCTTTTTGATATCAGTCCACTTGCCGAATAATTATTAATCAATGGTTTTCTAACATTAGTTAGTTTAATATATATATATATATATATATATATATATATCCTAATTAATAATTAACATAGAACTCTGATCGTAATTCATGTACACATTCAATTTTTAATTTTTGTAGTAATCAAAATATCTATTTTGACTTTTGTAATAAAAATTACGCGATCAAAAACATACTTTTAAAGTATATATTACTTGTTTTTTAGATATTTTCAGGGTAATGAATTAAATACAAATTGGTACCTATATTTGAAAAATGATAACTAGAATTGAAAATATATTAAATGTATATAAAATATTTCCGATTGTTTTTAGAATGCATTGGCTGCTTTATTGTATCTAGGATAACAACAAGCATTTGATAAAATAAATTTTCTAGATTTTTTCTTTGTTGACATTATTGTATCCGTTGTTATTTAATTCGTTAAATTATATTCTGACTGTATTTATTTTGGTTCGTTATGTCTGAATGAGCATAACATCCATGTCGCCAAATTGAAATCGACGACAAGTCGACCGTTGACCTTAAATGCGTGCTTACGATGTTGCCTATAGTATTTTTTCTTCATTCTAACACACATTCACATTGGTAAACATATACGGAAAGCTGAAATTTCGTTTATAATGGCGAAGTCATGTTCTGGTTTCACTCTTTGACCGATCTTCATGATTCGTTAAACGAGGGATATGCTACATTTTACCAAAAGAAACATTCTATGATGATCAAAGCTATAACGATAAATAAGATTAGAGTGCTTTAAACTCTTACGACAAAATTGTTTTACTTGTGTAAAAAATGAATTTAAATTATATGTACGTTTATAAATGCATTTATATACACATATATTATAAAATTATTAAACACATAAGAAACCTTATCTGTCACACAAGAAAATAGAGCTAGAACCGCTCATTTATGAAAAGTGCTTGTAAACGTGTACACATTTATTTACAGTGGATTTTCTTTTATATACCTTTCGCTGTTAAGAAGGAAAAACATCTTATGATTTATGAAAAATACATTAATTGAAAAATAAATATTTTAGTTAAAATTATTAGAAGAATATATTCTATTATTTTTTATAAATAACTGACCATTTTAATTTATCATCTATTGCTCTTAAACAAACAAAATAAAAACATTACTGGGTTGTATAAAACGCTACTTCAGAGGATGCGTGATTTTTCAGCTAGCGGATTGTAAAGGTTATTTATGACCTTAACTTTTGTAATTTTAAGCAAGCTGTTAAGCAATGCCAACTAAAATTAATCTACTTTCGCCACATTGATTTCACCGATATGTCAAAATACTATCCTTCGAACTGAATAGAAAAAAGTTTAATTGCAAGTAGTACCAGCATCTGTGTGTTAATATTAGTAATAGTGATAATGCTATTATCTCATATAATCGTGAGGTGAAAAACAAAATAAAGTCTGACGTAATCTAATTGATTGATATATTAATGGTTAATGTTGTTCAATAGAGCTTTCAATCATTATGAAAGTGATTATTTTTTTGTTAAGTGAAGAGGATTCTTTAGTTTCGAATTATCCGAAATATGTATTATGAATGTATTATAAGTTCACATAATGAATCTTAAATTTAAATTAAAAATATTATCATTTTTCAATTAATTAACATAAAAGTTATTAAAGTTAAATAATAAAAAAATAAGCAAAAATTACATCTTTATTAATTGATGGTTGATTATAAATAAAAAAAATATATTTAGAATACTTCTTTAGAAAAAGAAAGTAGTAATTAAAAAAATAAATTAAATTGAATTATTTTTCATATATAAATTAATATTTCCGTAATTACTTTTAATCAACGTTAAGTAGCTACTATTTAACAATTTAAAGCAATCTCTTTTTAAGCTATATGAATATTTTCAGCCAGACTATAAAAAGCATTAGCTTCTTTCACAGTGTCTTGTTACCCAATTCATGTTTCCTTTTCTTTGACTGATATTCGATTCAAAGCTTTTTCAGCACAGCGTATTATTACTTGACAAGTAGAAAAAAATTCAATTAAGATTTTAATAAGAACATTATAAGTTTAAAAATCTTTTTATAGATAAAACAAAGGCATAAAGATAAGTGAAACGCATTTTAAATTGTTAATTCAATTATGAAAATAAGGTAGATTTATATTTTTCGATCAATTTTAAAACGTTATATATATAATGGATATAAATTAATCTACATCCATTTATCTCTTTATATATATATATATATATATATATATATATATATATATATATATATATATATATATATATATAGTTTCTTTTATTTTTTTATTTTAAATGACTAATATATAAATTTACTTTTTGTGATAATCTTTAAAAATCGATAAACATATTAAATAATGTTTTCTCTATTTGAATTTTATAAAGAACCAAAGTATTTATTTTTGTTAGTCTTTACAAACTCGTTTCATACTATCAGAATATAATTTGGAGACACAAAGAACGTATTAAAAGCAAATAGCCAGTATAATGTGCTAAACGAAGAGAGAACATACAAGACATTGTAAAGTTTTTATTGGTATATACACGTATTCAAAGTTGAAGTGAAAATTTTGACTTTTGCAGTTAAGTCCCCAAAACAGTCGTTTGAATCGATACGACAGTGTGAAAAACAATAGCAACGCCTGAAATCTCTGTGTTTTTTTTTACACGCCATTATTTAGGATTACGTCGTAAAGTGGCTATTATCTTTTATTAGCGCCCTTTTGCGGAACTGTGGTTAATGCGCAACTTTTTAAATTGTCAATTTCGCATTTAAATGTAAGATTCTCGAGGTGTGTATGTGTTTTTTACGATTTTTTTACTGTTATACTTTTGTTGAATTTGGAAAAAATATTGTCTTTATTTTTTATTGGTTCTGATATTAAGATAAGCATAATTTTGTACGCAGTTCACCAAATCTGTTTTTAATTATAGTTATAAACATATTCTGAATATTTAGACATCTACGTTCATGTTCATTAAACTTTTTTATTTTAATAATGTACAAAAGTACTATACACACACACACACACACACATATATATATATATATATATATATATATATTTATGTGTACGTATTACCTATTTTATTTATTATTTGATCTACATTATTTATTTTTTTATTGAGACCTCTTTAGATTATAAAAAGAATTAATTTTGTTACTCAGTTGTAATCTAATAAAAATTTGATTAATATATGTTAAGTATATAGAAAGTATAAAATATTGCAATGATAGTATACGATTTTTGGTCTCTAACTGAATATATATATATATCAAAATAAATTTTTTACACTAGACTTCTTTAATTCTTTAACAATCTTCACATGACATAAATCAGATAAGAATGACTAGGTTGTAATAAAAAGAAGTTCAAGAATGCATCGTGCATGCTTGGAAATTATTCTTCGTTAAGTACAAAAGTCAGAGATAACAAAGCGTACATTTTCGACAGTAGCTATTTTTATTTCTAAACATAGTTTATAAAGATGTTGTGGAATTAAATTAGTTCAAGTTGAGATAATAATAAATTACGAAACGTGAATGTAACTATTTCATATTATATATAAACATTGTTCGTGTAAGTATTAATTGTAAAAAGTGAATATTTTCATGAATAAACGTGCTCAATGAAAATATGAATAAAATATTAAATATTTTTCAATAGCATTAGATATTACATAGAAATAAAATGTGATTTCTTCTCGTTATATTGATATAAGTGAAACGAATTGGGTAATTAATACTTCGTATATTTTTTGAGGATATATTTAAAAAAAACAAACAATCTTTTAAAAAATTATTCCAAACATATGATCTGTCAATTCACTCGCCTCTGAGACTACTACATACATAATAGTATTAATCGAAAATCCTATAATATTATGGTTTACAGAACTGTAATACACGTTAACCGAACCACACATATCATCAGAATGTCAATGATTAAAAAGTGTATGTATAAACTGACACAGCTATACAGACAATGCAATGTCCATGACAATGGAATAATACGGATTATGAGAGATTCCAATTAATACTCTGAAACGTCCCGCATATGGAGGTACTACATACTATGGATACAGTAAGGCAGATACAAAATATGAGGAACAGATACAGTAAAGCCCATTAGGTGCACTCAGCGAATGAGCTTGTATTATGTCGTTATTTGGGCAAAGGTTAAATTTTCCTCGTATATACTATATATTTAATATAATTTCATATACATACATACATATATATATATATATATATATATAATAACTTCATTAATTATTTCTATAAAATGTAAATCTTGTACAGATTTACATAAAATGTTCATTTGTACTAAATTAATAATAAAATAATATTTTAGACTATTTACACAAAATTGTAGAAATGAAACAATTTAATTATATATTATACAATTATAATTGTGAATTTTTGTCTGAAAACGTGAAATGAATTATGAAATATAAATAAATGATTTAAAAACGAGTTAGTTATTTGTGTACAACTGCAAATAAACCTATGGTAAAATATTTAATATTAACTTAATTATACGGGTAACAAAATTTATTTTTATCGTACTTTATAAAATTTATATTCTGTACTTGACTATAAACTAAAATATTTACATTTTAATATTTTTTTAATATACTACGTTTGGTTATAAATACCAGAAATCCTTTTTATTCTGTGTCATTAAAATATTCACAGTAAAATATTTTGATGTAAGACAGGTATTATCTTTTATATATAAATGTTTCACATATGCGTACCATCTCTTTTAATTATTATGTTCAATAGAACCATAATTACAGCGCGTATCTTTTTAAAAACTATATACCTTTATATACACATTTCAGTGATGAAAGATCTTTTGAAAAATTTTGACATGTTTGAAAATTTAGATTTTAAATTATGTTTATCATTATGTACAAGTATACAAAGAGATATAGAATACTGTAATGAGATATTTTTCAAGTCATTGGTCAAATATCAGAACGTCCATTCACATTTTTTATACGAGAGCTTTTATAATACTGTTAAATATTTTTCACGTGAATTTCTTCAATTATTAGTTCTTGAATACATATATATATATATATATATATATATATATATATATATATAAAGGTTTCTACGTTGTATTTTAAACAATATATTGGTTTATTATAAATATAACTCTGATCTATTTTTTAATGTTTGTATTGAAATGTTTTTTTAATTAGATTTAAATAAAATGTCTTATAGTAAAGTATTATAACTAATATAATTAAAAGAAAAGGAAAAGTGATATTAGAATTTTAGTGTCTCTGATAAAAAAAGAAATCAAACATTGACATTTTGTGAATAAGTAAGGTTGATTTACTGTACTTAAAGAAGTCCAGTATTCCATAATAAAAGCGATGCCTCGGTACTGATTAGTGTTTATGTGCATGAGAATAATGCATTGATGCTATTAACGATTCATGTACGAACCTGTAATGCAGATGACCATAGGCATGTAACATTTTGTGCGAGTGCATTTGTCAGGTATCCAGTGATTGCGACACGTCGTCCTGTTCTAATGTCTGGTTGCAGTGGCGGACACAGCGACGTCGATGGTGCCGATTTACCATATTGTGCATATTGTATTGATATGCTAGTACCACTTGGACAGTTCAATGTTACCACTTCTTCGTCACATCCAGCTCTTTGGTATGTACGTAAAGTCCCAGATAAAAGTGCTGAAAAAAAGATTTCTATTAGTAAACATATTCATGTAAACAATTATGCAAGAAATAATCAAGAAAGATATATGTATTTTAGTTACAGACTTATTTCGAACAAACTTTCAATATGAATTCGAATAAAAATATATTCACTTCATAGTGATTGATTTTCATTCTGTCATGAATCAAAAGAGATTGATTATTATGTTTACATATATATATATATATATATATATATATATATATATATATATATATATATATATATATATATAAATATATCAAAATATAAATATTGAAACATAAAATAAAAGGAAAAATGTATTTTTAACAGTTAATAATATAATAATACATACATTTATAAAATTATATACAAATATGGAATTCATATTCAGTAATTTATATTAAAATATATTTAAATGATTAATTGATTTTTTTGATTAAAATCGATTTCAGTATTAATAATAGATACACATTAAAATTGTTATATAAATAGAGTGTATAAAACAAATATAATGAATTTGTTAACAGCATAAAAAACGCTTGGAGCATATTTCGTAATAAAAAATACATGGATATTAAATATCTACATGATAATAAAACGGTTGATTGAAACAAATTATTACTGTTTTGTTTAAATCACTGACTTGTTTAATTGTGAAAAAATTAAATTAGTGATTGAATGAAATGTGATTTGTTATGATTTAATTGTTTTACCCGACAAGTCAATTAAAAATATCATTTATAAATAAATATAAACAAATGTGTATATGTATATATATATTTTGAAATTACAACAAAGACATGCAAAAATATTGCATAAACTCATTGTCAGAAAATTATATAATTATTTAAAAAAATGTTATTAATTTGAGAGAATGAAAGTACTTTAAATATAAATATTAGTTCAAAAATAGCTAATAAATTTGATAGATAGACACTTTCAATTTGAGGTTTATGTTTAAATACTTATACATTCGCATCTAATTTCAATTAACATAAAGGAAGTGAAATTCTAACTTTACATATGTGATAGTATATTTCAATTTGAGTTAATTAAATATTTTAGTTCATAATTCTACAAAGTTTCTATTCAGGTAAATAACTTCGAATTTAGTTTATTTAATAGTTTAATATTCATTACACGAATATATACTTTAATGGTACATGTTTTATATATCTGTGTATTAATTCAGATTTTATTAAAATAATATTTTTTTAGGATTAATTTATAGTTATTATCTATATTAGTTTTATGCTGCAAAAAGATATATATATATATATATATATATATATAATTACTGATTAATATTTTATACTATAAATTATTTATAATTTATAGACATTTATAAATTTATAAGAGAACTTGGACTAATAATTGAAGTGAAATAGAGTTGTTAATAAAGAATGATGTGTATATAAAAGATATTTGTATTCTTTAAATCTTCCGGATAAATACAGAATGATTAAAGAGCGGTATGCTGTCAAGGTATATAACTGAACTGTCATAAATCGGTAAACAATTCAAATAAAACGAAGTAATGTCGACGATTTCAGTCGACGCAATCTTTTTAAAGACATCAACTTTGTTGACGCCAGTGAAAAACACAGGACTTGTGAAGACATGCGTCTTGTATTAATATATTTTTAGAAGTGAATGTACGGAATACTTTGTCTTTAACAAAGTCGTAAGCAGGAATTTTTATTTGGGGAAGAAGTATGTATGATTATAAACCGTGACTAAAATCTTACTTAACTTGTATGTAGAAAAAAACAATATGGAAAATATTGATAAGTAGATAAATTAATTCAGTTTTCATATCATACAGTAAATATTTATTCAAATTTAATGAGTTTATTAATAAACAGATGTTAAAAGTATCATAATTACATTAAAAAAACATTAATTTTGTCAATCCAGCTTAAAAGAAACTTGATATTGCTATTTATACTTCAAATTCATTTCTATATTTTTAATATGAATAAACCAAAAAGTTATTGTACTGTATTCTTAACTGTATTCATCTGGACGACACTTTTTTATGTCACATGAAAGCTAATTTCGTTCCTTAAGAGAAGTCCAGAAAGCTTTTACGTACGAAAAAAAAACAATTGGTCATTAAATGTATTCGAGATACAAGTTTCTTTTATGTTCACGTTAAAACTTATTGTATGTGTATAGAAGTGTTGTACTTGTTTTCAAGCGCTTCCTGTCTCTCTCTTTCTTTCTTTATATATATATATATATATATATATATATATATATATATATATATATATATATATATATATAAATGTATATAATTATTTACATTAATTTAATATATAATATATTTTTTTGTCAAAGATTAATTATAATATTATTCAGTGTGAAAATGATTACATACTTGAAATAAAAAAATATAGGCTAGTAAGTAAATAATCAATGTGTAATCAAGATGTTTGAGTCTAAAGTGAACTAATCTTGCATCTTAACACATTATTTCTTTATTCAGTGAAAACTTTTAATACATTTAAGCACGGATTACTGATAGCTAAAACTTCTTCATACAATCTCTTGTTTTCGAATTTGTTCTTGTAATCAGATGTATTTGAAATTATCAATTTCACGTAATCATATATATATATATATATATATATATATATATATATATGTACGTTATATTATACTATATATCATGGCTGGGAAATTTCTTTGATAATAAGAGTCACATATAATATTTTTCATACAATTTCGAATGTTCAAGAGCCAGAGAAAATATTATTTTAAAATTGTATTTATAAATATAAATAAGACAACTATATAGTAGACCTACTTATCAAAGCAGAATATGTTTAGTCATTTTTACAGTTAATAGTTTAAAATCTGACTATATTAATATTTTTTTAAATTATATTAAAATTACGATCAATGTTTTTAAAGCATACAGATAATAAATTCTATACGAAAAATGATACAGACTATAAATTAATATGTAGACTTATTGGTTTTCTGTAAAAACTCATGTTTATTTGACTGACTATATTTGAAGTTTATAATTAATTTTAATTAATTAATGGAATTCTATTAAAAGATTAAATATATGAAATAATTAAAGATGTCTTAATTAATATATTCTTCAAATATAACATGAATTTATGTGAATTCAAAGAAACCAGAAGACAGTAGTTAAATATAGATCTGAATACACGATTTAAATATCTTATTTCATTTTGTATGCTCGTTATATACACTTTATATTTCAGATAACATACATTACATATATATGTATTATTTTCTTTGAAATCCTTTAGTGATAATGTTTTTACACGTTTTTTCATTTAAGGATTAACTCTGTCTACTCACTCAAGACATCCTCAGTAATATTTTTCTACTAGTTGTCTGATACATAGCCATATGTTTGTTTTCGGTTTGGTGTTTTCTTTTTGTTTCGTCTACACAGTTGTTTTTTATCGCTAATTTCGTAGAAATACGGTTTAGGGTGAAACTTGACGATATATGCGTGTTTCGGATCGTCTTACGTATCATCTATTGGAATAGTACTTTTTTTAAGTACCTACGTTCAGTAGATGTTATCATATGGATGTTGAGGTCAATGAGTAGTCTTGAATATATTTTAAGACATGGGGTGCAGTATATTTAAAACCAACACCATATATATATATATATATATATATATATATATATATATATATATATATATATATATGTAAAATAAAACTGCAGACACTTATTCACTTAATAATAAGTGTATTTATTTTAAAATGAATAATAGACTGAATAGAAATATACCTTATTTTGAATCATATATATCGATACAAAGATTAAACTGTTTTGTGAATGAATTACATTGTTTTTTAGAGCACTGTTCTGTGTATGAATTACACTGGTACAAAATGTTAGACGTGGTACTGATGAACAATGGCTATCTTTCTAACATAAGGATATAACTTTTTCACATTTGTATATTTTATGTACAATACTGTTATTCGAATCTTAACATATATATGTACACATAATAATCGACTACTATTGTACATTACTGTCTGAAAAAACGAATTCATTCTTATTGAAAGAAATATTAAAATAGAATTACTAAGATTGTATGGATAATTATGTTTTTTTGTTCTCAATAATATGTTTTGTATTATTTCAAAAAATATTTCATTATGTATTTATCGAGACATTACTAACAGATTCAATTTTATTCCTTTTCCTTTCCTTTCCTAGTATGTAAATAACTTAATTAGTCACTATCTTAAGAATATTACTCAAAACAACAATATAAATGATTGTTTTAATTGATTCTGTATAGTATAGGTCGATATATGCTAAAAATAATAATTAATTGGCAACATTTCAAAACTTATTTATCAAATACTTTGTCAAACCGTACAGAAACATTGGCACAAGGTTAGTGTCTCCGAAATTGTTGCATATTTGTGCGTAATTATAGTATGGATATATAAATATATATATATATATATATATATATATATATATATATATATATAGATGTATGTGTATTCATAGTTATTAAGTGTTTGGGTCAATCGTTTGTGATTTAAAAAGCAGTTTTCTTTTGAACCTAAACTCGAAATAAAGATACATGAATCATAAATTGTTTAAATAGTTTTGCTTTGTTGAATTTAGTTTATATATTAGTTTATACTATGTGTATAAAAAGTATTGTGTAATAATTTTTTTCTATTGCAATGCTTGCAATAATTTACATAAATTATTTTTATTATATATATATATATATATATATATATATAATTTGTAGTGAGAAAGTATTTATTGACAATTTAATATTTTCAAAACAAAAAAATAGATCAAATTGAACCAGAAATTAAATTTATTATATTGTTAATTAGGTGAAATTTAATTAAATGCGCTATGGTAACTGACTGAATGTTAAAATCAAATTTATTTTACGATTGCACAAAACAATTCAAAAAAGATTCGACTTAAGTAACTATATAGTGAATCTTTTTAAGCAGAAAACAAATAATCATTCAGTATAAAACGAATATGTTTTTCTGTAAAGAAAATCAGATCAATGAACCAGTTTTGTTATGAAGTTCAATCGCTAAATATTTCATTTTTCGTACACAAAATGTAGAACGCATACTATTTTACCAGAGTTGCTTTTAAATTTCTCACCTTTACATAATCCGACATGTTTCATCAAACTTTTTATGATCTATATGAAGAATATGTTAGACAGCACTGTCAAAAACACATTAAATTTAAATACGTTTATGAAATGTTTATTTTCGTACTATGTGTAACAGCTAGCAGATAAAACATCACTATTATAAAATATGTCAAGTCAGTATACAAGTTGTCAAACAGATGAGGCAATCAAGATCAGTTCAAAGACTTGTATGTCATATTCAGAGATTATATATTCGCTATATTGCTATTATATTACTTTAAAGGATTGCAACAGTTTAACAAAGATCAGTAATGAACCGCAATTATATAGAAATTATTGTCTGCAAAATTGCAAAACCATACCATTTCATACATAGAAGTTATTTCCAAGTATATATATATATATATATTAAAATTACGTTTATTTTTAAATTACTACTTTAACGTGTATCTTTTTGAAAACAAAATCAATAAAAAAAAATTTTTATTATCAACCATAATATTAAAAACGAAGGATATTGTAAATACGAAGGAAATTTTAATAAAAAGTATATCTCTGTGTATCGCTGTCAACTGAATTCAATATTTTTCAATCATACAATTCAAAAAACAAAAGTAAATACATATCTCGTGCAGTACATAAATCGTTCATGTATATTTTTCAAGTATTTTTTCTCTTTAAACATACATACATATATATATATATATATATATATATATATATATATATATATACATGTTGTCACACATATACAATTTGTTTCAGAGTGTAGATTGAAAGCACACACGGAACAACAGAATATGTGTCGAATTACAACCATCGTCCGTTAATTGAGAAGCTGGGCACGTGGCGTGGCATGGTTCAGCGTTATCGGGGGAGGCAGACTGGCGCTGAAACAAGGCTGATGCTTCACCGCACAAATGCTTTCCACGGTGCACGACAATCATTGCTTGTAATCTGTCTTGCATGCACGACAGTGCACAAACACAGCCATATGCCCAATGCACACACACACACACACGTACGTGTATATATATATATATATATATATATATATATATATATATATATATATATATACACAAAATCCAGTAAACGCACATTCACGTACTGAAACAAAAGTTATTAACATTCCGAAGGAACAGAACCCACATTAATATTGACTGAAACGCTCATTTCAAAAAATATTCAATTAGTATCAGGTGATTTTTATGTTAGTTTCACTTAACTGAAAACCTTATACGGTAATTTAATACGTTAAATCGTTACATGTAGCTTCAGAAGTCTATTTACCGGAAGATAAACTAGACAAATGCTAGAAGCTCACGTATACAGAGTCTGAAATAATATTTGTACTACTATTGATTTTTTTTGTGTTTTTGATAGATGTATAAGGAACGTTTCTCTTAACCACTTATCAACTTGAGACACTTTTGTTGATAAATCATATTGATAATTAATTATATTTAATTGTTTCTATTTAGATTGTTGATTTTGATTTAATTTTTAATAATTATTGACAAGTTTTCATCTACACTTATTTCAATACAAAGAAAAAAACAGTTTAAATGTTTTAAGTGTTAGATTTTCGACTCGTGTCGATTGAAACAAGAATGCGTGTGATTAGCCCCGTCCAAACAGTAATGAATTTTCGGGCACAAATTGGTTTATTCAAGTTTTGAATGTCGTATACTCATTACATTATATTAAGAATACTCGACGCTATAACTGTATTTCAAAGTGTGTTTTGTAGAAGTGATTTTCCTCTTTCATTACAAAAGAATCAAATCTGGTTTTGGACGTTCTTTCAACAAACATCTTTTATTTTTCTTTTCTTTCTTCTTCGTATGTTTTTTTTCAAACGAATGTTATGTGTTTGCGTGCGTGTCTTTGGAGTGTAACTAAGGTAACCCACAAACTAATGATTATACGAAAAAAGAGCAGATAATGGAACTGTATATACTTTTTACGTACTTATTTACTATTTGACGAGACTTATTGAAAATATATGTGTAAGAAAAACTTAAATTTCATTCAAAATAATAACGTTGACACAGAATACGAGTCTTACTTTTTTTAAAGTTTATTTTTTAAAAAAGATGTATAAATCAACGACAGTGTCTTACAGGATAACCTTTTATATTCTAAGTATATAAATTTCTTAGAATATTTATTATAATTACTTATGTCGTAATTATTAACTTTACTGTTAGTTGTAATTGGTTTGAAAAGATAAAAATGTAATTTATTTTCGTCGCCTAACAAGAACAATCTGATTTTTTCTTATAGAGAAATGGAGAAGGAATAATGAAAATTTTCAGTTTGGGTTGCCGGCCGGAAATCAAAATCACTGCTATTCGAATAAAATAAGGTTGTTGGAATCGATTAAGTAATAAATCTCGGTAGTTATTTTAACGAAAGTTTTTCCTGTGTTGAATATTCGTTGTTACATTACACCGATTGAAAATCTTGTAATACATACATACATACATATATATATATATTAATTAAAAAAAATCCTCTCTCTAATATGACGATCTAACTACAGACCTGGACCACTCTTTATATATATATATATATATTCAGACTTATAAAGTATTATATATACCTAGATAATGTGGCGAATTAACTAGTTTGCAGAACTGAATACAAAACGTGCTACTCTTATTGGACAACAGCTTATAACAAAGTAAACCTAAGGAAGATTTAACGATTATAATAAATAAAATAGAATACATTGACACAGTCTTTTGAATATAATTTAAATGAAGTAAGTAATAATGCTACAATAGATTAAAATGAGTATATTTCTATTACTTCTTTTAAATTATGATAAACATGATATGTTGTAAAGTCTTGAATATTTCTAGAATTATTATAATATTTTTAATAATTAAAATGTTATGAATATTGAATAAAGCTATTCTTGTTATATTGTATATGTAAAAAGTTTAAAAATATTTACTGTAAGTAATAAAATTTATTAATTATTATTTGTAAAATCGATTCTTGTATAGTTATACTTTTATATATTTTATATGAGTCTATGAAAATTAAAATATATTTCTGTACGTATTATATTTCAAAAAAAAATAAGGTCTCGTATTATAATAAAAATATAATTTGTTATGCAATTATTATCAATTACAATATGATTTTCCTATAAAAACAGTGCTGAGATATTTTATTAATAAATTAATACTGAAATTGTATTTATTTTAAGTAACCATAATGTTATTTATCTATTAGTAGTATTTATATTTTTAAGATTTTAAAGTACGTTATTATGAAAATGTTAATTTTCTATAGTTATTGGGTTTAATCTTTGGTTACATCGTTAATTGGCATCATAAATAATTTAATGTGTTCTTTTTCTACATCAAATTCAATGTAGAAGAGAAAAATCAAATAAGATTTTTCATTAATGAAAAAAATTCATAACTGAAGAACATCCAATCGAAGCGTTAAAATATTCTTGTATCATAAACACGAATCTTGTTCCATTTCGTTACCAAATGAAATAAATCTAATCTCAAACTCGACGCCGTGATTGGATCAATCTGAACGGAGAGAAAAAAGAAGGGAAAAAAAAACAAAATTAAATGGCCGTTAACACGACTATTATACAGCGAAAGTATAGTAGAGAACACTACGGTGGAGCCAAAAGAACTGGAAATTGTGTAGGAAGGAAGGAAATAACGCGGGGTATATTATAGCGAAGGATGAGATCTATATAGGGTGGTAGTGACGTGACCGCCGGGGGGCTAAAAGGACTTCCGACGCTAGCCGGAAGTGCTGATTTCACAGTTGCGCCGGAGTGTCTGGCACGCCGCATTTCCTGTGAACAATTCTTTAAGGATGAACAGGCGATTGGTCAGTTGAAGGTGTTTCAACGCCTATTCCGCGTGAAATGAACATGTCAAGATATTCATGCAAGCAGGAAGGATCTTTTATGACAGGATAATGGATGAAAGGACAGTGGCGGATATCAGTCGCGTGGTCGAACGAAAAAAATTGATTCTATTTTGAGTTTGTCTCGTGATTAAATGTTCAGAGATTGAGTAAATATTGACCTCAGCAAAGAAAAGTGTCGATAAATAAAATGGTATAGTGTTATACGTTTTAGAAAAATCTTATAGATTAACTACCTTTCTTGATGTGTTTTTTAATTCATTTTCATTGTACACCTGCTGGTATTATTTTTAACTACGGTTTATAAATGATTGTTTTTGTAACATTCTTTTAAAATTTCCTGTCAGAATTATCAAGTCGTTTCAATTACATGCGTAGGAAAAGACAGAAACAATACAATTGTATACATTGTTTATGTAAGTCATACATTGATGTTTCTTAATTTTATAAAAACTAAGTATTTGGCAAATTTCTAATAATATTGCACTTTCTATTTTTTAAAAAAATAGACATAACCTATTAATTAATTTTTACATTAATATTTAATATTCATTGAAAATATATAATATTTTTTCGTGTTCCTAATTGAAAATTAATTTAATATAAATTTGTCATATTAACTAACTCTGTATAATTATACAGCATTTTTATTTACACTGAATAAATATTTTAATTTCATGATTATATGATTTTGAATTCAATTATTTTTTAATTCACATACATATATACATACATACGTATATACATACATACGTGTATATATATATATATATATATATATATATATATATATATATATATATATATATATGTATACATATAAACGTACATGGAAATCAACTTATTTAATTATTTAAATAGTACACAGCATATTATTTTAAAACTTTATATTTAATGAAATTAGTACAATGTATAATTAACGAAAAGTCTGTTTCGTTTCGCTTTTTTATATATATATAATTAAGTAAATAAACCTATTTGTTTCAAAATCAAATTAAGCCATTTGGTGTACATTGACGAGAATTAGTCGACCGTAATTTTTGTAGCCTTTGCTTTAACGAGGAGTAATCGCTATGTATACGAATTAAATGAGTCCAGTATGTTTTACGATGGACAGGGAAATTTCAATTGATGAGAATTTGATGAAATGAAGAAGTGTTTAATACTGTATGTAGGGTCATATTTAATATACTTGTTTGCTTTAAAGTGCTTTTTTCGTATATGAAAAATATAAACTAATTAAATGAAGATATATATATATATATATAAATATATTATACACATTTAAAATATATTACGTTTTATTTTATATACAACCTTTATATTAAAGAAAACATGGGCAATTTTATTTTTATATAATTTATTCTGACAGATATTTTTTTAAACTTTATTTTAAATATTTAATTTTATACAGACTAAACTGTGTTTCTTTTAATAAATTTCTGTTTGTAAACTATCATACATTTAGAGTAGTTGTATATTTTATAAGAACATGTTTCAATTCTTTCAAATATTAATTCTTACCATTTACATAATACGTCTGTAAAAGCATTCACTTTTCGAATATGATTTTTATATATATATATATATATATATATATATATATATATATATATATATTGTTCGAATAAAATTCATTTAAAAAAAGTTCAGTTCATTTTTTGCAATGATCATATTTTTCAAGTCATTAGAACCATTAAAGTCTATATAAAAGAAACAGTATTTGAAAACAGAAGTGTATGAAAAATCTTCACATGTCAAAAAGGTATTGTCAGGTATGTTGAAAATCCCAGCCGGGAAATTCAATCAGGTATAAAACTACAAGAATGCAAACTAACACAAATCTGGATGCGCAAGCAGGGTTGGTGCGTTGTATTCATAACAAAAGGGTAACATTTATCACGATAGAACATGAATCATACATATGTGACACCCTGAGGCATGGGTATGTGTATATATATATATATATATATATATATATATATATATATATATATATGTGTGTGTGTGTGTGTGTATGTATGTGTACGTATATACACAGAATGGATATATCTACGAGGGTGGGTAAGTCACGTAGCCTACCCAACGAAAACTACCCGAAGGTTTAGATAGAAAAGAGGTCACGCATAACAGGAGAATAATAAAAGCGAATCATCGCGGTGTGCCCCCGTGACCGTCGTAACCAACGATGACGTCATGCTATTCTGTTAACATATGATATTTTATCGCGAATTTCATATTTTATTTTATTTCGATATTTTTGCCGTTTTTCAAAAAGGTAGTCTATCTTCCCCTGTGACCTATAACTAATAACGACTTATATATATATATATATATATATATATATATATATATATATATATACATATATACATATAAACATACACACACACACAGTAAGCCATAAATTTTCGTTTATGTTATCATATAAAAGATAATATCAAGTACGGAATTAATCTTATATATTTTTAAATTTTAGAGTCTATAAATGAACATATTCAGTTCAACAGATAATTAATGTAATGCTATTCCATTATTGATAAAAAGTATGTATTAACTAATAGTTGTAACTGAACAAAAAAGTTACAGAATTTAAAAACATGTGAATAAAAATAATTCGGTCGTAAGATAGGTCATGAATATATATATATATATATATATATATATATATAAACAAACAAAGAGAGGAATAGTGAGAGAGATTAAACTAGTGAAAAGTTATGTTTTCAGTTTAAAAACATAGAATACAAACCTAGATAATAGAACTACAATAAACAAAAAAAGTAATTGATCAATAACGCTTTAAATAAATTAACAAATATTTCTGACAAATTGTGCAAAGTGTGTATAAACAACAAAAAATCTAATTAATATGAGTTTTAAACATTCTAAATTTTAATAAATAAATTACATTTTGTTCTCTTAAAATTCTTATATGAAATTTTATATTACGTGATAAGTTCAAAAGATCCTTAAGATATCATGTTATAAATATCTCAACTATTCAGTATTTGTTAAGTTTTCAAATAGTTCTTGTATATTTATACATGTATAGCCACATAAGTATGTTTATTGCTTGAAAAATAACGAGGCGCGAGGTAACTGAACGCATAAGGCGAATTGCGAAAAATATAAAACAGCGAAAATAAATATTTAGAAACGAAACAGGAAGCTATATGTACATATAGTGAAATTCAAAATTTCGAATATTTAACAACTCAAATATGTAAGGAGTTCATAAATATTTGATAAATGATTGTTAAGAGTTGATAAATGATAGTTAACATTCCTCTATTCTATCATCGCTTTCATATATCTTACAACAAATCATTATATTTCTTTGATATAAATATATATATACATAATTAACAAACCTTATAAGCTTTTTATAAATTAGTGAATCGACAAAAAATGTCAATTAAAATATTATACTAACATTATAGTAATTATACTAAAAACAATAAAATATATAAGTACAAGTATGTATTTACTTACTGTTGAAATAAATTGTCTCCATAATTGTCACAGCTGTTCACACGTCTATATTGTATAAACAAGTAATTAATAATTCATTTCAGTGAGTAGAATTTCAATTTATCTATTATATTTAGAATAAATCCAGCAAAAACAAGAAATGAAATATTATTTCATTTCTTCAAATGTGAGAAATTTATTTTTTTGTAATATATATATATATATATATATATACATATTTAGACACACAAATTGTTTAAATATTTGTCATACTCAGAAATGGTATTTTTAATTTGTAAATATTTCTTTTATGAATATATATATATATATATATATATATATATATATATATATATATATATATATATAATGTTTCAATCACATTTATGATTTCAATAATATTATTTCACAAATAAAAATATTATTAATCAACAGAATCATATTTTGAAAGTGAAATTAGATTTGAATACTTTTTTCTTTTATGTATAAACAATATGCAAATAAAATTCATTTCAATTTAATATTTATGAATGTTATAGACTTAGCTAATTTGTATTCACTAGAAGTGTGTTTTTTTATATTAAAAAATATATTTTCACAAAATTTTTTTCTTGTATCATGAAAAGTATTGTTTAACTTTAAATAATAATTAATAAAAATTGAAATTGATTTTTCATATAACGTTATATGAAATATTTACAAACGTATGAATTAGTATGTGTACATATATATATATATATATATATATATATATATATATATATATATATATATATATATATATAAATTTATAAGGCTAAAAATTAAAAATTCGATCAATCTCAATCAGGACAGGCAGAATAAGTTTTTAGTTCGCGAAAATGTATACTTTGTATTCATAAAATTCATTTAGTCCATGCGATTTTATTAATAGAACATATTAAAATTTTGTTCGTAGTATAAAAGTATGTTTGTAGAATATCTAATAATCTTCCAGTCAAATTAAAATCCAATTTGTTCTGAAATTAAATAATCTTTATTTTTTAAACTAATTATTGAGTATCTTTGACAGTTTTCAAAAACTGTCATAGGAAAAGTCCTTTCAGGTATTTAAATGTATTATGTGGAATGACATTTATATGCTTCAGAATTCATCAAATAGGAATTTAATGAAATAAAATTGTTCACGATGATTCGCAGTGAAACATATTCAGATTCCGTTGCATGCAATTCATGACTCATCCATTATATACAGTTGTTTGAATGTGAATTAGACTTTAATAAAATTAAACAGTGATTAAATTAAGAACCAGACGTCTTTCATTAATTAACACCAAATTGGATTATCACGCATATATATATACATATATATATATATATATATATATATATATATATATATATATATATATATATACATTTGTAATATTTTGTGTAAGAAAATATATTATTAATTTATGTTTGTCCACACGTTTGTGACTGATAAAAATATTGGGTTATATATATATATATATATATATATATATATATATATATATCTAATCTGACAATAATAATTTACATATGTGAAAAATATCAATTTGTGTTCAAATTTACTTTCATATGTGAATTTTTTTACTTCACAAATCGCCAAAAAATATTTCTGATTAAAAAAGTTCAATAAATTATTATTGATTGATTTTATTGTTCGTTATGTACATTGCGATGCCATCATTTTAAATTTAGAAATGTTGTATGAGACATCAGAGCTAAAATCTCTTAACTAGAAATCAGATAGTTTCGAAATTTGACAATAGTTATTAATATTAAACCCGATCAATATAATTTGCTTCTAAAAACATTTCTTATGTTATTATCTACATTCAAATATTGTGCTAGTGATATAAATATTTTTCTATGTACTATGTATAAAATAAAAAAAATAAATACTGACTTTATAATTCTATATGATTCAGAATATCAGTTTATAAAAGTTATATTAAAAAAATTAGCTTGTCCTTTTTCTTATTACTTGCAGCGCTTAAAAGTGTGAAACTTCTGAGGTGACTACATGATGTATTGATTTTAATATATATGAGACGAGTGAAACGAGTCGAGTATAGAAGCTGAACTGCTAGCCTCATTCATTCCAATCATTCATTCTGTGAGCTCTCGCGTAGAGCTTTTTTTTATTAGTGTCTCGTAAACATGATTGTTTTATGTGGTTTGAGGATATCAGTTGCTAGACCAACTTTCTCTTAATCGATCTGTTATACATTGTTTTCTTATTAAAAATCGATTTAACATGATATATGAAATATTGATCTATTGGTGATAGCTCGGGCTTTCTTCAATATATTATATATATATATATATATATATATATATATATATATATCACAAAGGATAAATTTAATTGAAACGTATCAAAGAAAATAAATATCATTTATAAAATATATATAAGAGTTTAGTTTGATATCAGTTAATTCCTCAAATTTATATTTAATTTTCTTTTTATATATAAATAACGTTATTTAAATTATGTTTCTTATATATAAATAATTATTAAATAAAATACAAATTTACTAATGTAATAAAAATATGACAACAATTCGAGTAGTTTAACCTTTGATATTTGATGGATGGTTGTTTTTTGTGTACGGGGTGTGTTCCATGTACACGCTTATGGATTTATGTACATACGTATGTATATATATATATATATTTAAATGGGGTATTTTAAATTAAATTTGATGAAATATTTAAATCGATATGAATAAAAAAGGACAAAAAGTTGATAAGCAAATATCTATAACTGTACTAAGGGTAAATAACCGAGATACGAACTTAATACTAGTCGACGTTTAGACGACTATTACACAACTGCTTTGGTTTAAAATATTCACATCGACATGTGTAAATGGAGCATTAAATTATTCTACGAAAAATGGTGGGATTTAATTGAAGCCGAACGCAATATGCAGGAGAGCTATTGCTGTACATTGGCTTTCTTCTGTGCCCTTTGTACGAGCAGATGTCTTGAGAAGTTTGTCGTTCCTTTCTAGCTGTGATATTAGTTGAGTCTGGTTTACACAGAGTATGTTTCCGGACAAAATATCTCTTTTTTTTATCAAGGAAGTTATAGACTAGGGAACATAACATATATCTATCATCTACCTATCTATCTATCTATCTATCTCCCTATATATATATATATATATATATACATACATACATGTGTTTATTACAAATAAATTAATTAATGCTAATGTATTTTGTTACTGATTTTCTCAAAGATTTACTTAATAACGAAATTAAGTTAAAATAAAATCTTTTTTTGTTTTTGTTTGAACTTATTTATAACAAAATTTACTTTAGATTTAATGAATGGTAAATATAACTATACAATGACAGTAATTTTCTTTTAACAGAATTTATTCTTTTCACATAGATTTTCTTATGTTTACTGAAAAAATTTAATTGAATGAAAAGTGACAATAGTGCAAGTGAAAATTATATTTTATATTTTATTATTATATTATTATAATAAAATATAAATATTATAAAATACAATAATATTTTATTATTATTATATTTTATAATTGATTTCTAAAGATCAGACAAGATTTTCTTCAATCTGGTGAAACACTAATTATATATTTATCAAATAAATAAATAAATTAATAAAAATCTTTATAGAGGTTTCACAGGTAAAAAAATTATTACAGTAATATTAGACGAATAATATTTTCATAAATTTGCATGCATGCATATTATATATATATATATATATATATATATATATGTTTGGATATTTAATAAAATATTATGTACTATAAAAGAAATGAAATGTCATTTAGATTCTGAATTGCATGTAAAAATGTATAATTTGCTGTGTAAGCGGGGCCTTAACCGAGTCGAACGCGTTGATCTTGAACGAAAATGCTGAAACAAATTTCTCTTTTCCAAACGAATTATAACAGATTTGGGAGTACTTCCGTTTCCACACAGATAGCAAACATCCGTGGCAAAACGAACCGTCTGTTGCCAGTCATGCTTGCCAACATAATATTTAAAATATTTCTGAATTGCTTACAACAAATACTTCTTCGTTCTATATAGATGCAGAAGAGATTTTTGAACACTACGTAGTTTACTAATCGCTAGTTTATATTATATTATCCTGATTGTCTTAATGATTTGATTTACTTAATGAGGCAATGTTCATTTAATTTCATTTAAAATTAAATAATAAACGTCAGCAGATCTCATCAAAATTGGATTTAGTATATTATACCTGTGTTGGAGTATATTTCAATTTATATAAAATAAAGTAGTATTATTAATTTTTAATTTTGATACGGTTTCTAATAAGATAAAATAAAAATCCATACTGTAACAGTGTTGAAATACTCGTTATAGTATTTCTTTTATCGAACTTTTTATTATATAGAATTCGAATTCTTTCTATAGCTTTAATACCTTTTATATATTTTGTGAAGATTTTTTGCAATTCGATTTCTCTAGTGTTCAAGATTTGATTTATATCGAGGCGAAATGCTTCGTATAAGAATTTATTTCTAATCTCACGTAATCCTTTGTAATATCTAAGGATATATTTTTCATTAAATCCATGTTACACAATATACAAATGATATTTTCTTCATTAAATCATGTTTCATTTGGTTTCTATTTTCCAATAGTTACAATACGTTTGTCAATTTCAAAACATTCATATAAAAATATAACAACTGTGTACCATCTTACTTGAATATTTTAAAAGAATATTTTTTGTTATATACTTGAAATTTGTATATTTTTAAGTACACTATTTAGTTAGTTAATTAATCTATTGTCAGTAGTATGTCGTGCTCGTTTATCTTAAAGTTGTTAGCACAATTACTTCAAGCTTAACTGACATAATTACTTCATACGAAATTTGTGAGGTATTAAACGTTAACCGTAGATTGATGCATACTATCATAAACTTCTTATACCTATCTATATACGTAGACCCTCTTTTTACTTTAAAGTATTTACGATAAATCAACAGAATTTTTCTATATTTCAATCAATGATCAAACTAAATTTGTATAGAAATACAATGAATAATTCACAAGTTATATTTTAACATATGATAAATAAATATTTTGTTTAATACTTGAAAATAATTGTGTAAAATTTAAACAGATCACAAAGTATTGTTTAAATTTAATATTTAATTACATTATGAACACAGATTAACAACGGTATCTGTTCAAATATTAGCAATTGATTTTGATCTGACAAAATAAGTGATTATTAATTTAAATTTAATTTCATGCATGACCATAAATCAAAGAATATAATCAAATAATACGTATAGAAAATTCTCTTACGGAAATTGTGTGTCTTCTAACTGGATGAGATTTAATGGAAAATAAATGAAATATATCTAATGTGTACGTGTATATATATATATATATATATATATATATATATATATATATATGTATGTATGTATGATCATTTTAAAATAAATGTTTTTTAATTGTTATATTCAAATTAATTTCCTATTTTTTAAAAAAAATCAACAAGAATTTGTGTGTTTTAATTACGTACATTCAATATATATATATATATAAATATTAAAAAACATTTTTTTAATAAATATTTGATTATTTAATTTAAAAACTAATTGAAAGAAAATGAACCATTTTACATACGTGTGTTTGTTTGAATGAAAATTAAATTATATTAATATTTTAAATTGTATTTTGGAAATTATTCCGATAAAATACTAAATTGGCTATTTGTAGTACATATACACTTAACTTATATAAAAAAATATCGTTTGATAAATATATTATCAATTTTCATTTTGAAACCATAATATCTATAAATAAAAATAATAAGATCAAACGATATTCAGATGAAAAAATATCTATATAAAAATGTATACAAACTGTAAAGAGACACTCGAATAGATGAGAAAAAAAACAATAAAAATATTAGATCTTATACGATGTAAAGTATTTGATGTATATGGTAAATGTATATATAGAGATATGTATGATGAATTTGAATTGCGTGAAAATCTATCAATAAAGATATTCACTAGACTATTTAAATAAAAAAAAAACGAAATTGAAACGGAGCTAGTTGAATATAAAATTGTTGAATGTAGAACAAATAACGTATATGCGAGGGGAGCTGATCTGTAAATAAAGAACAGAATTGTCAAGACTTCACGAAATCGATATCTTCGCATCAAAATAGCAGTAATTGGTAGTCATGGTATTCAAGTGTTTATAGGATGGCTGTCTGAAAAATGTTAAAGCACATAAATGAGATTAAACACTATACTGACGGAAACACTTGTTAAAATATTGAAAAAACGTTACGAATACAAATACGTATTTAGTAAACATACCATGTATGTCAATAACTGTATATTTGTACATAAATAAATACGAGATTTTGACAGAAAATCTATTTCTAAACTAGGAACAATGCTGTAATAGTAACAATCAGGCTTTAATCATACGATTTCATTTTAAATGTAATCCATTTAAAGGTACTGTATTATAATAAACGTATAATAATAATATTTATTACACTGATAAACAATTATTTTATAAAATTATAAAAAAAAATAATTAAAATTCATGTTTAAATTATAATCTAAATAAAATCTGTACAAGTAATAAAATATTAAAGAAATCATCTTTAATGTAAAAAAAATATTGATGAATATTTACGATTTTCATATATATATATATATATATATATTCATACCATAAAATGAAACTTGGCTTCAAATATTCATATCTAAGTATATAATGTTCTAAATATACCTTTTGTCGAAACATAAAAATGATAAGTGTACATTTAGAATATTTTAATGCCTACAAAAAGTGATAATTTTCCTTGAATCGTTTTATTACTTCATTCTCTTTCCGTGAAAAATATTCACTTATTTTTATTTATGATATATGTATATATATATATATATATATATATATATATATATATATATATATATATATATATATATATGTTTATAAACGAACATTTTAAAAATACTATACGATATTTTTAATAGTTGAAACAGAACATAATACTATTTTCACATTAGTATATGACTTCAGGGAATAAGGATATAATAACTAGCGACAATACGTTTTCGAAAATTCAAATTTCAAACTAATCTCTCATATCGCAGAGGAATACTCATCCTCTTGCGCATATCAGAACAGCTTCAACCTTCAGATTAACAACCTGTTTCGATGTTGGAAGCGCCATATGCATGTACATACATACATATATCATGGTTTGATATTAAAAAGAACCTTCGGGGAACCTTTGTCGAAAATAATTATTTTTGATGTAATCTTTGAACATTTTCCATTAATATCTAAATACTTTCTTTTTAAAACAAAAACATGAATGGTCATTTAATAATTTATCTGTGCAGGTTTTATGGAACAATAAACAAACACATACACACACACACACACACATATATATATATATATATATAATTTTAATAAATAAACCTGTTGAATAAAATCACAGATGAATTCTAACTATAAACAATATAATGTTTTTATAATTACCTACATGGAAATATTTTTGACTCATACAAAAAAAATGCTCTTATTTGCTTCTTTTCCATCTTTAATTCAATAACTTAATTTGAAGCAAAATTAATAATAAAACCAAAGTCAATATTACTAAAATACATACCGAAAAATGTACTTTAAGCTGATATTAATATAAACACGACGAAATGACACCTACATTAAAAAAAATTAAAGTTAGAATTCAGAAAATAAAAACCGAAATTATTTTTTAATAACCTAATAGATAAGTATGATTATTAATATTACAATATATATATATATATATATATATATATATATATATATATATATATATATATATGAGAGAGTAAAAAACGTATTCTATTAATATTTGTAACTAGATCCGTACCTGTACAAAATATATGTTAACGAAATGTATATACAGGAATATATCTACGAGTGGGAAATATAATATCAGTTACAGTGGCCATAAAAACGGTGCTAAAACACTAACTTTTCTATATATATGTAATTTTATTCAGTCCGTAATAGTACTGTATCCTATCTTGTATGCAAATATAATAACACAATTAATTTTAGAACATATTCTTTGCAAAATACCATTTAATATTTTTGTGAAGCTGCGTTATAAAATTGCTTTATTATTCTTAAATATGTTAAGAGATGAATTCGTATACACGCTATAATCTTTTTATTATTATTATTATTTGTCTAAATTTTTTAAGTATAGTATTATTAAAATCAAAAGAAAACGTGTTTGTTATAAATCTATTTGAAAATATTGATAAAAGTCTAAATTGAAATATTCGAATGAAGAATGCAAGAAATAGACATATTTAAAAATCAAACACGTTCAAGAGTTTCAAAGAGAACTGAAAAGAAACGTTCGTTTTCATGTTGTACATAGTTGATTATTGATACGATTGAATTGAATATATTTAAGTTCTCAATGAATGGTAATCAATTATATTAAAAATATGACAAATAGATTATGTAATATTAATTATTAATTAGTATAATTTTGATAATAAGTTTGAAATTATTTAAAAAATAAAATGATTTGTAACAATTATGTGATTATTTATATAATAATGTACATACATTATGAGATTTGAATATAAAAAATATAAATATTTTTATAATCAGTAAATAAATAACATAAACATGTATCATGTTGCAAAATATTTATTTTTGAACGTCGAATTATTTCACTGACGTTATCAATACTATTCAGAATTGTAAACAGAAAATTTAAAGTTATTTCAGAATCAATAATGACGACGTATCTAGATACATCTTAACGAAATGAATTTTAATTTTGGATAGATTATTAGTGTGAACATTGAGTAGAAAATTAACATTATATAAATAATGAAATTAATATTCAAAGATAACTTTTTGTTCGTTTTAATTTAGAAAAAAATTATTATTCTATAGATGTTATCGTTTTATACGTTCTTTTTAAAAGAGAAATGTTCTTAAAAATCAATGTTTCAATTTCACAACTAAAGGTATTAAATATCTTTATATTGCTTGACAATATTCAATGATTTTTTTCTGAATGGTAACTCAAGTAAACAAGGCAAAATAAACTCGTTTCGTTTACATTGTTGATTTGATCAACACTTAAATTATACGTTTCAATATTTTCACTGAATTTCGCAACGAACGAACTAATTTTGTTTCCTTCTGCCAATATCATCTTTTTTATACTTCTTTAAACATACTTCACAAGTTTTTTTTTTATTTATATTTCAAATAAAACATTTTTAGATAGATTTTATTCCATTGTATTCGGTTGCAATTATGTAGAAATATAGAAAGTAAATATACTAAGTTAAATAATCGTTATTTAATTAGTTTGAGATTTTCGCATTCTACACACACTCACTTTAAAAACTTATTAATATAATTTTAGATACTTGTGTATATATATATATATATATATATATATATATTTATAAATGTGTATTTTAAAAGAAACATAACTTTCTTTGAATTACTATTAGGTACCTCCTACCTAAAAGCAAATCTCTCGTTTCGTGCTTTAATATTAACATAACTTTTTTACGTTTAATTTCACGCTAAGTGGAAGGGTTTATTATAATATCCGTCATTATAATATAATAGTGTATATAAGTACTGCGAAATGTTTAACAGAGTACTGAAAATGTGAACATTTGCTTGAACACACAATACAATAATTAACGTGGAAATGACTGTTATACTAGTATTGTGTGTGAAAGTTTACAAATGAAAAAGTATTGAATTCTCAAAGAACTTATGACTTCGTAGATTTGAATAAGAAAAGTTAATAAATAGTTATAAATATATACGAATATATATATATATATATATATATATATATATATAAGTTGACGTTGTAATATATTACTTTAATATAATCAACGTTTATTTAGATATTTTGAATGTTATATTCCAAACTGACTAAAAGTTAACAACTTTACAGAAAATGTTACATTACGTGGGATGAAAAAATAAATTCATTTGTGAAAATGAATTTAGCCATAGTGTCAGAACTGTATTATTATGTTTACTTTGAAGTTAATAATTTTCAATAGTAAACTGGCTATTTTATTTTGAAAATCAATATTCTAGGATTAAAAAATCAATTTTAATATTTCATAATTTTTCTATGTGAAAGTTCAGAATCTGTTGACATAATATAATTAAAATTAATATCGTATGTTGGATAAAAAATTAAAGTTGATGCCAAATTAATTAATTCAAAAATCATATAAAAACCTATATATATATATATATATATGTTAAAAAAATTATATACATACATATATATATATATATATATATATATATATATATATATATATATATATATACAAACACATGTGTTTTATTTTTCGTTTTTTAAAATGAAGAGATATGATAGTTTAAAGCTTGAAAAATTGAATAGTTAATAATAAACCAATAAATGAAACTTATATATTGTTTGGAAGAGTTTTTCACACATATTATTTTCAGAAAAAAATGTATCCGATTCATCGTAAAATTTATTTTGCAAAAACAGCGGAGTTTAGGGTCAACGATTTAAAACAAAGAACTGAAATAAAGTGGAAAAGGCAGTTAAAGAAAAACGTCTGTTGAAAGAACAGAATTTAATCAATTTGTTTTTAAACTGTAGTGGATTTAAAATGACATTTCATTGGAAACTTTAGTATAGAAATTAATTTTGAACGCTTATATTATGAGAATAAATTAGATTACAATCGGCTGTTAATATTTCATCTTTAATAGATATTAATTCATAAACATTATGAATATAATATGAAACATATAGTATGTGAACAAATTTGCTTTTAAGATAAGTGTAAAACGTTTAAAGCAATTTTACACATATAGTTTTTAAGTGGAAATATTACAATACGTGTTTAATTTCCAAAAAAATCGTTTTACTGATCAATTATTTGATATTTGAGCCATTAAAAAATGAATATACATATGTTACAGTTTGTGATTTTTTCCATATTTTTTTTTTACTCTAGTCAACCTCAGATTAAATTCTGTTAATTAAAAATTATGTTCTATAGAGTCACATATATACGCACAGAGTAACACGATTTGTCTCGTATAAAAAGCCATGAAAATATCCTCTAATCATTTAGAGTACCGCAATTATACAGAGATCTCTTTTATTGGCTGTTATGATATGCTATAACGTCAAAATAAAACAAGTGTTCTTTTTTATATATTACATATTGACGTATATTGTTTCACTGTATATTTATTGCATGCTTATGTCCAAATCTGCATTATTTGTTAAGTGATCTTATTTATAAAATATAAACGTTTATTAATGAAACAAGTGTCAAAAGAGAATAAACGTACAATAGAAATTTTAACAAATACATATTCATTGTATGTATATTTCACTCGAAAAATGATTGATATTAAACGCTCAATGTCATAAATTCGCGATAAGAGAGTTATATGTTCGAATCTAGTCTTTTCATTTCAATCATCTTTTATTGTATTATAATATTTGAAAATGAATTATATTTTCATAGTGGAAAGATATTATTTTATATTTACAGTAAATACACATTATTTCATTACGTTCTATTTTTTAATATATTTAATAAAATTTAAATATATAAAAAGCGTGTTTTGTTATTTAAATTAACTTTATGAAAACAAATTATTACATTATTTTGATATTAAAATAGTAATTAAGATAATATAAAAATAAAATAATATCTAATGCAGTAATATTTTAAACACGTTTTGTTTGTTCGTTCGTTTATTTTTTTATGAGAAACTGAAACTAAAACGTACTTAATGCTAAGTATGTAATATAATTTTTAATTGAAATACTTAAAATTTCTGCAGTTCACATATATTTCGTATAACATTAAAGTATACGAAACGTTTCCCCTAATCATTTTAATAATAAATGTATGCAAATGTTTAAAAATAACGTTACAACGTCAAAACGTTCAATGCATACGAGATGAATTAGAACATTGTAATGATAATATCTGTTTTTTTAGAGAATGCTGCAAATGAATATTATTTTCGTTCCCTTAATAGATTTTCACCTTAATGTGCTATTTTAAAATGGGGATAAATTAAGATTAATTATTATCATTTATTGTATTATCTGTTTCTAATAATTTTTAACTTCAATTCGTAATCTTTTTTATTAAGAAAAGAAAAGGTAAATATTTGATACTTTAAATCGGATAACTTTTAACGATTTAAATAAATGAACCATGAACGAATCTTTTCTTTGTAAAGAAAGAAAAACTAACCCGTTCGAGTTCTTTTAACATTTCACTATGTCTGTCAAGTTTGAAATGCCTGTTCAATATGAAACGTGCAGCTTTTCTTTGTATACTTGCTATATCACGCGTTTTAGTTATAAAATATGGATCACGCACGTTGCTACAATATTCTTGTAAAGGGATTATTTGTGACAAGTAAGTTCTTTTTTCAGTTTAGGACTGAAATCCTTTATCATTCCCAATACAAAATTTACAGTTTTGTAACCATCAATATCTAGAATGTTTGTATACAATTCATTCGTTGAAAATAAGTTAAATACAAGCCGCAGACAATTCTAATACCCAATACTTTAAAATTATTCGAACTGTGTTGATAATTAATTGTAATTTTAAATATTTTCTTAATATTATTTCTGGATTTATATGTTGATAATATATTGTTCCTAAATATTGTAAATGCATGACTTTATTTTTAAAGTGTTAGGTGGTGTGCATTTTTATTTTATATACTTAATTATAACATATTTGAGTATACTTTCAATATGACAAAAAGTGCTATAAAATATATAAACGAAAATTATATCAATAATGTATGTTAGAGTTCGTATTACTTTTTAACTAACATCTAACTGCATAAATTGCACAATTTTCGTTGGAACGAAACTGACTTAAACGTAACCCCTTTTATATTGAAAAAACCTAACCGACGATATAAAACCGCTGTCTTTAAAATCGATTTATGAAAATAGGATCGGCCTTTGAAAACTTTATGCAAATGAACATTTTTACACTGTCACATTGATGACAACATTGACATAGTTTAACATTAAAGATTCTTCTAAACTTTTTGTCGTTCAGATGCTAATGGACTCTGATAATTTTTCCATCGCATCACATTACTTATCTGATGTTCCCACTGCTGTTCTTTTATACAGATATTGTGTCGGAGTTTATTTTCATTTTTTTTTCTTTCTTCGGCCAATTATTTTATACGTTGTAGAGTTTTTTAATAGTCTTTTATTATTATTGAACTTCAATGAAATGAACTGTATATTTAAAACGTTAACAATGTATTCATAAGTTGAGAATTTTATATTAAAATCGCCGAATCATTATTTATTTTCTTTACTCAATTATAGTATTTTCATTATGATGCAATGGGTAAACATCTACATTATTTACTTTATTATTTACTATAAAAACACAATTTCTTTATAAGTGTCACTATTTTTTAAGTAATATTTAAAATATTATTTTATAGAAAGTATTAGCAGAATAACAGGATAAATAAAAACATTCATCTTTTCTATTATTTTTACTTTTATAAGATGTATGAAATAGAAAAAGATTATATTTTATTTTTATCATATTAGTTTAATGTAAACACATTATAAAGTATAAAATTATTTTTTAATGTTCTTCAGCATTATATATTTTATGCTTATTTAACTGAAGACAAGAAATGATAGAGCTGTGATTTATTGACAATATATTTTTTAAAGACAACATTTTGCTATTTATGAATAGACGATGACAGACATGCGAATATTTTCTAATATATATATATATACAATAAATGAATTTAAAAATAAGGAAAAAATAGTGTGTCTCTATACAGCTATTATATATTATATTATTGGACATAACATTTAAACCGTTTCACAGAGTTCTGAAAATATGAATATAATTCAAGAAAAACAAGAATTTTTGTAGTACTTGAAATAATTTCTAATTTCCTAATAAATATTGCAATATTCATTCATTATATATATATATATATATATGTATGTATATATATATATATAGTACGATAAAAAAAATAAATTAATTAGAATGTTTTAAGCAAATTAAAAATATATATAAATATTATAACAATAGTTAGTATATATAACTTTTGTATGTAAAACTACAAAATATATAAAAAGACCCTTTTTCATATAGAAAATAACAACAATTAAGATAAATTGAATGACTTTTACAAAATAAACAAATAAAATTCTTTCACAAATATTACAATGTGTAGTTTCGCAAATTTAATCTTTTTATTAACAAACGAGACTCGTAATTAAATAACAAATAAAAATGAATATATTTAATAATTGTTTTTAAATTTATATATATATATTTATTTGTCTGCGAAAATATTTTAATATTATTAACAGTATACGAGATAACATTTATTTTTTTGTGTTTAACTTGATATATAGTAATACTGGGAAATTAGAGTTAACAATTAAAGTAGCTTGTAATAAGTAAATATTTCATTCTTTGTAAACCCATCTTACTCTCATTCGTTATATATATTAACATGTATATATATATATATGTATATATATATATATATATATATATATATATATATATACGTTCAAGTAGCAAAATTTGAGTTTAAGCAGTGTTTATGTAAACTACTCGATGCTGAGACATCATCAGTTTTCTTCGACGCTGTTTCATTGTTCCCTCAGCGTGTATGAATATATTTAATACTGCCAGCGAGAATTTTTCTTACAGAATCAACCCCCTTACTCCAATTCACTTCTCGCTCTTCATTTCTTCGTCTAACCCTCTGCGTCACATCAAGCCCGTTTCATATCCCTTGGTGGCCTTAAAGCAACGTTTGCATAACACAGACATAGAATCGCAAACCCAGTTCACACGATTCGTACGTGTGTAGACGTACGTAAGCACCCACACATAGAATAATATACACGTACAAACACTAATCTGAATATAGAGACACAACAAAAACCTAGATGTCTACTAGACACAGAAAAAATACAACTTTTACGTACTTAAGATAAAGTGATGTCTATCCATTGTACACACACACATATATGTGTATATATATATATGTATATATATCTTTTGTGTACATATTGAAAAATAAAATAAATGAAAAAAATGGTTATGGTTTCGACGTAATATAAAATATTAACATATATACCTCTTAGTTTTGAATATTATTCAAAAAAAAGAACATAATATTGAAATAAAACTATTCGTTTACTTACAGTACTGAAAGCCAATAGGGTGCAATATTCTAAGTTTGTTTATAGAAACATTTTCTTTACGAATTTCCCTTGTTTGTATTTTCTAAATAAAATGTTTACATAATATGGACGGAGGAAATATTTTGAACAATTGTTCTCGGATATTATTGGATCTAAAAAGAAGATAACTGATAGATAAAAAGATCACTAACTGAAAAACTTAAGACATTTTTGTTATCAAAATCGGACGATGTGTAATTAAACCCAATTAATCAACGACATTACTCAATAATTAAAATTAGATAAATCAATGTTTGTTGTATTTATGCTAATTATCAATTAATACTACAAGATCAGATTCCAGTTCATGACATATTGATTAACAATCTATTATAATTGTCATTTTTTTATAACTTTACAAGTCATCTACATTAATAATGTACCAATGGAACAGAAAAAAATATATCATCTTAAAGTTGCGTTTTTTTAATCAGTAGCGAATTTTATGAATTATATTTTAAAACAAAAAATAATCTATCAATTTTGAAATGCATTTTTTTTTATATCATGCAGTTAATCGATGAATTATTAATATTACATTATATTATAGTGCAAACATGTTTACATATTCGTTGTTGTGTCATACAAATTAACTTTTGAATAAATATGTGCATATTAGATATTTATAAAAGAAAAATTATATTTCACTTGGAATATGTATATACATATATATATATATATATATATATATATATATATATATATATAAATAGACGAAATTTATATATGAAAATACAAACACAACGACTAGACGCCGGACGGTAAGATTAAAATAAATGCCTACCGTTTGTACTACTTCTATTTCGCTTTCTGATCTATTTTTAACACTGCAAATTATTTGAATACCACATGCCCGAATATATGTGTATACATATAAGAATTCAATGTGCCGGATTTTTTTGTAAATACTAATGTTTACGCACTTTTTTTTAGAAAATTATATATAAGTTTTTTTTCAAATATAATAATTTGTTATATATTATAAAATGCTGATAATTCATTAAATGAAAAATACAGGTGTAATATTTGTTGGTTTATTTAAATTTTAAATTGTATATTAACGGACTTAAATTATTAGAAAATATTTTGTATTCAGATGATTTTGTTCTTAAGAAATCTAATTAACGTTTAACTAATTTGTTCTTTCGTTTCAAAACATAATTAAAGAAAAATAAATAAAAGGTACTTAATATTTATTATGAATTATTCATTTTTGTACAATAATAAATCACTTTTCTTAAGAAATTGAAAGTTATATAGCTTAAAATTGTCAATACGAACTGCACATTGTTAAATATTAAGATGAATTAATTGAAATGCATGGAAATGTGAACGTTATTATTGTGAAAATCTTATTCAACCTGCCTAAAGAAACCACACAGTTATGATTGTACGATATCTCTGCACTTGAAAGGCTCATTCGAGAAAATCAGACCATTAAAGTGGAAAAATTGAACGAAAATCTCAATATGAGCACCAGATCTGTTTATCGTATTGTCCATGTAACGCTAGGATTCAGTAAAAAAGGCAAAAAATACTCTGATCTTCGACTTCAATTAATGTCAGTATATTTTAGGAAATTATTTGTAGAATATTGTTTTTATTAAATTCGCTAAATATTTCAACCGATTGTTCTTAATAGAATATGATACAGATTGTTTAAACTGATAAAATTTAAATTTGTGAATATATAATATCATTTCTATATTTGTTTATTTTTCATATATCTGCTTTTTAATAAAACGATATATTTGTATTACTATGAAATAAGCGTGCGTTGTTCTTGTTCAAATGTAATATAAATATATTTTAATATTATTTCAAAGCGTAATGAAAATAAATAACACACGGAATATTTAATGATTTTTCATCAAAACAGTAATTCTAACTGTTACAAACAAGTATTTTATTACATTGCTCGTGTCTATGGTTTCATTTAATAATATATCAATCAAAATCGACAAAATTGAAAACATGGACGAGCACGAATAAAAGCAATTATAAAATAATAACAATAAAACAATTATTAAAGTCAAATATAACTACATATTGTTTGCTGAGAATCAGAATAAACACATTTATTTGCAAAGTTAATAAATTTATTATTATGTTTTATATTTATATGCAATATAAATTGTTACATTTATAAACTGCTATTATATTTTCTCTAAAATATCGAAGAGATTAGTTGGAGAATATATTTTTTGATTAAATGATAATTATATTTTTAATTATATCTAGTTCAGCTTGACATGGCTCTATTGGCTACGATGAACTGGATACTCTGAATTGTTCTATTCAAAATAGTAATAATATCAATAATATAATTATTTCAATAAAATTATCGAATTTGTTAATTATTTAAGATCCGTCGACAAAATAATTAGATGAAAATTATCAACTTATATATAAATGAATGAATATTGCAGTATTATAAATAAATAATATAAAACATCTACATAAACAGTCATAAATCTTAAAAGTGAAGTAATTGAGTAATATCGTTTAAAAATGTGTTATTCAAATTTAATGTGAAACGTAAAATGTAATTAAAACAAGGAGGAAGATGAAATCTGATTACATGGATTTAACTCACAAATCAAGTTTAATGTGTTTAATATGTGGCGGTTGTCAGATATTATCTTTGGAAAACAATATTCAGTCGATCCATTTCAGACAAAAAATATTGTACTAGAAAATATCCAATAAACTGTGTATTTATTCAACACTGAATATAAATTTATTTCAAATAAAACAATATTTTCTAAATAAATAAATAATAAAAACATACAAATGCGCATAATAAATGAAAAATAAATAAAATGCGAATAAATATAAATGAAAAAGGAAAACATACGAATACGAAGAGGAAGAGAAAGTAAAATAATAACATATATAGAGGAAAAAATAAATTATTTATTTACCAAAAGCATCAACCTGACTCCTATCGCAGTTGACAAGCACCAATAAAGTTCCTGCTAAGAGAAAGACAATCTGTAGAATTGAATCCAACTCATTTCTTTTAACAGAGAACATTTTGTATCTTTCCACATCGACCATTCCGCGTTACACTTTACAGTCACTCACAAAAACACAATTTGTCTATGTAACTCATATTTTTTATTACCACGTTCCTTTATGTAATTTTTCAACGCACTAATACAGTTCGCGTTTCAGTACACAGTACACTGTTTCAAAATTCATTCAAACTAATTGACTTCATTCTCTTATCAGATGCATTACATTGAAATTATTTTATCGTATGTATATTACTTTCCAATGAATGTGTTATTGACGATTAATATAACTCTTTTAGGTATGTTCTGCAATATTAAAAAAAAAACAATCAAATATAGATACATATGTAAATATATATATATATATATATACATATATATATATATATATATATATATATATATATATATATATATATATATATATATATATATATAAGATACAATTGATGAGATATAAAATAGAAAAAAAACATATTTCAGTAAATCCAGCTAGATAACAATAATGAAATTACTGTTAATGATATTAAAATTATTTAATCGCCGTATAGTATATATGAAATATGAGAAAAAAAATAACAAAATAGCTGTTATGATGATTTTTTCTAATTTATAAAAAAACCCTTGCAGTGTAAATATTTGTCATGCATAATATAATTATCGTGCAATATTTTTTACTTAAGTTAATATTGTAACAAAAAAATAAGTTGAAATTAAACATTCGCCTATAATGGTAAAATCATATACAAAAATTATTTGAAAACTATTTATGATTTTCTTTGTTTCTTATATTATTCTGAATATATAAATTTTCAATACAAATTAATAATAAATAAACATCTATCTTTATTTATCTATCTACCTATGTATATATATATATATATATATATATATATATATATATATATATGTATATACAGAAATTAAAAAAAGTTTCGAAAATAATAATGTAAATGATGTAAAAACTATATAACAATTTTATGTTTGTTTTAAGTTTATGATTTATAAATCGTGAACTAACGCTGTTTTATTATAGCGGAACTTTGCTCTAAAATGATTTATAATATGAACATGAAAATTGATTTATACATATACATACATTTATATATATATATATATATATATATATATACAAATTTTGTTTCTTTTATACGTATTTCTAATTTATATATTATTATAATAAATAAAAATTTTACTCAACTTTCATGTACTTATTCCGTTTAAAATAAATCATGTATTACTTTAAAATAATGAACGGGAAAATTAAATTTATATAAGAATGTTTCAAATGTTATTATAATTCATTTCATTTTAAAAATTCGTCAAGATAAAATACTATTAAGAAATGCTAGAAATATAGATTTTATTACTGGTTAATATTTTTTTATCATAGTTACTTAGTATATATATATATATATATTTATCATATTTTTTATAATAGGATTACTCACATGTTTGATACAAATAGAACCTATATTATTAATATTTTTGGTCATTATCATATGATTATGTTAGGATCATTTTATTACAATATACTTTTATCCACTATAGTTACAATTATAATTTATATAAGTTATTATTTATTTGAAAATTTTAAAGAAATTTATTTTTTAGTACATGTGTAGTTTTATATTTCGTTTCTTGTTTCTGGTTAATTATTGCCTGCACACAACATTTTATACAGCTACGTTGTAATGAGCTGTGTAATTAAACAATGTAGATACTTTTGTTAATCTCTTTGTCTTCTATAATCCATTATATATATATATATATATGTATGTATATATATATATATATATATTAATTAATTAACATTTATAATTATAAATAATAATTTTTAATACAACGATATTAATGATTTTAATAAATTAAAAAAATGTACCTGAATTTTACAAACTTTCAATTTCAAACAAAAAAAATATTATTAATTTATCTGACATGTGTTTTTATACTTATTTATTATCACCAAAGGATTCTTGCTACACGCAACAACTAATCAGAGATAAAAATCGAAATATTAAAATTATATATTATAAATGTATTTATATTAGACCTGTAAATTGCTAATATATTGATGAAAATATAATCTATTTTAAATTGTCAGAATGATAAGAAAATAATTAAACCATATATCTTTTTCTTGTTTTAATATATAAGACTACCATGTATATATATATATATATATATTGAAATAGAAAAGGAAACATGTTTTAATGTAATTGTAATGGTATAATCTGATATCAAATCACTCCTAAATCAATGTGTCAACAAAATGTAGAAATAACTAAACAAGTATGAAAAGTTAAACAACTTTCTTAAGAATAATAATCTTTTCTTTACTTTACAAATTAAAATTATGGTCTTTTGATTACGACGGTCGGTATTTGGCGCAAGTAACAATTTTCTAGGTGGCCGATTTCATCTGAAATTCAAATTTCAACTAATGCGTAATGCGTTGATTTATTTAAAGCGACAAAGCTTTTGCCGATATACTAACCAAAGCCACAGTATTTCATCTTCGTTATAAACGGTGGGTGCAAAAGATAAGCATGGGCGGGTTCGTTGGTTCTGCAGATGGCCATGTTTCAAAGAAACGTCGACGGTTTCAAGATTATATTCTTAATATTCCATATATAGAGCAACGGTTGTCAAAATGTACACGGAATTTTTGTTGATCTTCGGATAATACGTTGTTTATACATTCAAAATATTTACAGAATAATTAGTAAGATTAAATATTTAACTACAGAATTTAGTATTGATCTTTTGAAATATATTCTCGACAAAACTAATACTCATTTTCAATATATATATATATATAATATACAGTTTTGATTGCAGATTTAAACAACAAATATATTTTTATAAATATAATAAATTGGGAATACATAAAAGATGTATTCTTTTCTAAAATGTATTTCCTTCGAATCAAATCTTTGAAAAAAAAACATTCAAACCGAAAACTCTGTGTCATAAACATACCTGATATATAAAACAATTTAATAAAAAAATATTGATTATTTGAAACTTGACAATGATTGAATTCGTTCTGCTTAGAGAATTACTTATTATGGTGCATTAAAGTGTAATTTAAAAATAGTTTTATAAATTGAACGAAATACTATACACTGCCGTATTTCCGAATTAAAATAAAAATTCCCTTCTCCTCAATGATATTTAACACCACTATTTAAAATATGATATATATTTATAACTAATTGTTCGTAGTTTAATACATTTTAAATATGAACTAAAACAACAAATAATTTCATGAAAATATTCGAAAATTGAAAGATATTTAAATTTGAATTATTTTAAATAAAAAAATATATTTTTGCTACGTTCTTTAAGATAATTGTCATATTTAAATGTTCACATATAAATTTATATTCGAATGCCTAGAAAATAATCGGAAATTAATTAATTTATTACCAATAAACTAATTAATAATAAATGATTCCAATAATTGTACTCGAGACACTGAATATTAATTTTCATTGTCTATGTTATACATGTTTATATCACACATGTAATTCGTAATTCAAAACATGTTTCCAAAAATTACCTACATGTTTACATGAAATATAAACTAATTAATAATAAAAACATATCGATAAAGTATCTTTTGCCCATTTCAAATTATTGTCGAGTATTACATATATATTGATTAATTATTATTAATTATAAACAAATTCCTAATAATTAAGGAAGTGAAATCGTTCAATATATATACATATATATATATATATATATATATATATAAACATGCACATGATTTTTTTAAACTATTTATGAAATTTATTAAAATAACAGTTTGATAAATTTATAAAATAATTTGAAATTAAGTTCATAATTGATTCATCATAAAAATATTTAATATAAGAAATCTAATGTTTCATTTTTTTTCAAAATATAAACAATATTATTAATAAGAAGTAATATATATATATATATATATATATATATATATATATATATATATATATATGTAATAAAAAGTAGTAAATTGATATACATATATAATAATGCAATTTTCTAAATGAAATAATTGTAATTAAAATTATCCGTCTTCAAAAATGATTAAATAAATTGTAATAGGAACGATAAATTCATAAAAAAGATTAATAAAACTAAAAAATCCTTAAATTCAATTACTATTTCAAAGTTATCTAAGATATTTATATTTTTTATTGAATATTTTTATTAATTTTAATTGTTTGTGCAATTAAATGTAACAAGAAATAAACTAATTATTTAAAAGTACATATATATGCATATATATATATATATATATATATATATATATACATATACATGTGTGTGTATGAATTCCAGTTCAAAAATATTTAAAAATAAAAATATTTAAATAATTCAACATAAAGAATAAAATGCTGAATTAAATTGACAAAATAGAAAAAACAACTTTACAAGATACGTTACATTAACCTTTTTATATTTCTTCAATCACACACGAACTAAGAACAGATTGACACAAAGATTCGGAATGGAACACTGACTGTGTTTAGTAAGGAAACCTACTATTTACAAGCACAAAGTGCTCCATATGACATTAAAGGAACGACTTGCAGATCATACAGTGAAAGATATGTATACAAGGATCCTATTTAAAAACGTATTCTGTCACTCTCGAAACATTCATTCATTCATCAGCCGAAAAATGTACCATATATATATATATATATATATATATATATATATATATATATATATATTCCTTACATGGTGGAAATGAAAGGAGCACATTCACTAAATTACTTAAATTTCAGATTACTTTCATATTTTCAGATTTTTGAATTATTTATTACTTTAAAAATATGTTAACTTTTTAATGAATATATATATATATATATATGCAAGTATGAATAATTAATAAGAATAAACTTTAAAAATTATATTATTTATTGTATAAATAAAAGAAAAGTAGTTTTCAGGATAAATAAAAACATTTCACGAATAATCTGATTAATAATTTTCGATCATGAGATGAGAGTTTAGATAATTATAATGATATGAAAATAAACGAAATTCAAAATATAACGATATGAATACCTAACGAAACAATGTTGAATTAAGATAAATTATTTATTAATGAATTGAATTATAAATTAAAGACAAAAGACTTTTTTAAAGCCATTTTAATTAAGTGTGATATTTAATAACTATTATGAAATTTAATTTTCGAACAATTTAAAATGTGTTAGATGTGTTATGGTATTTAATGGGTTGTGACAGAAAATAACGCTTTAAACGGAATATATTATAACTTTTCGCCCTTTATATTAGCTCGATTACGTTTGTCTGACGTTTGTCTGATAAATATTGTTTAAACACTTAGTAAGACAGTGTTTTTTGTGAAAAATCAAAGACACTATTATCGTCTGCATATACAGATATGTTATATATATATATATATATATATATATATATATATATATATATATATATTAACAAGCAATTAAATAAATGTCGGTGCAGGCATATGTGAAGTGTAACTGGAAAATATATCATTGTATATTGAACATGAGAAAAAATAATTTTGTATTTAGTGAATGGGACCGTATGATACACAGAAGATGCATTAACATATGCAGTTGAAGAAGACACATTGGTTTTGCCTAACAATAAGCTCCGTTGACTTCGGGAGCTCATCCTCAAACGTAAACGAAAACTTCTTTTAAAAGTGATCGTCAATCTATTTAACATACAAATGTTATATTACCGCTCTTCATTCACTGATACGACTATTTTTGAACGATTGGTGATAAAATTTGGGTTTTATGACAACTAACAGATGATGTATTTTTTTCTTAGAAGTGTACTTTTTTCCTTAAGTCAACTATGACCCGTCAACAAAAGGACATTTTGTACGTTACAGCGATTTTTCTAGAAGTTACTGTTTTTACGATTCTATTTGATTATGACTGAATAGATTGTTATAAATATTTAAATTCAGATATGTGTTGATAAAAGTGCGTACTATTATTTTTTATAGGTAATAAATATTTATATATAATGAATATATTTTATGTATCTAGTCTCTCTCTATCTCTCGTGCACACACACACACACATTTATATATATATATATATATATATATATATATATATATATATATATATATATGAATTCCAATCTAACAAAGTATCAAATATATATATATATATTTGTATAATTTTCAATTTGAAATAATTTATTTACAAGTATATAATTGATAGATAATTGAAAATAGTAAAACTTTAAAGCACGACCATAAGAAATTAATGAGTAAAATTACAAAGAGAAATGTATAAATATATGTAGATATAAGTTAGTTAAATATTGGAATAATTGAAACAAATTGTAGTTCGTGACTATTAAACTGAATACTATTAAACTATATTATACATTAATTACTCTACACATATACTAACACACACGTACACACACCACACACACCCATATATATATATATATATATATATATATATATATGTATATATATATATATATATATATATATATATATATGTATATTAAATTCGATATAAATAATCAATTATTGGTGAAAAAGTTAAATATTTCAGAATTTAATTTTTGGGCCTAAAAAGGCGCACGACCTATATATTATATTTCAAATATTATATACATAAATATATATATATACATATAAAAATTTATATTTATTTATATAATATATGAAAATCCAAAAACATCACATCATATTCTATGATAAAATTATTGATTACCATTTTTATTATCCCTATTAACCACTTTAAATGGAATGTTTAAATCGATATAATTTTTCGTATAAAAAATTATATTTACAATTTCGTAAATGAAAAATAACACAAGAGTTTAAAAAAAATTAATTATGATTACTTTAACGTTTACATTTGATATAGCAGGTCGTTTAAAGAAATTTTAAACAGAATCTGTCTCAACGAAGTCTGAAAAATGCTTAAGATATTAAAACAAATATCAAAAAAGACCTTTATGTTTTCCATAATAGAATAAAAAAATTCAAAAACGTGTAAATTAATCAAACTCTACCTAGAGAGAGAAAGATAAATACAGACAAGCTGCAAATTCACTGTAGAGAAATCTTGTATTTTATTTTTATGTGTCTATAAGATGTATTAACAGAATAAAAATTTAACACAGTATATATATATATATATATATATATATATTAGTATGTGTCGAGAAGTATTATTTGAGAAGGTGGAAGAAAAGACTTAAATAGAATTAATTTGAAAATCGAATAAAAAATGTGGTAAGGAAATACATAGCAATTAAAAAAATCATTCCATTAAATAAATTAGCTTCCATACGGATATAATACAAAACATCAAGTCACAGATATATTTAAACACCGTTTTCAAATTTAACAGCGATTTAAACTTTAGGTATTCCAATTTTCTTAAATTAGCCTCTCAAGTTATACCACTATATTTTCCCGTAAAATAACACATTCAGTAGAAACAATCGATCCATTACGTCGTGTACAAGTGACACGCCGAGATTCACAAATAAAATCATCGTGCATGGTACACAAGTTCGACTGTAAACTCGTTAACTGACACGTAAATCTTTGGTGCCAGAGGAACGTGTAGACGCAATGAGTGTCATCAGAAATTATTAGTGAAAGAGAAAGAGAGCAACAAGTAGATATCTACAGCATTTCAAGTGTCGGAGACAAATCTTTAGCCGAAAACTATAGTCACTGTTTTAAAGGACGACGATGTACATAGTTGACATGGCCATGGTCGTTCTCATTTAACAGAACGGAAGCCTGAATATGGAAATACAATACTGCGTGACATCGCTGGGATACTTGGAATTTTTATTCATTGCATGTGTTTAAATACCCTCTCCTGATTTTTACTATTTACCATCAAAAAAAATTCCATATTCAAAATCTATGCTTATATTATCAATACGACTCTAAAGAAAAGATGCCTATATATATTATATATATATATGTGTGTGTGTGTGTGTGTTTGTATTTATGTACAAAAGGGCGTTTGCTGTGCGATGCTACGAATCTTTTATATAACTCAGTCTTCTGTCAAAAATCTAAATTAAAATTTTAGTCAATCAAAAGGAAATTATTTCTGAGCAGTCACAGAGAGAAAAATGTTCAATTTATCCAATCAAAAGTATATTTTACTACCAGCGATACAATATAAGAAGCTAATAGGAAGCAATTGAAATACCACAAAAGCAAATATAAATAGAAATTGAATTATCAAGTAAATCAGTAAATTGATTTATAGAATGAAGAGGAAATACGAATTTCTGTAATTAAATTTTATAAAGTTTATAAATATAATCTTCTTAATGTCATGAGATACAAATTATATGGATTATATATGCGTTGGCGTAATGGACTAAACAAAAAATGTATATTACAACTTTTTATACGTTAATAGAAATAAATTTATCTTTTTCAAAATGAAGATGAAGATAAAAAAATATTCAATAATCTATAATTCAATATATTGTTATTGGCTGTCTTTGAAATTGTTTCTGTTTTATATCAATAATATGTTTTTCTAGAGCAGAATTTGATCTTTCGAATCATTGATCACCGTTCAAACATACTAGCTACTGGATTAAGGTCACCTTACAGCAGTACATTTGACTCCATGGACATAGGGGTAAATTTATAACGTGCCAATGTCTGAAGAATGAACTTTAAAGTAGAATTCGAATGGATATTTATACGGTTTCTATTTGTTTTACTTTAAAAAGAAGTACACTTTATCTCTTAAATGATTACCGTGATAAAACGTTTTAAACACAGTGTTAAACAACAATTCTATCTGTATATATTTTTAGAACAGAAAGTAAGGTTTGGATAGTCATGATTACATTTATTATATATATATATATATATAATAATCAGTAGACAGAAAAATATATTTGCTCAATTTTTCACACGAATCAAGTACCTGCTATTACAAATAAATTATGGTTCTTTCAAATACAAACATTTATTTATAGAAAATTATTTTTGTTCTCACAAGAAAACAGACGTTAAAAAGTTTAATTAAAAAAGAAAATTTATTAAAAATGATAACCATTTTAATAAACTCTTCGATATTAATTAACGAAACGATGAACAGCTTTTGAATAAAAACGTTAATATATATATATATATATATATATATATATATATATATATATATATATATATATATATGAGATGATGGAGTATAAATTTGTATGTCTAGAGGTATGTTTTCAAAGTAGAAAAAACCTGATACCCCTGATATTGGAATACGGTGTCTGATTGATGAAAGAACAACGATTTTTAATGAAAAACTTTAGTTGTCTTGCAAAAAAGAAAAATAGGATTCTTGTGATGTTCAAGTGTATAGAAAGAAACTTTAAAGTTGACGATATTATATATATATATATATATATATATATATATATATATATATATATATATATATATATATATATATGGTGTGTGTGCGTGTCTAGATAAATTAAAATAAAAAAGTTATGTGCATTAATATTGACGTTAATTTTTAATAGCAAAAAGGTTCTCATTTATATACATACATTAGAAGAGAATATATATATATATATATATTATTTTAGAATATAATTTTAGCAAACTTGTAATGATTTGAAATAAGTTTATACTTCAATAATTTAATAATATTCAGAATAAAATTCAAATTCAAATTTCAAATCTTTCCATAGAAAATTTTTAAATCATTATTTTTATCCAGTATTATATAATAAGATATACAAAAGCTGATATAGATTTCTGATCTGAATAAATAACGTTTATTCTGCTATATTTTACAATTTATTCTTTCGAACATGAGCACTTTTGTTTATTCAAATATACTTTGATATGTCCAGCAACGAATTTATTTCGTACATGCTTTCGTTTATAAAAGTAAACATAATATGGAAAGAGATCATTTCTATTTAGTATATGGACCTTATATTAATATTTTAATTATGTTATTGGATATATATATATATATATATATATATATATATATATAATTGAGCTCGTTTATTCCTATTTGTTAATATATAATGGTTAGATTTTATTTTTTATTCAAAGTTTAAAATAATTTTAAATAATAAAATCATGTTATATATATATGAAAGGTTTAAACATTTTTTAATATTATTTTAACATGACATTTCGTTATTTGTATGTATAGATTTGTATAAAATTAATGTGATTCAAATTCATTTGATGTAATGACCTGAAAATCTATAAAAAAAATGTTTATAACACTTGAATGATACCTCTAGATAAGTGATTAAATGTTTTAGTATAAGCATAATATTTTTATATTTTTCTGTCTCCATCCACTCATAAAAATGTAGACATAGTGTCTCACACTGGGTATGAATTTAGTGTGTGGAAACATTTCAACAAGGATATTATATTGAAGGACGAGACAAACAGATAGACTTAAAATCTAACAACTTTCATTTAATACGTTTTTTCATTTCCATTTTTCTTCCATTTTATATTTAATATTAATTTTATATTTTTTTCTGTATTTAATACGATTGTGAAAACTACTTATACACATATTAACATACATACATATATATATATATATATATATATATATATATATATTTGTTTATGAGTCTATATGGAAAATTACGTACGAATTTATTTTACAAAAAAAAACGGATTAAATTTGTATAAAACTCCTTATCGACTATTTATATTTCCTAGTAACAAACATCGTGAATGCAAATAAGAGTCAATGAAACGGACTAAAATCATATCTATAGAGTGAAGTAAGCACCATTAGTCCTAATAAAAAAAGATAAAATAGACGAATGAAATCCGCATACAGTATAGCTAACGTACGCAATTTAATTTCGTTAAACGGCTGTCAAAAACGCAAGATTTGGGTGAGGAAGAAGGTGGTGACAGCAATAGCGACAGCGACTGAATCCCGTTTTTGGTCGCTATACGCATGTGATCGTATTATGAACTTCATTTATCGGAATCTATCTTCAATAGCATATCTATACAAAGCAAGTTCGGACAACTCTGTACCAGTAGCCGAACAAGAGCTATCCAGGCTAGTCGTTGGTCACGGTACCCATCCATCCATCTATCTCTCTGTATATCGCTTTCCACCCAATCGACAAACCGGGCGGTTAAACGAGAATAAGTGGGTGGATGAGTAAATGGGTAGATGGTCCTCCCCTCTGCAGAAACTGTACGTTACAACGGGGCTCTGTTGCAAAGTGTTTGAAAATAAATTGAATCGACCCTTTTAAGTGGCACGCTTGGACTAAGGGTGGTATATGATCATGTACTATTTTTCCCACACCATCTATACATAGGTACATATTATATTATACATACAAATATACATACATACACAGATATGTATGTATATGTATATATATATATATATATATATATATATATATAAATGTTTATATATATATATATATATATATATGCATGTATACAACTGAGGTAAATATTTTTTATTCATTAGCATATATCATTGTGATTTTATATTTTTCGTTGAAAAGTTAGTTTTTTTTTCTTTATTAACATTTTTGATGTATAGAATGTTCTGAAGGTAACTGAATATAATAATCTATCTTAAAATCATTAAGATATTATTCAAGGTATATGTTGGATCTCAGCCAGTTTTTTTTCAGCTATAGAATATGCTTTTCATCAATGTTATTCATTGAAATGTTTTGATTCCAAAACAGACTTTGTATAAATTTATTATCAGCAGTATTTTTTTTTTAAATAATTTTTATACTTTATATATGAACAATAAGTTTATAATTCATACCATTTTTTTCAACGATAATATTTTTAATCAAGAATAAATACCACTTTTTATTTTAGATATATTATCACAAAATATGTAGGAATTTAAAATGATTTGAGATAAAACATGTAGTTAACATAATAACTATATTTTATGAAAATAAAATTTGAAAACGATTAAAACAAACAGTAAAATGTATTCATACAAATGTAATATTTTAACTTTGTAATATGAAAAACATAAATATATTATTATTTTTATTAAATAAATATTTATATATATATATATATATATATATAATAATAATATTTTTATTAGAATAAGAGTAATATTTTTTTTATAAAAAACGTTTCATCAAATTTTTTTTAATATTAAATATTATTTCTTATGGAAGAGATTTGTTTACAAAAGAATTTATTTTGCAAAGAAATAATATAAGATCGATAAAAATAATATCCAGTAGTAATTGATTATAAATGTCTAGAGTAGAAATACATCTTACAGTTTATCTTATGTAAACTTTATTCGTTATAAATGATATTATTTTTTACATATTTGTTATTTTAATTTATATATCTAACACGAGTGTTTCTTTTTGAGATGTTGAAATAAATAAATCGATTAGAATTAGTTAAAGAAAGGGAAAGCAGTGTTTAAATTTTAACTAATTCTGATTAAGCAGTGTATTTAAAAATATGTTCTAGTCGAGTTTCTAGATTATAGAAATACTTTTTATTGTGCAACAGTTCTGTTTTTCCCTTTAGAAACAGCATATGTAGAATCGATGTTGTATACAAAACGAAATAAAAATATGAAAACATTCTTTTGTATAGTGGTATGTAATAAAAATCAATTTTGTAGAAGACTACATTACAGATCTCAATTCATTGTAATATTGCCTTGTATCAATTTTAAAGGAAATATCTTTATACGACGCGTAGAAATAAAACCACGACACAGTACAAGCTATTCTGAATACAGCTCGTTTATACAATAATAGAAATACCACAGAACGTAAAAAAGTATAGATAACAAAATTTAATGCTGGCCAATTGTAAAACTGATTACGCTTTTTTATATCATCGCGAAATGACTAACAATATGTGTCAATTTGGTAAGATTTTCAGTGAAGATACCGTTGGATTGTTTTTAGTAGATTGACGAAATAACCTTTTTATGTTTTCACATGTGTTTGAACATAATCTTTCCTGTGATTTAGATTTGACTTCACATATATGCTTTCAGCTGCCAGTAGTTTAATTCGTATCTTACACATTGTTTTTATGGTAACAGTTTCTTCGTCTACAATACGATTCTAAATCGTCGAACATTTTCATAGACGTTGTAAATGATCAAAAAGATTAAAAATCACAGGTCAACAACGTTATGAATATTACAATAAAAAATGGTAAACTTTAAACATCATCTAAATAAAATTTAGAAGAGAAAGAAGTAGGAAAATACCTCAATTTAAATTTTATATTCAAATTTTAATAATAACTTGAAAATCATGATGAAATAAAATATATTTACCATTATTAATTCAATATTCGATCAATTAGGAGAAAAAATTTTGTTTACACAATTATAATCAAAAAGTAACTACGAAATAAGTAATAAGTATAAAAATAATAATTAATCTATATAAATAAAAATTGTTCGTTATTTATTTACTTTTAACATACAAATAAAGGTCTTTAAACTTTCGACGGTAATTCATTCAATATATATTTTATTAATTAAAAGTTTAATTTAAAAATACATTGTAATATATAATTAAAGATTATATTCGTTAATTTAAGTAAAATAATATTTTCGTTCTACACACACACATATATATATATATATGTATGTATCATTTATCCTATATATTTTTTTTCAAATATTTTTCTTTTACTTTTCGTTTGAAACGTCATAACTAGATACTATCTTACTATAGGTCATCTTGATTGAGGTTGTTCCTGATTTCTTCAGGGAAATGATGTGGTGGTTTACAATACGATACGATATATGCTTTTTCTATTTTTTCCATTCTTTTACATTTTTTGAGTTTTATGTAACATTCTATGTGAATATATATATATATATATATATATATATATATATATATATATATATAAGTATATACTACAATATATAATTTATTTTTAGTTTGTAAAAAGACATTTTTGTAAAAGTAGGAAATATTAATATATTTTATGAAAGATTTTCATAATATCTAATTTTATAGAGAATATATTATATTTATATTTTAATTTAAAGTGTGGGAATTATAATATTAATTAATAAATAAAGAATTCAATGAAATAAATGTGTCTATTTCAATTGTATTACGACATCAGGAAAGATTTTTCAAAAAGCATACTAAATGTATAAAAGCATAATATTTAAATAATAAATAACTGTATCGATCTCATCGATATTTTGTCGAACATTATAGCAGTTTCTATTTAAATTTAATGGAATATATTTAATAGAAAGAGTGAAGAATAAAACATGTTAAAATGATTAACATAACTAAATTATAATATTGTTATTGTGCAGGATGTACATGAAATAATAACATATAAAAATCAAACAAACTATTGTAAATCATACAAATTTATATAAATAATTGAAACAAATTATAAATTGATACTAGCTTTCCATCACTGATATCCATTAAAACATTTTGATATGTTAAAATGTATTTATCCGATTACAATGTTTTTACCTAAAGCCAAAACACAAAACATATTATTCATAAAATGATTGTTCAATTAATTATCTGTACCCTTTCGTATCATATCTGTATTATAAATCAATCATATTATGTACTTGTTTTACATGTTGACCACATTGGTTAACCAAATGACATATAAATTCTGCTGATGGGGTGAATAATATGTCATATTCTGTGTTGTACATGTTTGAGATTTTCAGCAAAACACTTCCCGTATTTATTTGATTTATAGACATTGGAATTAACAGTGAACGTCAAGTACTTCCGCCACAATCACTGCATTAAACTATTAAATTGTTTAGATGGGTATTGAATTATAATCACTTTAAAATAATGAATGGTATAATTGTGCCGCCACTAGAAAGTATAATAACAAAATATTAGGGTATGAAATAACTTGAAAAGTTTTTTTCAATATACAGAGTACAAAATATTTACGTTTTTATCAGTACTAAATTTTAGGATTAAAGAAATTAAATAATACAGCTCAATAATATGAAATAAAATTGTAAAACTGTGTTGTTTGCTTTTATTATTTTATTTTTAAATTTTATTATTACTTAATAATACTTTTATTATTCAAATATAATCAAATTAAATATTCTTTTGCTTAGAAACAATACTTTTTATTTAAAAATATTATTTTATATACTCATTCTTAATTATATTTCATTCTTATTATATATATATAAGATCTATGTGTATAGAGATTGCTTTCTGTAAATAGTGTTTAATTCAATAATAATAAAAGAAGCTTAAAATATAAAAATCCGTTTAAAGGATAAAAGAAGAACACATACTTTTGAAACAACATTAAAAAGAACACAAAAGGGAATAAGAAAGAAGAAACGTATTATGGGGCAAATACCGTTGGATAGTATGACCATCTGATTGTCTCATCCCCTAATGTAGCGTCATCGCGGAGTCCTGTCGCTACCGCTACGCCACCTATTCGTTTCCTGAACCAACGCGTTTGATGGAAGTAAAATTGCCGGAATCTAATCTTTTAAATGCCCCATTAAGTTTATGGAGTTCGGCCCTGAGACCAGCTCGCCAATACTTAGAGATAGAAACGATGATCGAATTCTCTGTCGTGAGATGAACCCGTGTCAGTCGATAAAAGAAAAACTCTACCTCTACAATGGCCATTACACACACTAGTACATATACATAAGATTTTATTTTGGTGATATTTTCACGTAAACTTTACGTTTTTGTTATTTTCGGACGTTTGATTTGCAACTCTACCTATTTCCACATATTTAAACACTTCTGTAATCGTTCTATAGAAAAAAAAACGTGCAGGAAAACGGCATTAAAATATTTTATTTGTTTTTGGAAAATACCAGGAATGTTAACAAATTGAAACTCGAAGGATATTAAAGTACACTTAAAAATTAATAAAATAACTGTGGTTAAATAGATATTTATCGATTTTACAAAAAAAAGTACTGAACTATTATTGTTCTAGTAAATATTTTATATTCTTTTATTAACAAACGCTTTTCTTTATTATGTGATATTGAAATATTTTTGTTCAATATCATATAATTAAAACAAATTCTGAAAATTTCATTAAAAATTTAAATATTTTTCATCAAGTAAATAATTATGAGCAATGTTCATTTGGATTCTAAATGAAAAAATATTATAATTAGAATATATAATTACGTCCGCACGAATTCAGTTTAATTATACATTAAATATAAATCTTAATGATTAAAATAGACTCGTCGATAACGTCAGTTTCATTGACAAGAGCAAAATATTTCAAACTTGTAAACAGAGCCTATTAAATTCAAACGAAAAATACTTTAATGAGTCATAAGATCAAAAGTTAAAACCTTACGTATTTGTATGAACATATTAAAGTATTTGTGTAGAGAAATGTATGTAAAATAAATGTGACTAACAGTGTGTATGTGTGTAAGGTTTATAAATAGATAGTTTAGAAAGGAGATGGACTGGGTGCATATTTTGCTAATTTTAGATTCACAATAATATTTTTTTGTCATCTGCGCCATGTTTCCTCGCATAAAACAGCTTTACAATAGGAAGAGGATATGCGTAAATAGCTATCACATGGCATCATTCTCCTATTATATATTTGTTTCTTTTGTTACAATATTGTTTGACATTTTTTCTATTTCTTTTATTTCTTGTTCAAAACACCTTTGGTATTTTTCAGATCAACAAACTCTCGGAATTTTGTCTATGTTGAAATAGTTGTGTCAAAATGAGATTAAGATGTTTTAATAACAAAAAATGATATATTTCTCGAAATAGATTGTTTTTAGTTTCTTTATTATAAATATATATATATATGTATATATATATATATATATATGAATCTATGTAAAGTGTGTAAATATGTTTTTAATGAAAATCGAAATATTTTTAATGCAGTATAGATTCTTAATTCTTGGTGAGTTACAATTGATGAGAATTTAATTTGAATAAATTAATTTACAGATTTATAATTATAAACGAATTTATAAGAATAAATGTTTACAGGTTCGATGATTCATAGTAAATAGAAATTTAAATTTTTTAATAAATTTTATATACTCTTTCAATTAGAATTCAATTTTGTAAAACTTTAATTTATTATAAATTGATTAGTTAATGAAAATATCATATTATTTAATCGGTACATTATACCAAGAAACTGAAAAATGAATGAAGTCAAATATTTTATACAAATTGTTAAGAAAATAAATTTTTAATATTTTATTATGAAATATTGAAAAACAAATTACTATTTTTATTTTGTTTTTAATTTGTATTCGAATAAGTTTTACTCTAAAACTTATTCAACATGACATTTTCGTTAATAAAAATTGACAGTTCGAAGTGGATTCGATTCTTCGAACCATTGGTTATAAGTTCGATATGCTTGCAATTTCATTGGTTTTATTCTCGATTTGATTCGTTTTGACTGTAATATATCAAATTCATATCAGACAGCTGATCATTTTTAGTTCTTTTATTCAGTTTAATAATAACCATGAAATATTTTAGAAAATTGTGTAAATCATACTTATAAATATTGTTATTTAAATATCAATTCAAATTGAAAAATTAATAAATGTTTACATTAGAAGGACAAGAGAGATTTGTTTTAATTTACATACTTAAATATTCTGCCATCATTAACATTTTATCTTTTAGTTAAAATATGGTTATTCATGTATTTTGATAAATCAATTTAGTATGTTTATGTTTGAAAAGTTTCTGAAAAGATAATTATATTCTATTAAAAAAATATATAATTTTTCAAATGAAAAAGAATAAACTTATTTGTATTTTTATAAACATTGTCATTTAAATACAGTGATATAATGACTTACAGTTTCATTATTTTTTAAACTATAATTGAAAATATTATAAATGAATAAATTAAACATTATAATACTAAATCATTTTTGAATAAAACACAACAGTTTGTTTAATACAGTTGTATACAGTTGGAAATATAGTCTCAAAAATGTACACAATTTAATCAAGAAACGTGCTTAAAGTCTGTTTGCCATAGGCATTAACATCACACTGAATTATTAACCAACTTTGAAAAGTTATTAAATTAATTTTGTAGTGTTTAAATAACCTAATTCACAAGCATGTTTGTGGATGAAGAATTGACACCATCATATTAATACTTTTTTAATTATAAATACATATATATATATATATATATATATATATAAAATATTAACATACAATTTTATATTGTTGTTAACCTTAAAGAATTATAAATATAAATTGAACTTTTATAAATATTTTAAAAAGGTTTAGTAAACTCAAATTCTTTTGAAAAGAAATCTTCTTTTCAACAGAAATTTATAAATCTGACAATATTAAATAATTCAGATTTAGAATTTACTAAGCTATGCCAATTATTGATGTTATATGCAAATATATATATATATATATATATATATATATATATATATATATGTATGTATGTATGTTTTTGCAATTGTAAATTTTACTTACTAAACGAGATTCATAAAAAAGGTAATATAAACAAAAATGTATATAAAAAGGGCTGTGAGAATCATATATCACTGAAAATGTTATCTAACCTAAACTATATCAGTTCCATATTTGTTGAAATAATGAAACAATAATATATTTATCTTGCAATGTAAATATGTATTTGGTCGTTTGTAGATAAATTATCATAGAGTTAACATAAAATGCGCACTGTAAAAGTATTTACTTTAATCAGTTTCGCCGCACTGCTTGCGCCAGATGGTAAAATGGACAGATTTATATACGCAAAAATACATTTTACGTTGGCCATTATGTGGTCGAATTCGTTCAAATTTGCGGATATTCCATAATGGACTTGGTATACGAATTACGATCTTAAAATATTTTTAGAAGTAAATAAATTCACGTTTCATACATTTTAGTTACTTATTTATTACCGTTTTCACTCTAATATTCTATAAAATAATATAATCAATAAAGTGTCTTCCTAATTGTAAGACTATATCTTTCTTTTACATATGTGAACGAACATTTGTTTTCTTATAAGATATTGCCTTAATTATTTCATCAAAGATAACTTATTGACATTGCTTCAATTTACAAAAAAATACAATTTTAAATTTTGTTTAAATTTCGAATATTTTCATATAACATATAAATTCCTTCGTATGTTACATAGTTACAGAAATTAAGTCAATATTGTAAATATATTGAAATTTACTCGTTCTAAAAAGCGTTAAATGAGATCGAAAGAAAAAAAGGAATGTTCTGATATAAGATAAATGGTGTAATATAATTTTAAGATTAAAAATGAATATATAAATTATAAAATAAATTGAAGATTCGTTGAAAGTCTAGTCCTATGAAAGTGTTAAAAATCTATTATTATGCGAAATATTACTGTCTGAAAACTATGAATTTAAACAAGTTCATCATTTAATAAAACATTTTATATGAAAGGAAGACTAGAAGGGTTTATTGCGAAACAAAAATATTCCATTAATTATATTAAATATTCAAGTTTTCATTAATTTATTAAGGAAATAAACTACTCATTTGTATAAACATTTTATAATTATAATTTACACATCCTAAATACTTGGATGTAAAAATTATATTGTTTTTCTAATTTTAATAAGTGTTTTATACATTTTCTCTAAACAGTGATTATAAATAAAAAACAATCACAATTACCAGATGCTGTTAAATAAATAAAATCAACAGGAATTTCAATCAAATTTTGAACAAAACAAATATATATATATCATATTGCTAATTCATCAAATTTGTTAAATGAGCAGTTATATTTAAGAGTAGCTGTTTACGAACGATGATAGAATTAAACGAAGGGTTTTGTGCAACGCGTAAAAGTGGGTATTTATATACGCATGTCTGTGTTACTTTATTTGTAATATATTATACGTATATTTGCATTCGAAAGATACATATTAAACCAACTGCTAAAATACGTTTATTTGAGAACTCTAATACGAACTAATTGAAAGTTAAATTATTCTAAGGAATAAATTAGTCTCACATTACAACTGATACACATGCACTAAAATAAAATTATATACATTTCTCTCTCTATCTATCTTTCCCTTAATTTCTCTTCCTGCATATAAAATACACTATTCAATAAATATTTTGATAATGTAATGTTTATAATATTTAAAAAAAATGAGTAGAGGATACGCAGTTTTTATCCTAATAAAATATTTTAATATTTAAATAAAGTTATCAAACTCTAATTTCCTATATGATACTAAGGGCAGAATAATCGAAAATATATTTCATCTAAATATTTATCAACACCTATATATTAAGCATTTTATATATATATATATATATATATATATATATATATATATATATATATAGATAAATAGATAGATAGATAGATATCTGTACCAACAAAAACGTTTCATAAAACAATATATAATGCTATATATATATATATATATGTGTGTGTGTTTTTTGAAAAAGCACCTTTTTGTTTCAATCACAACAGTAGAAACAAAAACATAAAAGAACAATAAAACTTTCCCGATTTATTAACCGACTTTGTATCACAAAAAATTACCAATATTGTAGAATCGAAATAAAATGTTTTACATACACACATGTATATATATATATATATATATTTGACAGTATTATTTTATATTATTTGAGACTTGTATATATTTTTTTGTTTACCTCTTTTTATAAAGGTATATTTTACATTACAACTTTGTAATATTGCCAAATACAATTTAAATAAAACATCATAACATTGAAACTAATATATATATATATATATATATATATATATATATATATATATATATATATATATATTAACACACATATATATATATATATATAGTGTTTGTAACAATGGGTATTAAAATATTTATAATAATTATAAATTTATTGTTCGTTGTCAGAGATAAAATACAGAGAACTTAAAAATTATAAAATCAAATGAAATAATTTGGTTTGTGTGAATTGTATTTGTTTAAATAAAGTAATATTCGTTTTAATTATTTATGAAATGAATTTAAATTAACTATTTATTTATATTTATTAATAAATCATAGTCCTAATGTTTTTTAATATAATTTTCAATAGTAAAATTATAAAATTTTCTAGAATATAGATTATATCTTATATCAATTAATATAATTCTCATTTCCATCTTTAAACTGATTACCAAATCGTGGATTAATAATAATATGAATAAAAATATATTTCAAATTTTGTTAATTTTAATTGGCATTTAGTATATCTATATATAAACTTCGACAATGGTTTATAAATACTTAAAATAAATCCCAGAGAAGATATTACTTTTTAAACTGTAATTTAATTAAATATATTTTCATCTTAATACAAAGAATAAATTTGATATAAGAATATAAAACATATATTCGAATGTATGTAGTGTATATTTCTATTCTTGATGTTAAACGTTTCATTCTAAACATTAAATGAATTATGTAGTGTGTAAATATTGTATTAACATAAATATTTCAAAAAGAATAATTAAGTTAATCAACAGCACTAAAATACCCAACAACTTTTTAAATAGTTAATCGTACAATATCTCAAGTTGTTTTCAGGGAATGTATGTACTGAAAATATAACATAGTTGTTCCGAACATATCACCAATCTAGTCATAAACATCATTCAGTAATTTACATTCTAACACTTAAGTTAGTTATATTCCACGTTGACATAGATGATGCTCATTAAAGGGAACTTGTTCGGTACTAAAATTGTTAACGGGAACGTTAATGTGTGACAACAATGAAATATATATATATATATATATATATATATATATAACATATCAAGGTTTTTCTAGAAATAAAAGAAAATATTTGTCGTATGAGTCAAAATGAACAGTTTTCCGGGAAAATACTCTCTATCTTATATTAAATATTTCTTTCTGAAAACATAATATATATATATATATATATATATATATATATAAATATATATATATATATATATGTATAAGTATAAATAAAGATACACAGGACATATAAACAGACGTATAAAAGTCGTTTCCAGAACCAGTTAAAAATAGAAACTCTATAGCTATACCTTTATAAAAGAGTTAGATTTATTTTAAAACGTATTTTTGAAAACTACTAAATTATAATTTTACTAATTAACGATATTTAAAACTCTATTATGTATACAAATGCTCATAATTTGTTACAGCATGATATTTATGATTAATTTAATTAGATATTAAAAATATTTTATGTCCGTTTTTTTCAAAAATACTAAAGTTTTTTTAGCACTGTCTGTACCTTTATTAAAATGAAAATTTTGTAAAGGGCTTGTATACAGAATGAGAAATTATTACTTCAAGCGAGAAATAAAATAAAAATATTGGATTTGCTTAAAAACATGCAAATTTGTTTGTGAAACTTTGAAAATTGCATCGTGGATACACAAGTTTAAGTTTAATATATTTAAAAATCAACGAAAAACTTATTAGGGTATATATATATATATATATATATATATATATATATATATATATATATATGAAAACTTATTCTTAAAACCCTTTTTTTCAATTATAAAACCGTATTAAATATTAAATCTTGATTTTAAATTTACGAACAAACATATTCTTGCTATACATTTTGTCATTAAAGAGAAATATTTTAATAAATATATTATTAAATTATCAAGCAATTGGAAATTTTCGTCTCATATATGTGCTAAGTGAATATTATAATATTTTTTTTGGTTACTCAAATGACGATTTTAGAGTGATTTATTTAAATACAAATTAAAATCATGAGTGAAAAACCTGACTTGTAAAGTATTTAAACACTTCGACAGTTCTGAACAATTTATAAAAAAAATATGTGAATCAATTTAATGTGTTGCATTATGCTTACAAATATATTAATTATTGAGATGAAGATATGATAAAACATTCTTTTATTGACAGAATGCACGTATTTATATTCTGCAGATTTGAATATTTTTAATATTTTCTAACACTATTTCATTTTGTATTCTCTTTGTGATGCACGTAAAATGTACAAACTTTCCACATTTGCAAGTGATCGTGTAAAATTGAATGCACAGCTGGTGCATTAATCTACAATGTTGAGTTGATCTGCTGATATATTACATATTATAATTCGACGTTATTGATTCTATAGTTTCTTTATGGCCTAAATGTTTTTTTAAGTTAACATATTAGACGGTCTTACTAAATATGATTCGTTAAACAATTTGAATGATTTACTTTGAATTGATATCTGATATGTCTTAATGTTGTTTGAAAAATTCTCCTGAAACATTATTGACATTTTTTTCTGAGAATTTTGCATAATGAAACGGTGTTTAAAGTGAAAATTTACTTATTAATTCCAATGTAACAGTTTCATTATTTTCTGATAATTGAACTGATAATTTAACATTTAATGATTTTCATATCATTGTTTTCTCTCACATTATTCGATCATTTCCAATTAATAACGAACAGTTTCGTGCATTAAATAAAACTTCAATTTAATACAATGTAAAGTGGATGTTTAATATTATTTCAGATGTAATTAAATGAATATTAAATATATATATACATTTCCAACGAATTTGCATAATTCATAATATTTATTATGGTAATTTTTTTTAAATATTCGCATACGGAATATAAAATAACGTAGATATAAAGTCACAAATATGCAAAAATATTGCTTACGAATTATATTCATATGTGCATTTTGTTCAAAATTACATATATTTAAAATTGATATTCAAGTTCTTTTAATATTTTTTTTAAACAAATTTAATCAAACACACACACACATATATATATATATATATATATATATATATATATATATATATATAAGGAAATTCAAGAAAAACAATATTAGAAAGAATAAAATATATAACAAGTGAATTTTATTCTATATTAAACAAATAAATTCTTAAACATTTAAGCCAAAAAACGTGAATGTTATACAACCTTTTCCATTTGCTTTGAAATAATCAATTACTTATTAAAAATTTTATAAAAAATATGAAATAAAAATAATTTTGATATATAAATTATACAATACTCCAATATAGTAAATAAAATTATATTAGCATTTATTTATATATTAAATTATATTAGCATAATATATATTTATATATATATATATATATATATATATATAGCATTAATAAATTTGTTTTCGATAAATCAAAGAGAACTTTAAAAATAATTATTATGCAATTTTGATTAAATTTTAAAATAATTGTATTAATATTATTCAATTATTCAAAAAGTGAATCTATAAAAAATTCAAATGTGTTCTTCATCCTCAAGTTTTGATAATAAAAATTTAAATAAAGTTCAATAACTTCATTTATTAATACATCTCTTGACATTTATCACAATATAATTTTGTTCAAATATTTATTATGATACACAAAGCAACCAAAGATATTTTTTTATAATTGAAGATATTGTGATTGGATTCATTTATACGTAAATGGATGTAAAATATATATATATATATATATATATAATGAAATAAATAATTTTACATATTAATATCATTAAAAAACGAAGACTTCACGGTTTTTATTTTGTGGATTTAAAGTTATAAATAAAATTATATATTAGACAGATTGTATAATGTTCACGTACTAATTTTGGTACTTATTCTTCTCTATAATACACCTATATATAAATGAAATATAATTAATGATTATGATAATAATAAACATATGATTTTTGTTTAATAAATGAGAATGAAAACTTTTCATTAGATACTGTATTTATTTGTAAGAAAAATGATTCTTGTAAGAATATTTATAAAATTGTTTTAAAATATTAACATTTTAAGAAAAATACTATATTCTTAATAACCTATTTTTTAAAATAATAATTTGAATTGGTTATTATTTGGCTTTATAATCTGAAGTGGTTAAACAGAATAAGTATTCTTACAGTAATAACGAGATGTTTTGAATATAAAATATTTTTACTCTAGTATATTTTTCAATAGATATTTATATTAAAACGTTGTTCTTTGATTATATATTTTTTAAATTACCTTTCGGAAAGTAATTCACTTGGCAACAGATATAAAAAAATACATTAACCAACCAAAGAAAAAACATACATATATGTGCGTGTATATATATGTATAATATTCACTGAAATGATTATGTCGTATGAAATATAATAACAACAAATTTCACTTTATATGTAGCTCGGACATGTTTTATAACCGTGCTTTTGACACGTATAACGCGCGCGTCGATTGTGTTACTAACGTTTTTAGCCGTCAGTTCGTTCGGCGCCTGTGTTTGGCATCGTATCGGCAACTGAAGCATTGCTTTCATAGTAAGGTACATCCAACCGACGCTGAGGCATCTAATTCAGCGTCATGACGCTCAATCAGCTGGTTGTATATAGAGTGTTCAATAAGAAAAAACTGAAGAATTCTTAACAAAACACACGTGCACTTAAACGTATAAGAACATCAATTCAAGACAGAGTGTAGGTTTATTAACAAGAGTACACATGCATAAATTAGAAACGTTTTCTGCATTTGTGGATTATATTTTAATTCAAATGGATTAGTTTTTTTCTTGATACCATTCTTTCGTTTGTTAACATTTGTTCAACATTGACTTTTTCATTTAAAATAATCATTTTTAAAAATCAATTAGATTTATTTACCATCATTTTCTATTTTTACAGCACTATTACATTTCGGTAGTGATTTTTTACTATGTACAAGTCATCTTTTTTATACCAAAGAATACATTTTTAAGAAATTAAATCTGTTTAGTTTATTAACAATTAAAGCTAAAATATCTATATATTTTTTAGAAGAAAAATACAGTAATTTATAATTAAATATATAAAACCGATGTCTATCATTATATTCGTTTCTTTTTTAATAGAAAACGATTAAAAATATAACATTTTAATAAACCTAGTATTACCCATTCAATGTTATTTTTACAATTGTATTGTAATTCAAATAAATCATTTTTAATATTTCTAAATAAGTATACTGTAAAAATAAAATATTCAAAATAAGTTATTTGAAAAATAATGAGTTAACTTAAGTTTTGTTATAATTTAAAATAATAACTACAATTATATATATATATATATATATATATTCTTATATGTATATATATATATGTATATATATTCTTTTGATTACTCGAACAGAAATCCTTTGAGCTTGAATGATTTTCATATAATCATTACATTGTAATGAACTTTCTAGTAGCAACTTGAATATGTCAATTAAATATTAATTAATAATTAGTACAGCAATCCTTGTTTATTCACAACGTAATATAAATATATAAAATAGATCATTGTATAATAATAGTTTCATTTGAATCCACACGCTTGGAACATACATCCTTTCTCAATGGTTAATAATGAATTAGGGGTTAAATGGATTTTTAGTATGTTAAGCAATGTAGTAACGTTATGAAAGTATAAAACAAAGGTTTATATATATATATATATATATATATATATATATATATTGTGTGTGTATGTGTAATGGATTATAATTATTTAAAAAAATAAAAATATTAGAAAAGAAGATAGCTATATTAGTTCATAAATGAATATTTCGTTCTAATTTAGTCAATAATGCTATTTAATTTCCAATTAACATTAAAAGTAGTTTGTCAAAGTGCAATTTGTTATTTTAAAATAATTTTGAAACAAATGTTGTAATATTTTATTGGTACAGTTAAATGAAGCATCAATTATCAAATTTAGGATTGTGTGACACATTTCACTATCAATATTATTTAGAAAATGGTCGTTTCGTATGGAGTCAATTGTAGACGTGAGTATCGTTCATT
>CM068324.1:18594893-18634893 GCA_034766995.1 Acanthacorydalis orientalis | reverse complement strand
ATATATATATATATATATATATATATATGTTTCAAACCATTATTCATTAATAGACTATTTATTTTTCTGAGAATTAAATACTATTATTGGTTTATAAATTCTAATTATAACAAACACGTTGAATAATCGATATAATCAAAAATAATATCAATTATATTATTATAATGGAAATATTCATAGAATGTTTATTTTTTAAAATAACATATATATATATATATATATATATATATATATATAGCTATATAAGTAAATTTATGTAGAGAATTTCAAAAATAGTATCAAAATAAACAATAATAAAATAAAAATAAAAACTAATGAAAAAGTAGCACGTTGACTCTTTCACAACAAACATTTTTTGTAAAATATAACTTAGAACAAACACAAATAAAAATAAATATGAAGCAAACCCCTGAATACATAAATCGGAGAATGCAGCATCCGTGTAAGTCATATTTAATTGCTTTTCAGGAACGTAAAAATATAATAATGTCAACTTACAGGCTCACACAAAAGCATTGTTTATAGCATTACGCAAACAAACACGTAGAAATCGTAAAATGTGAAATAATGAAGCGAGAATTCCTTTTTATCCATTGTGATGTCGATGTTAGGTGTAGTAATTTTGGGTTATTTAACAGTGTAATTCATTATATTTGCGGTTTTAATCGTGCTTTTTATCGTACATATTTCTCTTTTCCTTTATGTTATAGTTATTTGTTCCGTTAGAAATTTATTGACCAATTTGTTTACTGTTTGCAAATTTAAAAGAATTCACGAATAAGAACATTCAAATAAAACATACATATGTAACTTTTTACATATATATATATATATATATATATATATATATTACGAGATTAGTTATTGTTCATTGCCATAAAAAATAGAATTGTAGCAATATTAAATTATTAGATATATTTTAACATATATATATATATATTAAAAAAAGTAAAAATAATTATTTTCGAAACAATCAAATATATTTATTTCTGGTTTGTTTGCTTATAAAGAAAACAGTGTTAAAAATTGAGAACAAATGTATGTGAGGCTGCAGCACAACTGGCGAGTTAAGTACATTTTGTAGAAATAAATAAGAAAAAATAGCTCGTTTCATAGAAAAACAACCAACACTATTTAATTTAAGACAAGATATTGAAGTCAATGCAAAATAATAGTTTGATTCATTTATTTTTAACGATTAAATAAAACACATATAACGAGAGAAATTAGTTATATTTTAAAAGATTCATTTAATATTTACTTTGTCACGTAGAAATCAATAATTCCTTACAATTAATTATATGTACCTTTAGGAATGCTCTTAATTTTATAATTAAAAATTAATCGATAGAAATAAAATTAAACATTGGCAAGGTTTTTTGAAATATATACAATAAAATTTTAAGGAATTTTAAAATTAGAAATAAATAAACTAATAATCAGTACATAAATACAACACGAATGTCGTATATATTGAATAAGTTTGATTAATGAATATTTGATTGTAACTGAATACTAATATTTCAACAAATTGTTTATTTTTGTGTATTAAACGTGCAGAGAAAAATAAAATTAAAAATATGTCTTAGAAAACAAAAACGAGGCAGAGAAATTACTTCTGAAAATAATATACAAGAAACACGAATGTTCAAATATGGTAACAAAAATCTACATGCGATTATATATATATATAACATATATGAGAATATTTCCATGTCTCCATATTTCCATGTTTCTATATTTTTCGTTATATATATATATATATAACATTGGATTGGATTAAAGTTTCAGTTGGTTTGAGTAAAACAAAACGAATTTTAAACGCGTAATTTATTCATTATTGAGTATTATTAAGCTGCAAATTTTAATTCATTTCAAGTCATTTACAGTTTGCTTATGCGAAAAACACCAGACATTAATATTTAATAAAATAATGTGGCTGGCGAAATAAATGGATTCCTTTATGTATTACATAATTGTTAATATAATAAGAAAATAAATTACAAATTCTTGTATATACCATCCTCTACAAACCAATTTAGTCTTCCGTAATATACATGTATTAAGTGAAGGTGTATATTAATTAACAATTATAAATATTTAAAATATTTCAAAGTGAAAAATGTATACATTTGAAAGAAACATACAGAACTGATTTCCAAAATAAAATAGAATGTTATAAAATACATATATTCTTCAAACAGCGAACGTTATATTTATATAAATATTTATCTTATTTAATCTATTTTCCAATGAAATAAATTAATTATAATAACAATTAATAAGTTAACAGGTTTTATGAAAAGCGTACTCATTAGATCTGAAACGAGTATACTTAACTAAGTCTGAATAACATTCAATAGATTGTTGTTAAATTGAAACATTTACTAGTAGAAAACACTTTAACGTACAGGTTAAACAGTTTAGGTTATTACCTCCTTTTAAAATTATGATCCATTCTTTTTTTTTCAGCGCTTGAAAAATTTCTCATTAGCGTTCAACTAGACACCGACCTGTTTATGAAATATTTTTATGAAAAAATATGTACACTAGTACACTAATACATACACGTACAACACACACAAATATATATATATATATATATATATTATATATATATATATATATATATATATATATATATATATATATATAACGTGCAGAATTTTAAAGATTTACTATTATATTAAATTCTTTATACACTGGCAAGCTATTGTAGGAAGATATTTAATGACTTTCTAGTTTAACAAAATGGAAAAAGTCTTCTATTAACTGAAGTAAATTATTAAAATCATTTTTACCAAATTTTGTGTTTAATTATTATTTTAGAAGCATAGAAATATTAACTACTAATATATAATGGGAAAAAATTAAGTATTATATGTTTGTATATTCCTTTTTATATATTATTTAAAAATTTATATATATATATATATATATATATATATATATATATATATATATATAATGTATGTTGAGATCATTTAAGGAATATCTTAACAATTATAATTTAAACTGTTATAAATATTAACATATTTATTAAATGTTTCAAATTATTTGAATTAAATTCTTGTTTAATGTAAGCTTTTGTTTGATTTCATTTATTAGTATTAGAAATTACTATCTAATTATCTATATTTAGTTCTTTCTGTAATTACGAAATATATGTTTATGTTTAAAAAAATACTCTTATCCATCAATCAACTACGTGAACTTCGGTGAAAATAGGTGAAATTCGTTTTTCTTTTTTTGCTAATATACTCTATTTTCGTTTCTATTTCGAATTACACAGAGCCATTATCATTTTCGATTTTTCTTTGTTTCCTCATTCATTGGACGTCGAGGTCTTTGTTTGTAAGATTTTCAAGCTATACTTGAAAATGTTGTATAATAAAGAAATAATTAAGAATTATAATCACAGTTTTTAAATTGATACCCTATTAAAAAAACATTATAAATTACTATACTATATACGTATATATATATATATATATATATATATATATGTACGACTGTATACTTTTGTAGATGTTAATATTGAATTGGATTTTTCTAGATTTTAGTGAAGAAAATACATATACAAGATGTATCATTTTAGAGTCTAGCGAAGGGCACTTGGCTAAGAGGTCACGTATCATATAAAAACCTATGCTCATAAAAATTGGTCATTATTCTATACTGCCAATATTTTCATAGTCATGTAGTCGCATATATATTACGTACAGTATCGATTCACTTGTGCAAGTATACAATATCGAAAATACAAAGGAGAGAAAATTGTAATATATTTATATATATATATATATATATATATATATATATATATATATATATATATTTATATATATATATATATATTGTACCTTTATACACGTCAATTTACACATTTATATATTCACGTACACAGGCATCTAAACATGTGTGTGTGTGTAGATGTGTGTAAATGATAGAGAAAAGAAGAAAATTATTAATATTTTTTAAATTAATAATTACCTTTACATTGATAAAAATTTAATATTTTTGAAATATAATTGAGAAAAAGTAAAAGATACTTTTCATACTTATTTTTAATTATTATCACAATACAGTATGCATTGTATATTTTTTACAAATACTGATTTTTTGAGTAATATTATTTTAATTCGATAATATATATATATATATATATATATATATATATATATATATATATATATATATATATTATTTTTATGTTTGTGTGTGTGTGTATGTAGAGGAGGTTCTGTGCATGTACATATGTATGTGTATATAAGTATGTTATTATGGAAACATCACCAAAACAATCTAAAAAGATCGTATCTAATGAAAACCCAACCGAGTGAATTATTTTTTAAAGACAATTATAAATAAATCAATCGAAATTTGTAATCGGTAACCGAATCTGTGTGACACCATAATCGATACACAAATCAAATGTTTTGGTGTTTAAATATCAGAATGTTTTATAAAGAGCGGTCACCGTCACATATCATTTCAATTGTCTGCGACAGTGGGTTCACAATATTGACACTTTTCATGATTGATTGAAATGTGTATTTTTGACACACGTTTAAATGACAGATAAAGTACACCGGATATTAAAATTATTGTTGTGCGGAGTTCATTTGGTCGATAATTGTTTATTTTATTTTTCACGATAGAAATAGTATTGTGTTATTGGTTAATCCTGCGTTCGTTTATTAAACGTTCGATTTTAATGAACATTTCAGCACATCAATATAACACTCAAAGATGATATGTAGTGTTTATATGACTAGATCTAATATAATTATAAAAAACTTGCAAAATATTCTTCTAATAAGTAATACTTACAGTCACAAACAAAAGAAATATTGATGATTGTACCATATGAAATCTTAAGATTAGATATGCGTTCGTTTTTTGTCATCGTTAGACAGATTAATTAACTTTTATAAATCTTACTGATAAGGACGAAATTCTAAACCGGTCGAAGGGAAAATGAACTCATATGTGGATTCAATATTTTATATAGAACGGCATGGACAACGGACACACAGGAAGACGATACAATAACGAAGAATTATTATTGCCATTCATTCTTAAAATATTTACAAAGAAGTGAAACAGTATTTGTATTCAAGTATTTTTATAACTGAAATAAGATATATATATATATATATATATATATATATATATATATATATATATATAATAAATAATATATATATCATTTTCTACAATTCAATATTGCGATATAAATATCATTTAAAAACTTATTTATTCTAGGAAAATAATTTAATAATTTAATTACTTTTCATAGAAATACGACAATGATTGTTTTAATATATGCATTGTTTCGTAATATAATCTAATACAATATTATTATTAACTTTATAATTATTGCAATAAATTCTGTACTAAGAGTTTCAGAGAGAAACAAAAGGCTTTCTTTTTTATTGATTCCCTAGTTAAAATATTCTTGAAATCAAGCATCATGTATAGAATTTAAAATAAAACTTATTTGTTGAAAAACTTTATTCTTGTAAAACATTTGTTATTACAAAAAGATTTTAAAACGTTTTATATGTGTACAGGTAGCAGAAGTGTAGAGCGGGTACGCATTATACTAAACAGAGATAAACCGTTTTAACTATAAACTACACCTTTTTCGTAATATAACTGTTTACCCCCACTTTAGAAGTTAATATTATGGCATCGTTTCGCTTAGAAAATGTCTGCCCGTAATATAGTATACACAAATGTATGTTTTACAAATAAAACGAATCAATTGTATATTTTTTAATACGTAATTAGCTACTGGAATTTATTCAGCAAAAAATAAAATTATTTTATTTGACACACATAAAAAATACATCAATTTCTAAATACTTTTAAATATAAATCAAATCACTGAATATATTAACAGATTATCAAGAATATTGCCTTGTATTCATAAGGAATATTATATATATATATATATATATATATATATATATATATATATATATATAATACCTATATAAAAGAACGAACATTAAAATAAATAAGGTACATGGATGAAAACAATGTAATGGATGTAATGGTTGAAAATAATTGCAAGAAAGAAAGAAATAAGTGATAAGTTGAAAAAAAAATGTAAAAAGATTCATGAAGAGACTGATATATACTGATGAGAAGATGCATTGAAAGAAATGTACTACTTTTTAAATTTCTAGCAAAGGATTTATTACTTCTTTGATAAATGATTCTATCAATGTAGATTTTTAACGAATTTAAAGAAACAATGCTGGTCCGTCTGTGGAGGTAGTATATGCGAATCGCGAATCACCAAGTTGTACAACCTAGCCTCGAACCAGCGAAGCGAATGGTGGAAACTGCAAATTATCGTATCACAGAAAATCCACTAAAAATACATACATATATATATATATATATATATATATATATATATATATATAACATATTTTACTTTAGATATAAATTAGTGTTTATATTTTTCATAATATTTTATCTATTTATTAAGTGCAGAATGTTTTTAACAAATACTTTATCAACTGGTAACGTCATTTATATCATTATTTTCAGTAGGACTGATAGAAATATAAAGAAGAAATGATTTGAGATAAGATGGATTGTAGAAAATGTACTCCTTTTTAAATTACTAGCAAAAGGATTTAATTTCTTTCATAATTGATTTTGTTAGTGTAGATTTTAAACGAATTTAAAGGAATAAGGCTGGACGGCCTGTAGGAGAGAGTATATGGGAACACGAATCACTAAATTAAGCAAGCTACGCTCGAACCAGCGAAGTAAGTGCTGAACAATACAAGCGCACCGTATCTCAGAAAATCTACTAGAAATACATACACATAGTATATGTATACACATACAATATATTTTATCTGTACATTACTTCAACTATAACGGTATATAGGTGAAATAAGAATATTAAAAAATATATTCAATTATTCATATTGATAAATATTAAAAGGTTTTCATCCAGCAATGAAATGTTCAAAGTTGAAAATTATATATATTTATATACAAGATAAGAAATTATGTTAAAAATATTATTCTACAGATAGTGGCTGTAATTTTCTGTAAGATAAAATTGAGCACGAAAATTTCAAGACAAAATGTTGGTATATTATTTCAGAAAGACATTCAAATTAAAGCATAAGAGCTGACAGAATATTTGCATTAACTAAATACACAAACTAGTGACATAGACTCATGCGTATAAACACCATAAAATATAATAAAACAGAGTTAAATAAATGTCAGTTACGTTGTTGAAACAAACATACACGTGTCTTACCATTATAACATACAGGTTAATGAAGAAATTATTTATGTTTTATGCTCTTTTGTGTCTGAGTATGGTACACGTACATTTTAAAGTATAATAAATTATAATGACAACTTTGCTAGATTACACAAAAGTGTCATAGTTGTGTATATATTAATAGATGATACGTTTATAAAAAAATCAATATGATAAAAATCAATATTGTTTACATGCTCCAGTGGAACAAAATAAATTTCGTCGCGACAGGGTTTCCCTTCTGGTGACCGGCAAATAATTTAGGTAGTTTGGTTACGAGGGGTCAATCGACGTAGATTATTTTTCACTCGCAGATTGTCGATGGTGCGCACCGTTCCATAATTTTTCCTGACCGTTCCAAATGAATGCCGTGCATACGCCATGCTGATATTGGAAAATTGGTATGAGAACTACTATTGAAACCGTGTTTAGACGATGTTATAAATTCGCGAAATTTTAAATCGATACTATATTTTTGTGCATTTAAAAAGAAATACTATTTTCTAATCCTAAGTCAAAGATGTATCTATATATGATACATTCATACACTAATTTAAATATATTCGTTCAATTTCATAAATCTTAGTGAGTATTAGTAACACAGTTGTATTTGTGTATATATATATATATATATATTATATATACTTAAAAAATATTAAGTGATTCAGTAATTTATTGGAGGTATACTTTTTAATTTCGTTCTGTTATAAAAATAAGATAATTAAAAATAAATATGAAACGTGTCTATTATTTTCTCTTAATTCTATTTCAAAAACATTAATTTTTTATCAATATAAAGTTAATCATTAATTTAAAAAATGTTAGTAAATTTCTTCTCATCTTAGTGAATATTAGTAAGGCAGTTGTATTTGTATATCTATATCTATATATATATACACCTAAAAAAATATTAAGTGATTGAGTAATTGATTGGAGGTATACGTCTTAATTTTATTCTCTCATTTTTTTATTTATATCTAACACACCCTACGATAAATGTTTTTTATTGTTATAAGCAAGAGATATTTTAGAAGAGTGTTTCCAATATATTTATATAATATAATAAATTATATAAGTTAATTTGCAAATTTAATATTTCAATAAAATGACATTTTTTTTCTGTTTGTAATATAATTGGATTGTTATTACAAACAACTAAGAATTTTTTATATTACAATAATAATCACATATATGATTAAATAAATTTATGGTTTAATTTTTGTTATGTATGTTTGTATGCAGAGTAAAAATAAACTCTGAAGTGGCTTAAGAATATATCATATTTGCTTACACATTAAAAAATATCACATTAAACAATATATAATAAAGCTAATATCAAATTTGCCCTTGTCTATAAGTAAATAACTATATGTTTATATATATATATATGTTTATATATATATATGTTTATATATATATATATATATATATATATATATATGTATATAATTCCACCTTGTGATCGTTTTCACCCCCTAATACGCAAACACATACACGTAACGTTAGCCAGCCATGTGATGGTAACCGAAATGCCACCACCGTCCCTGTACAACCTCCATCATCAATATATACGCTTCGTGTGACCATCGTCAACCCCTACCTACAATTTTCTTGTCTACTGCCACTGCACAATCCCCTGTCAATGTTTTGTTACTACCCATCGGTAGCATATTTCCACTGTATGATGGCCGTGGTTCGTTCGTCAGCCCATACTGTCAAGTGGAATGGGTAACTAGGAGTGTTGGTTGGTATGCCTCTACATTATTACATTCACCCATATAACATAGCATAGGCGGTATGTATTTGTATACATATATGTATGGATGTGTGAGTTGGTTTGTTTGTTTATTTTTTTTTCGAGCAGTTTTGCGGTGATACACAGCTTAATGTATATATATATATATATATATATATATATATATATATATATATATATATATATATATATATATATATATATTAGTGTGTATGTGTGTATGTTTGTTAAGTATTTACTTTTCAGGAAATTATGGCGAACTCTTAACGAGAAAAGTTAATAAAACATTTTTTTTCTATATATAGAAATAATTTTAGGTTTATTTTAAAATTTTCTACTCAGAAGTTACATCACTGACTTTTTCTGAGTTAATGTCAGAAATCAAAAACAATATTTATTCAATATATTAAAAAATATATATAATAGTTTAATTTTTTCGTAAATTTAAAATATGTAATGAAAAAATGATGTATAAATTTAACGAACAGATGTTTTTAAATAGATATTTGATTAATACGTTTTCTGCAGAGTCTTTTTTTACAGAAAAGAAAACAAAGATAATATTGAATTCAATATAGATTGATAAATTTGAAGATGCATATAATAAAATGCATGGAAACCTAGCCTCGAACCAGTGATGGGAATGGTGGGCATTGTAGGTGCATTGTATCACAGAAAATTTACTAGAAATACAAAAATAAATACATACATACAAACACACACACACACACATATATATATATATATAACATATTTTATCTCTACATTATTTCAATTATAAGTTAAAGTGCATATATTTTTCATAATATTTTATCTATTTATTAAGTTAACAATGTTTCCAACAAATACATTATCAACTGGTAATTTATTTGTCATTATATCCCATAAGTACTGATAAAAATAGGAACAAGAAATGATTTGAGATAAGATGAATTGAAAAAAACGTACTCCTTTTTAAATTACTAGCAAAGGATTTATTAATTTCTTTAATAATTGATGTCAATGTAGATTTTAAACGAATTTAAATGAATAAGGTTGAGCCAACTGTAAGGGAGGGGGAGTATATGGGAACATTCTATGCATCTAATGCATGATAATATTCATTGTTATCTTTTGCATGACTGCACTTAATTGTTGTGTATTGATATGGAAATAATGTAACTAGCTCTTTTCACTGACCAATACCTATCGTTAACCATCCTTATACAAAGCATGTATATTATCCATGAATAATCTCTTTCCGTTGAAACATATATATATATATATATATATATATATATATATATATATATATAAATCCATGTATATAATTTACTTTAGCTTCATTGTACTAAATTAATATGTATATATGCATTATTTATTCCTGATAATGTCAAAATGATATAAATTAATGTATAAAAACTTGAAACTGAATTTATATTCTAATTTTTCCCATAATCTAAGTTCTGTCGTAGGATTGTTTTAATATTTTTTTAATTAGTTCTATAACTTATAATCTGTACTAAAACTGGCATTATTTTTTAAATATTTTTATATTTAATATAACTCTTAAGTATCAACATTTAATAATTAGTTACAAATTAAAAGACTAATGATCAATAATCAAATCACTTCACGAATATTTGTCCGAAGGAATTATAAAATATAATACATATGTATAGGTAGATGAAAAGTAATTTAGCAAATCAACTCTCTGTATAAATGTGATATTTCTGCAATAAAAGAGTTATAATCTTTGTCAAATGATAGCTGGTCTAAGCTTTCATATAAAAAATATATACTTCACTGATTCAATACTCACTGCGCTTCACCCTTGATACTAGCTACAAACTTGTATCTAAAACAGTGATTGAATATTAATGCTATAAGGTTTGCAATCAATCAATGTCTTGTACACTCCTCCCCTCGCCGTCATATTGGCCCCTTGTATTTTATCAGATTTTCACCAATAAGAATTAGTGACCTAATTTCGAGTTATATATATATATATATATATATATTAAAACATAAATGTATTGAAATTTATTTATTTTATACATAAAATATTTAATGTTTAGAAATATTCTGTGTTAAAGATCAATTTGTAGATTTGGCTTATCATTGTTTTGTTTTCATAAATATTTAAAAAGAGATTACATTTGCTTGTCAACATTTTTTCTGTAAATAATTACAGAAGAATTTTTAATTTTACATTCGCAATACACCAACGCAAATACATATATATATATATATATATATATATATATATATATATAGATAGATAACATTTTTATATATGAAAATTATTCAATTTCAAATTCTGTTTATATTTTGAATAATAAAAGAGTGAATAATATCAGAAATAATATCAAAAATGATTATAATAAGAAGAAATTTTTTACACTAACACATAAGAAATATGCACTAGGTATATTAATTTACAAATAAAGATGAAAAACATATATTATCAATTAGTATTGTTATTGTTTTTTTCTCAAATATAAAATTAATAATAAATATACTTTAAATTTTAATAAATTTTCACGAATTTCAATTTTTGCTAACATTTTGTATATTTGATATAATATGTAAATTGTATCGTCTATGAGTAGTTCCTAGAATGGCACAGTAATATTTACGGACAGTCAAATGTGTTAGAATATGTGCTTTCTACCTAATATAAATAGATTGTGTTATTTTTTTCTCGACAATTACAATATAGAAAAAGTAGCGTATAAAAACATTTCATTTTAATAACTGAGATTTTTTACCAAAAAAATAATACTATATATAATTAAGCGGCTGTGTAAAATCTTTAGCTACATACACACACACACATATATATATATATATATATATATATATAATATTAAGATTATAGATATAAATATCTACATATATTTTGTGTAGCTGTGTGTCATGGACTTCAACATAAGCATTTCCTCTCCAGAGATTTCAGCGAGAAAAAGAGCTTAAGAAATTTGACGTAAGATACCTTATTAGATTCTTAATTAGTTCTGTCGAGAAAAATTGTAAGATTATATTAATATAAAAATAAGTTATCATATATATATATATATATGTATATATATTTATATATATATATATATATAATATACTTATTTAAATTTAATCACATAATCACTATTAATAACTGACTCTTTTAAATAAAGGCTATTAAAACGCTGAAAATGTATTTCAAGCTATTATTAATCGCTGTAATCTGCATAGAATATTCTGAAGATAAATATAATACCCATCAATATACAGGTGAGCAAATTCATTTTCAAAATAGTATAAATTTATTGTATATACATACTTCACTAGCCTTGTACTCAATCATGAACAACTGTTTTTAGATCGGTTTATACATAAATGTTCCCAAAAATGGAAAGAAATATCTGGATTCCGGATATCAGAATATTATTTGGAAGAATAAGGCTTTTAGTAAGTATACTATAGAACAAATACATATATATATATATATATATATATATATATATATATATATATTCAATTTCATGTGAAATATATATATATATATATATATATATATATATATATATATATATATATATATATATATATATATATATATACTTATTCCACATGAAATTGAAAATTTTCACTTATTATTTATGTTTTTGAATATTGATTTGTTATTTTAGAAATTAATTTTAATTTAATAGATAAAATAATGTTTGCCTTAATAATTATTCCTTTTAAAATCTTTATATATATATATATATATATATATATATATATATATATATATATATGTATATATATATATATATATATATATATATATGTTTCTTAATTATAAATTAAAAAATATTAATAATATTATTTATTTGTATATTTTTTTCAGAGAAGCTGTTGATATTTATTTTGATTGTATTCATTATGTCACTAATTATTCCACTGAACAAAATTTAAGAGCTAAATTAACTTTAAGAGTTGATTATATTATAGAAAATACCACGATGATAATAATTTATATATATTTAAATACCTTTTTGTATATTGAGAAAAATCATTATAATATTCTCATAAGATACTGGATACTTTTGTTTTGTGCCTTCTTCTCTTTGGATATTTTAATATTTATAAAGATATTTCTTCTCAGAATTTTTAATTCTAGAATATTTCTTTAAATTTTGATTTGGATTTATACAGCTGCTGAAAATAACCAAAAGGACAGTAATAGATTAGATAAAGGCAATGGCGAAAATAATAATAATTATTATAATTTAAATGTTAGTTATAACTTAAAATAATACATTTAGTTGTAAATTAATGTAATTAAATGAATATGTTATATTTGTATTTAAATATAATACATACATAAGTATTTATATAAAATAAAATATAGGTATAGTATTAGTGATCAAATTTAATATAAAATATATTTATTTCTTAAAAACCTAAAAGCATTGTCTGATTAAAAATTAAATATTAATTTGTCGTAGAACACTTCACTCGTCCCTAGGAGTGTGTAAACTCCATTATAGAAACCATTGGTCTAGATATCAACTAATATACATTGAAATTGAACATAAATTGAATAGTATAATTTATATAAAGTGTATGTATGTATTTTATTTATAAAATGCTTTTTATCATTTAGAAGAACACACTTGATAAGCTATTTATTTTCAATTTCATACTTCTTTATATTTATAGATTTATTTTTCTATACATACATACAAGCATAAATAATAATTTATAAAATAATTGTCTATCAAGAATATTTTTCTATGTTCGCTTTATATTTTAATAATAATACTTATTATAGATTTATACAAAGGAATCAATTATGCTTAACAGTAGACTGAAACTGAATTGTAAGATCAATGTATTTAAATGTGTATTTCTATATATATAATATTAAATATTTATTAATAAGAAAATAAATTTCATGCTTAAATAAATGAAATTTAATAAATTTTGTTTCCTATTTCATTTTTTCAGATGATTTTAAACCGAATAGAAGAATACTTAAAAAAATCTGTTGAAATATGTGGCACTGTGTTTTGTGAATTAATATATTTTACTCAACTTGCATTATGAATATTTATAAAAAAAAAAAAAAAAACAAAAAATTTAAGTATTTTTTGAAAATTCATGAAATATAATTGATAGTTGCATTGAAATTAAATTGGACAAATCTGTTTTTGTTTAAAGATAATTATTTTCTTAAGATTAGAATCATTTAAGAATTATAACTGATTTGCATATAATATTCAGAAAAAACATAAAACTTATATACTATATATTTATATTTTTTAAATATAAATACTGTAATAAATATTTATTATGGTTAATTAAATCATTTTGTAAAATAATTTATTTCCATTATTAAATAAATATAAAGCATTATTCTAAAAAGTTATCTATTAATTTACAAACTTCTGTTTTGTTATAAATCTATTTGTTTATAACATGAACTTATATATATATATATATACACACAAACATATATATATATATATATATATATATATAAACTATCAAATAATGAAGAATGTTTAATCATTATGATTGAGTAACATAAAAAGACTGAGGAATTTATTTCATATGTTGATTAGCAATATGTATATAATTGATTAATACGCTATTCATAAATAAAAAAATAGGTATAAAATAAATTAACAAATCAATAAAACGAACATTGGAAAAAATGATTATTATTAAATAATTTAACAATTAACATTAACTGCAGAATGTTTTCATTAAAATAAAAAATATAAGTTGAAATAATTAATAATAATTATTGTATGTATGGAAAAAATATAACAATTAATTTTTAATTTATCAAAAATCAACAATTAAAATCTTATTGTTTGAAATGAAAATTGTATTTTTTTTTTGTATATATGTATCATATATATTTGTCTCTTTTATTCTATTATTTATGCATATAATACTTCTTTGTTAATATCGTTATGTTAAATTAGTATACAGTAATTCATTACTCATTTATTGGCTGCAGATAATCGTCACTTTTTATTAACTTTCCTCCATTTAAAAAAAATGTTTGTTAAGTCAGTCTCAGTCAATACCTTAAGTATTATTGCGTGGAATAAAATATCAGGGATTATCTGTGATAATTATTGTTTTATTATTTCATTTTAAATTTGGCAGTAATTATAATAAAACAATTATTAGAGCAGTAGATATATGTTTTGTGTGTAGCGTGTGTGATTTACTTGTGAGAGTAAAATAAAGTGAAATTGTTAATATTAGATACCAGAAAAATATTATTTCATAACGAGGAAACAATTAATAATGTAAGTTATATTGAATTATTATATATTTATATTTTCTTACTGCATCATATATTATGATATAACCAAATATTTTTTAAAAAAAAAATAAGTTCTTAATTGTTAGTCAATAAAAAACTTCTTAAATTAACTATTATTATTTTATATCATTTAGTTTACAAAAAATACATTTAAACACTATATATATATTTTTATATATATTTGTTAATTATTGAAGAATTTTTTATCATTATTATTGAATAAAATAAAAAAGATTCTTTCTGACGAATTTATGTCATATGTTTATTGGAAATAGGTATATAATTGATTAACAATCACATAAATAAAAAAAATAGGTGTAAAATAAGTTAAAAATGAATAAAACGATTATTGAAAATAAATGATTAATATTAAATAATTTAACAATTAACATTAACTGTAGAATGTTGTCATCAAATTTTTAATTGTTAGTCGATAAATAAATTCTTAAATTCTTTATTATTATTTTATATCATTCAGTTTATAAGAAATATATTCAAATACTGTATATACACTTTAAAATTCTCACAGGAGCATATCTGTTCATTTCTGAGTTTTAGTTTCTAATTCTCATTATATTTAAACATAGAAAATAGATTAACTATATTTTATTGTTTTAATCTGTTTTCAAATCAGTAGAATACTCATTTAGAATGCTCTTGTATTTAAGAATATTTTATATTATTTTATTTCTATTTTATTTTAAAATTTAGTGCAAAATGAATTCAGCTATTAAACAAGTGATTGGTGCATCTACACAAATTCAACAAAATGAGAATTTAGTTCGTACTGAACAAATGGAACTGGATGATGAAAGCCTTACATCCAGACCTAAGTCAAACATATTATTTTTGCTTATGCAAGATCTTGACGACCAATATCCTGAAGTACATCCTGAAATAAATGAATTGAAGGAAAGTGGGTATAGAATTCCCGATTTAAATCAAGCTGAGGTTCGTAATTTTTGATAATTTTGTGTATACTAAATAAATCTAAATTCTTTGTTTGATAATTTTTAAATATCGTTAATAGTTAAATTATTGACTGATAGTTCATTTATTTTTTGCACATTAAATATCAATATTCAGAAACGTAAGATGTCAAGTTATTTCTATATTTATCTGAATGCACATCGTACAATCTTAGTATACATCCATTCTGTACGTTCTTTAAATTAATTGTAGAATTTTTTCATCAAATAAGTTTCAATGAAATAAAATTTGAAATATTTAATAACTATTGTATGTATGGAAAAATATAACAATTAATTTTAAATTTAATGAAAAATAACAATTAAAATCTAATTGTTTGAAATGAAAAAATTACAGTTTCTTTCTGTATATCTACCGAATATACTTGTCTCTTTTATTCTATTACATATGCATATAACACTGCTTTGTTAATTACATTATGTTATAATTAGTATACAGTAATTCATTATTCATTTATTGGTTGAAGATAAGCGCCACTTTTTCGAAACTTTTCTCTATTTTATCATTTGCTTGTTAAGTCAGTTTCAGTCAATACTTCAAGTGTTATTGCGTTGAATAGAATACTAGTGATTGTCTATGATATTTTTTTTCATCTCATTGTTTGAAATGAAAATATTAATGTTATTTTGGTATATATCAATCATATATATTTGTCTCTTTTATTCTATTATTATGCATATAATAGTTCTTTGTTAATATCGCGATGTTAAATTAGTATACAGTAATTCACTATTCATTTATTGGTTGAAGACAAGCGTCACAATTTCTAAAGTTTCCTCCATTTAATAATTTGCTAGTTAAATCAGTTTCAGTCAATACCTCAGTATTATTGCATCGAATAAAATATCAGTGATTGTATTGAAGAATTTTTGGGATTGATTTTATGATAGAATTCTTTTGTATTTAAGGATATTTTATATTATTTTATTTCTGTTTTATTGTACAATTTAGTACAAAATGAATTCAGCTATTAAACAAGTGATTGGTGCATCTACAAAAATTCAACAAAATGAGAATTTAGTTCGTACTGAACAAATGGAACTGGATGATGAAAGCCTTACATCCAAACCTAAGTCAAACATATTATTATCGCTTCTGCAAGATCTTGATGACCAATATCCTGAAGTACATTCTAAAATAAATGAATTGAAGGGAAGTGGGCATTCAATGCCCGATTTAAATCAAGATGAGGTTCGTAATTTTTGATAATTTTGTGTATACTTAATAAAACTAAATTCTTTGTTTTACAATTTTTAAATATCGTTAATAATTAAATTGTTGATTGATAGTTCATTTATTTTTTTTGTGCATTAAATATCAATATTCAGAAACGTAAAATTTCAAGTTGCTTCTACATTTGTCTGAATGCACATGGTACAATTTTAGCATACATTCATTCTGTACGTTCTTTAAAACTTTTTTATTATATATGACGGAAATCAATTACAATAGGAAGTTATACGGAGCTTGTATAAAATAGATAGAAATATGAGACTTTATTAAATATAGCAATAAATATATAACTGCAGAATGTTTTTATCAAAAAATGAAATAAAATTTGAAATATTTAATAATAATTATTGTATATACGGACTAAATATAATAATTAATTTTTAATTTACTGACAATTAACAATTAAAATCTTATTGTTTAAAATGAAAACATTAACGTTACTTTGGTATATATCTACCATATATATTTGTTTCTTTTACTCTATAATTTATACATATAATACTTCCTTATTAATAACATTACGTTCTAATTAGTAGACAGTATTTCTTTACTCATTTATTGGTTAAAGATAAGTGTGACTTTTTCTAAAATTTCCTCCATTTAATAATTTGCTTGTTAAGTTAGTTTAATTCTATACCGCAAGTGTTATTGTCTCGAATAAAATATGAATAATTATCTGTGATCATTATTTGTTATTCTGTTTTTTTTTTTTTTTAATTTGGCAGTGATTAAAATATAATAATAATTAGAGTATTAGACATTTGTTTTGGATATAGCGTGTGCGTAATCTACTTTAAAGAGTGAAATAAAGTAAAATTGTTAATATTTGAAAACTAAAAAGTTTTAATTCATAACGAGAAAAAAATATCATTATAAATTATACTAAATTATTATATATTTATATTTTCTTACTGCCTTATATGTTATAACATAACCACATAATTTTTAAAATTTAAAGTCAGTTTTTGTTAGTGAATAAATAAATTCTTAAATTGTTTATTATTAATTTTATCATTTATTTTAAAAGAAATAAATTTAAATACCATATATATACATTTATATATATATATATATATATATATATATATATTTACACATATACTAGGGGTCTTTGGCCCCTGCTTGCTGCTTTAGCCAAACTTTGAGCTTGCTGCGCTCGCCCATTTGTAATTTATAAGCCTGTACATGAATCGAATGAAACAATAAATCATTTCTTACAACTTATTATGTCTATACAACTTATTATTATCATAGATATATCGCCAGGTAATCGGTTTATATATATGTTAATATGTCTATATAAACATCACAGATAGATCAGCTATTTTTTGCAACGTTCTAGATTTTTGTGAATAGTTCTATTATATATATATATATATATATATATATATATATATATATATATATATATATCTGGTATATAATGAAGAATTTTTTATCATTATTAATGAATAATATAAAAAAGATACTTTCTGACGAATTTATGTCATATGTTTATTGTAAATTGGTATATAATTAACACACGATGCATAAATAAAAAAAAATAGATATAAAATAAGTTAACAAATAAATAAAACGATTATTGAAAATAAATGATTAATATTAAATAATTCAACAATTAACATTAACTGTTGAATGTTGTCATCAAATAAACGTTAAGGATATAAAATTTGTAATATTTAATAATAATAATTGTATGTATGGAAAAATATAACAATTAATTTTAAATTTAATGAAAAATAACAATTAAAATCTAATTGTTTGAAATGAAAAAATTACAGTTTCTCTCTGTATATCTACCGAATATACTTGTCTCTTTTATTCTATTACATATGCATATAACACTGCTTTGTTAATTACATTATGTTATAATTAGTATACAGTAATTCATTATTCATTTATTGGTTGAAGATAAGCGCCACTTTTTCGAAACTTTTCTCTATTTTATCATTTGCTTGTTAAGTCAGTTTCAGTCAATACTTCAAGTGTTATTGCGTTGAATAAAATATTAGTGATTGTCTATGATATTTTTTTTTATTATTTGATATTACATTTGGCATTGATTAAAATAAAACCATAATTATTCTTATAGATATTTGTTTTGTGTATATAGCACGTGTGTGATTTACTTATATGAGTGAAATAAAGTGAAAGTGTTAATATTTGTAACCTGAAAATTATTATTTCATAACGAGAAAGAAATTGGCATTGTAAGTTATAATAAATTAATATATATTTATATTTCCTTTTGCCTTATTTGTTATAGTATAACCAAGTAATTTGTAAAATTAGAAAAGTCACTTTTTATTTGTTAGTCAATAAACAACTTCTTAAATTGTTTATTATTATTTTATATTATTTATTTTAATAGAAATAAATTTAAATACTATATATATATATATATATATATATATAATTTCTGTTAAGAATGAATAATGTTTAGTCATTGTTATTGAATAATATGAACAAGATTTTTCTGACGAATTTATTTCATATGTTTATTAGTGATATATATATACACACACATATATATATATATATATATATATATATATATATATATAATTAACACATGATGCATAAATAAAAAATAGGTGTAATATAACCTAACAAATGAATAAATCGAACATTGAAAATAAATGATTAATATTAAATAATTTAACAATTAACATTAATTGTAGAGTTTTGTCATCAAATAAGTTTCAAGGAAATAAAATTTGAAATATTTAATAACTATTGTATGTATGGAAAAATATAACAATTTTTAATTTATCAAAAATCAACAATTAAAATCTCATTGTTTGAAATGAAAATATTAATGTTATTTTGGTATATATCAATCATATATATTTGTCTCTTTTATTCTATTATTATGCATATAATAGTTCTTTGTTAATATCGCGATGTTAAATTAGTATACAGTAATTCACTATTCATTTATTGGTTGAAGACAAGCGTCACAGTTTCTAAAGTTTCCTCCATTTAATAATTTGCTAGTTAAATCAGTTTTAGTCAATACCTCAGTATTATTGCATCGAATAAAATATCAGTGATTGTATGTGATCATTATTTTTCATTATTTAATTTTAAATTTGGCAGTGATTAAAATAAAACAATAGTTAGTGAAGTAGATATTTGTTTTGGGTATAGCTTGTGAGCGATCTACTTTTAAGAGTGAAAGAAAGTGTAATTGTTAATGTTAATGTTTGCATTTTCTTACTGCCTAATATATTATAATATATCTACATAAATATTACCATTAAAAATATCAGTTTTTAATTGTTAGTCAATAAATAACTTCCTAAATTGTTTATTATTATTTTATATCATTTAGTTTACAAGAAATATATTCAAATACTGTAGATATACTTAACATTTCTCACAGGAGCATATCTGTTCTTTTGTAAGTTTCAGTTTATAATTATCATTATATTTAAATATACGAAATAGATTAACTACACTTTATTGTTTTAATCTGTTTTCAAATCAGTAGAATATTCATTTAGAATTCTCTTGTATTTAAGGATATTTTATATTATTTTATTTCTATTTTGTTTTAAAATTTAGTGCAACATGAATTCAGCTATTAAACAAGTGATTGGTGCATCTACAAAAATTCAACAAAATGAGAATTTAGTTCGTACTGAACAAATGGAACTGGATGATGAAAGCATTACATCCAAACCTAAGTCAAACATATTATTTTCGCTTATGCAAGATCTTGACGACCAATATCCTGAAGTACATCCTGAAATAAATGAATTGAAGGAAAGTGGGTATAGTATTCCCGATTTAAATCAAGCTGAGGTTCGTAATTTTTGATAATTTTGTGTATACTAAATAAATTTAAATTCTTTGTTTGATAATTTCTAAATATCGTTAATTGTTAAATTGTTGATTGATAATTCATTTACTTTTCTTGCGCATTAAATATCAATATTCAGAAACGTAAAATTTCAAGTTGCTTCTACATTTATCTGAATGCACATTGTACAATCTTAGTATATATCCATTCTGTACGTTCTTTAAAACTTTTTTTATTATATATAATGGAAAACAATAAAATAGGAAGTTATAAGGAGTTGGTACAAAATGGACAGAACTATGAGACTTTATTAAATATAACAGTAAATATATATGAATTATTTATTTTATTAAGAATCGTTTGGTGCTCGGTTTTAAAAGACTGATGTGAAATTTTCTCATTTTAACTCAGGCAAACAATAAATACAGTTTTGAATTTTTTACATCTACACTATGGTCCTATGTAAAGTATTCTAACAATTAGAGTAAAAAGTATTACATGTGAAACAAATATATTCAAAAACATTCTAATTCATTTTTTGTAGCGTAGAAAACGTTATTTTTTAACAAAACCCTTATATATCGAGCACTAAACGATTCATAACATCAAGAAAATGCGATAGAATATAATCAATAAGAATCTTAGATAGAACTTATCATTTAATTAATATAAAAAATAGTTTTTGACTTTGAATACTTGAATCTTTTACAATAAATTTTAAGAGAATGAGCAAAATATTTGATTTTGAATTGATAGATTCACTCCTCTACGATACGTCATCCGTATGAATACAATAACGATTTTGAAGAAATGCCATTAGGCATTGGTTTAAGTATCCAACAATCTGAACACTCAGCGAAAATTATCGAGCAGCTAAATTTGAGTGCGAATTTCTTCGATGAAGACACTCTAGAGTTTGAATCGTTAGAAACAAGTACACTGTCCGAAAATGAACATGAAGAGAGTATCGATACTAATATGGAACAAATTATTAAAGTGAGAAGTGGTGTTTATATATATATATATATATATATATATATATATATATATATACATTAAATTATTATATTAGTAACTCTTATTTGTATAGAAGCAATAGATGGAAGTTATATTCAATAAATCCAGCATGGCGAATATTTGGAAAGTTTTGACGTTGTGCTCTTACAAACACTGAGTGTATCAAGTTTAACTTTGTTAATAATTATTATACATAAATCATTACTAGATCGATAATAAATAAGAATCAATCGAAATTGTAGCATCACTATCATTTTTTTCCTATTTTTAACAAAAATATTAGTTATTTTCAAAAATATATTTACAATAATAAGATAATTAATACTTTTATTTCAATAAGAGAATAGAAGTAAATATAAACAGAACTTCAGTATTAAAAAAATACTGAGTCAAGGAATATTTAAAAATGTTTAGTAACAATTCTGTTATATATATATATATATATATATATATATATATATATATATATATATATATATATATTAGAATTAGTGTTAAGTTACATAAATTATTGTTTATTATTTTATTTCATTAATTATTACTTTATTAATACCCTATTATTGTACAAAAGGATTTGGGAAACTTGACGCATTATTTACAACCAGAAAAAACTTCCTCTACATGCACTGATTTTACACATGATATATCCCATGAAAATATGGAAATATCCGATACACTGAATACTCTTCATATTGATCAACGAGAGGTAAGGACTTATACAAATTTTCTTTGTTGATAATTATTGCAATTGAACCATTATCAAATTGATAATAATTAATAAATGATCAAAGTTATCGTCTCATTGTTAATTTTTTTAATTTAAATGTTCTGTTTTTTATATTACGAATTGCTACAGAAATAGAGCATAGTAATTTTCAAAAATTTATAATTTATGAGATAATAATATTTATTTCAATAACAAAAGAAAAGTAAACACAAACAGGACACAATTATTAAAAAAATATCGAGCAATTATTAAGAAATGTTTAATAATGATTTATTAAAAATATATATAAGAATTAGTGTTTAGCTGCATGAATCATTGTAATTATTTTATTAATAATTTATTATTGTACAAAAGAATCAGACAAACGTACCGCAAGATTCACAAGTAGAAAAAAAATCACCAATACTGATTTATCCGAAAATGAAACTGTTATCTGACGATTATAATTCTTCCCCGATGGAGAAAAGTACAATTCAAACGGACCTTATAATACCACCGGAAATAAAAACCCATACAAATATAAATGATATAGGTATTGACCAAGTAGAGGTAAGAATTTGTGCAAAATAACTTTGTTAATTATATATAAATATCGATATTATTATTTTTTTGAGACTGTTTTCTTTTGTTACCAATTATAATAAAAATAATATATATGTATATATCTCCATGACCGTAACTGTTTTAATCATTTACTCTTTTGAATATAATAATAATTTGTTTAAAATGTACTTATTTTGTTTTAAATAATTATTATGTATTTTCAAACGTATAACATCTATAGTTTTTATACAAATCAAAAATATACATACAAACAACAATTAAATGCTAAAAGATATTTAATAAGAATTGTTAAGCATTTTTCAAAAATATTTGATATAATTTCATAATAATTTGTACAAGATTAATCAAACAGTTCTTTAAATTTTTAATATAATCTAAAATGAAATTTTGTATAAAGAATAATATCTTAAAAATATATTTAATATAATGTAGTTTTCATAAACTTTCAACGAATGTATTATTTGTAATACCTTATATAAAAATTAATTGAAATTCCTGCTTGTAAGATATGATAAATAAATTAAATTCCAAAACTAAATGCTTATATATATATATATATATATATATATATATATATATATATATATATATATATATATGTATATACATTATAAAATAATTTTATATAGTAAAAATACAATATGTAATATAAAAACGTAATAACAATATAAATAATATATGATAACAATATATAAAAATGGGACCAGGAAGGAAATATTTTTTTTTAAAAAATGTTTGTTGTGTATGTTAATTTATTTTTAAACTATAAACTATTTATGTTCAGTTTTCTTAAATTTTAACAAAAAAAAAACAGTGATAATATTCTAGATCGATTTTTTATTTTAACACAAATTAAAATAAATTTATCAAATAATATTTTGTAATATATATATATATATATATATATATATATAATACTTTATTATTAAAGAACCCAGATACCACAAATACTGAACCGGAAAAGGAATCATTTCTCTCGAGTAGTGTTGATTATCAAGGTGAAGAGTCAATGATGGAAACAGAGTATTTAGATTTCAATGAATTAAATCTACTTTGGAATCAGAATAATGAAGGTATGATGTACATAATATTACAAAATGTGTGAATACCGGAGCATTTCCGGAGCAACCTAGACATTTAATTAACTATTATATAACATATGTATATATATATATATATATATATATATATATATATATATATATCAATAATTTTTATTATTTGTTAAAATGATTTTGAATGTACATATTAAAATGTATTTGATTTTATAAAAGACATTTTATTATGTGCTTTGTGATTTTTGTTCATTTTTTATTAGAAGACGTGTAAATAAATAGTGAGCTTTTTTTCGTAACTGGGAATTGAGTTTACGACGACATAGAAAAAGAGAATAAAAATGAACTTACGTATCGGTTGTTGACAGTTTGGCAGTTACTCTTAGCAAGTTCAGACACAATCAATAAAGTAGTAGGAATCAACCATAAAAAATCACTCGTCTATTTTATAACTCAAGATCAAATGCGAGAGTTACAAAGAAAATATTTTCTTGTTTAATTGTAAATGTTTTGAGATTGTCAAGATTTTTATAAAGATTTAGTAACATATTGATCAAATTATTGTCATACTTATTTGATGTACTTTCGTATTAGAACAGTTCATAATTTCTTGAATTATTTGTTTAAATCAATCGATTGGAGATAAACTTGTAACATATTTTAGATAAATATTGATTCGGATTTAACATAAAAATATTGTTTTTGTTTAAAAAGTACTACAATCATTTTAAATTGTTTTTATTATTAGTTTCATATAAATAATTAAATAATCTGTATAAGAAAAATACAACATATAGAACTTGTGTATATAAATAAGAAATTTCACATATTTAGATATATTATATATAGATATTTGTTCAAATTTTAGTGTAGAATACAAAAAAGAGTGACAAAATTTACTGTATGTATGTATTTATCATTTTAGAGAAACCAATGCAGACAAAAGAAGAAACCGCCACATTTCTAGAAAACATATCAGAAACCATAGACAATCTCAAAACGCTTCACGAAATGATGGAAGAGCCTAAATTGTCACCTGCTAGTATAAGTAATGGAATGAAAATATATAGGAAAATAAAACGCCAATTTAATCTTTTAACAGTGGATGAAGCAAATGTAAGTTCTTTGTTATAAATTCTACTCATACACATATATGTATTCATTATTAACATTAACAAAGATTACATAATAATTTTATAAAAAAATTCAATCAACTTTTTCCCAATTAAGTATTTAAGGAAATAGTTCAACAAATGAAATTATACTTTCTATATATATTATTCAAATACTAATTTTATAGATAAATCTAAAATATAAAATGTGTTATATTTAAAAAAATTTATAAATTTGTATATTTTAATTAATATATAGAAGTAGATATACGTTTTTAGTAAAAAAATTTAGTAACCAAATAAATACTTGAAAAATAACTTTGAAAAATTAATTTTAAAATATTCATGCATAACTTAAATGATTACGATAATAAATAATATATATATATATATATATATATATATATATATATATATATATATATATATTGTTTTAACTTCAACTATATTTTAAATATTTTATTTATGGATCAGTTATTTCTTCATCATACATTTTTGTACTATATTTCTTATGGATTTATTTTATATATTCACTTTAAATCGTTCACAGAGAGATAAAATAAATGTACTCCTGTTTATAAGTTTTTTTTAATAATAATATATTATATGACTTGTTTTAATTCCAGCCAGAAGAAAATGACAATGAGGGTCCTCCAAGAAAATTATGTAGAAGGCGACTGTTCCCAAAATAAATTACAATTAATATGTGTAAGTAAATTTTTAGTTATCACAATCATCAGCCATTTTTATGTTATGTGCAATTCATTTTATTTATTCGTGTCATAAGAAAGTTACAAATAATACCGATTTTTGATCAGAACGCTTTATATTTTTAAGTAATAAATTAAAAACATGAGCCTGGCACAATTCAGATTCAATGTAAAAATATAGTTGCAAAGTTGAGCATAAATCTGACATCTCTACCTCTTTATTACACTCTTTCTGTCGTCTATACGAATGTTTAAAATTATTAAGAGGTATTCATTCGTGTCAAACGTTTTTCTGTAAGGTTTTATTTATTTATTCTTTTACAAAAAAAGTCAAGCCGAACATTTAATCTGTTCGTTTAAGACGTGTATCGGATTTCTATGCGAAGTTTATAACAAATAAATTATGATACGAAACGGGTGGACTCGTTCAGCTATAGATCTCGACAATATAAAAGTTTCAAAAAGTTAGATTGCAAAAATGCTGCGTTTGAATTTTAATAATAATATTTCAAAATGATATTTGATCAAGTTAAATTCAATTTATACAAACGTTGGAAATACATTTTACTTTTTAAATAAATACATTTAATTAATATAGATACGAGATATTTGAAACAAATTATCGTCTAAGTGCACAAATTAAATTATATCAAAAAGTTATATACGAAAATAAAATTTCACACATTCGTCGTTTATTTGAGATAGGGTTTTATAATTGAATTGTTGTTAATGTAGTTTACACCTCGCATATTCATATCGTACCCTTATAATCAAGTTCATAAATTAGTTTAAAAAAGAAGCCCAAATTTCCGATATAACATTTTCAACGGTTACGTACAAATACGAAAATATTTGCTTAATGAATATTTTCCGTATAAAGTGATATTTTAAAATGATTTAAGGACAAAATGTTCTATGCTATGTATATATTCATATACTCGACGTTTATTTTCATTGGTTTCGAAAATGTGCTCGGTGATTGCCTTATACACTTCTATAACGTTTTATGTTATGTATTATAAATATCCAAAAATAACCAAATTAGGCAAAATATATATATGTTTTTCTCCTCATTTATAAATGTTTTGTATTTTTAATATTTCAGTCTCAACTTGTAATACCTTACTTCATGTAAGACAATTTACGTTGAAGAATTAATTAGATGAATATTTTGTTTGATTTTAAGAATGTAATATAGTTGTTAATAAATATACTCTGTAATTATATTTACCTATTTTTTTAATAAATGATAAATTATATACGCAATAGTGTTTCGTTTATATATATATATATATATATATATATATATATATATATATGTTTTAAAATTTCAGAAAAATATAAGTTAGAAAATTTTACAAAAATAAAATAGATTTTCATTGATGTTTTAAATAAAAAAAAATAAAAAACGAACAATTATGAATAAAATACAGCCCTGCAATGCACTTTTTACCTTTTCACTTATCCCATGAGAATTTCTACGATTCAATTTCTTCGAAGAGCGTGACTGTAAGACAGAAAAAAATTCCACAGTATAATTAAATAAATTCTTTCGTTAAACGGACTTTCTCTTATTATTTGCCATAGTAATGTAAGCTTTAATATGCACTTTAAACGCAAGCGTTCATATTTCAAACACTCTAGAGAAATTTCGAGAAATGTAATGGCTATTTACTTTTTATAAGTTATTTGAATTAAAATAAAAATGAGACCTGAACGGATTTCTTTTGTAGTCCAAATATTATCACAAGTTTTATACATCCATCCATACATACACACATATATATACACACACACACATATATATATATATATATATATATAATAATTTTCATTATTCATTTAAATTGAAATGAATTGAACAAAAAATGTTGAAGAGAACTGGGTGTATTAAACAATTGGCTTTATTATATATAAACTGTTCTTTTTCTCCTCATCTCTGTCTCTCTCTCTATATATATTATATATATATATATATATACTATATATACATAAATTTTTTTGTAAAAAAATTTCATCGAGGAAAAGTTTACATTCGACAAAGAAAAGAAAAACATGTTCGAATATGGCGAATATTTTTCTTTCGTATAAAATAAAAGAAAGTGTTTCAAAGAAAATTCCAATTGAAACAGTAATAAAACTGAATAATGACTGAAGCATATTTAATTATAATTAACTCGGTGTTTGGAACAAAGTTAATTTTTCACAACTATATTCTTAAATGCTATGTATAAAGAGTAATTTTCTTCTACTTGTGACATATTTTAATTGAGTCACATTTTTCCTTTGCTGTTAATAAAGTTATTTTTCGTTTTATCAAATTTATGATCGTTTGTGCCCTTTCATGTGAAATTCAAAAGGAAATCTACTTTAACACATCTTTTCAGTGAGATGTAAAAGCAACGGTTTATTTTCCAATGTGAAAACATTTTCAGGTAAACTTATAATCCAATTTTTAATCAATATATATATATGTATATATATATATATATATATATATATATATATATATATATATATATATGTATATGTATACACCAGAATAATACATTAAAATGAAAAGATCACACATAAAAAGGGTACTACTCTGTTGGTAAATATTAATGAAGTACTCCACTCCGTTTTTATTTTCGTCTGATTTTATGGACTGTAAACTTTCGTTGTTTAATTATATATACATATATATATATATATATATATATATATATATATATATATAATATACATGAAATGTTTATCTCAAATAAAATATTTATTAGCAGTAATACGTCTTAACAAACATTTAATATTTGTGAAATGAGTTCAAAAAAGTATGCAATTTATTTATTTTTTAATTTTATTACCGATTTAATTTTGAAATTGTTTGTACATTTTAATAAAAATGTAAATTACTGTAAAGATATTGAATTTGAAAAGAATTTGACGGAGAAAACTATTCTGAAAATTATTGTTAATGGTTGGTTATTGGGGTTTTAGAGCATTTCGACAAAATTATTGTTGAAATATTTTTAATAAAATTTACGTTCCTAATCTAATTTTTTTTAAATAAATGATTCATAGAGAAAAGTAATCAAGTATATGTGTCAGTTTAAATCAATACTAATAATTAAGTTGCATAAAATTAATTAATATTTCTTTTAATTTTAATATTTAAAAATTGAATATATTATATATATATATATATATATATATATATATATATATATATATATATATATAATTTAAATATTAATGTGTTCAATGTGTTTTCATGTAATAAAATATACCATGAAACGAATAACAAGATTAATTAAATCGGACAAATATATGTGCCATTATTTTTCTACAAATAAGACTATTGTGTATCTGTAGAGGAAATATAAAGCGGATGGTGAGCACTTGGACAAGAGATGTGAAGTAAACAGGCGAAATGCAAATGTTACAGGATTATTAGATTTGTTTATGTCGTAGCCACCTGCTTTACCGGCTGTGTCACATTGTGTCACGGGCTGTTCATTTTAAATATTAAAATTATGTTGCGACGAAAGTTTGTTATAAAATGAGACATCATCAGCTTTCTCTACTTACTACACTAAGGAAACTTTCATGTCGAGTTGTGTTGATTAACTTCGTTTAATATCATATTAACTAAAAACATTATTTTACCGATGTTTATACAAATAAAAAGATGTGAATATTTGATAGCTTGACATTGTGTCACGTTTAATGTTAGATAATAAAATATATTATTCATTCTAACTGTTTCAAGGATTTTGTTACATTTTGTTATACACTTTTTTTATTATCATTGTTTTACTTTCCAGAACACCTGGCCTGAAATACATTCAGACATTAATGTTTTTTTTTTGCTTCCCTTTTTTAATATGACACATTTATGAACGTAATTTAGAATATCGATTTCTACTGTATATATATAATTAAGCATAAAAATATTTGGAAAAAAATATCTTATTTTTTAAAGTAATATATTGAACATGCAAGTAATAGAAATATATGTTTACATTTACTGAAAAAAAAATATTTACTTATTGGAAAATAACAAACAAAGATTTTCGTAATACTTTTCGTTGAGAAATGAAAATATTTTATTTCTATTATCATTATTTGTGAATTCATGATGTATTTATGTAGACAGTGAGTCATTCAATTGACGTCAAATAGAATATATTTATTTTGTATAATATAAAAAAATCATCTTATATATGACAAAAGATGAAATAAAATAACAATAATGGTAGACTGAATAGAATTGGAAACGAAATAAAAGACCATTGATCAAATTATTTGACTATAACTTTTTATTTTATTTCATTTAATTATTTACTTTGCATTTTTATTTCATATAGATAAATGTTTGGAAATATTTTCACATAAATATTGGACTGACATATAATTTGAAAACTTGAAAAATATAATTATTTTTTGTTACATACGTTGCACAAAAGACATTACACAAACTGTAATTGACATTTATATATATATATATATATATATATATATATATATATATATATAGAGAGAGAGAGAGAGAGAGGGTATATGATAATACTGCGTATGAATCAACTCAATTAAAAATTTGACATCAGAATATAAAATATAAAAAAGTAAATTTGAACTTTCTCTATACTTTGATATTGGAAAAATAGCCTGTACTGGAATTTGTTCAGAAAAATATATGTGCGTATATAAAAACAATATTTCTCTCTCTGTGTGTGTACACACACACACACACATATATATATATATATATATAGTGTATATAAGTGTGCACGTGAATCAAATGTAACAATACGAGAGAATATTTTGTATTCATTGTTTTTCATAATATAGATAAAATATATAACGTAATGTTTTTAAGTGCATTGTTTGCCGCATGAAAAACGTATAAATTTTCATATTTTCCAATTATTTTTTTTGTTCTGATTAAAAAAAATATATATACATATTAGAAGCATATGCTGATGATAGCATGTATATCGGTTTTTATTTTTATCGAAACATACTAATATAAAACAACCAAATACGGCTATTCGTGTGTAAGTTGAAAAAAGATCATTATATTTAATGAGATGAAGGAGATTTTACAAAAAATTATTGGAACTATTGTTCCTTAAATTATTCTTCATATAGTTCTTATTTTAATTTTGTTTTAAATTATATTATAATTAAAAATATAGACTGTATTTTAGTGATTGATTAATTTAATTTAATTTTAATCATGTTTTATATATATATATATATATATAATATTATAAAGAAAATAACATAGTAGTGAATATATTTTATATATAAATATCTATATTATCTAACAGAGAGGTACTTGATTTGAAGCAATTTGCGATTTAGTATGTTTCAGTAATTTGATATAATTATATTATGGATATATAGCAGAGAATATATTTCACTATTGTTAATGGAGAACGTATTTGATTATTTACGACTTCCCTATTGATGTTTACTTTGCTCCAATTAATTACTTCAGTAGTGTTGTATCGTTCACAGTATAACGTTTTATTAATAAAAAGTGATTTAGTGGGCCTAAGATTCGATCCCTACACCTATTGGTTACTGTAAATGCTACGCTGTAAACGTGATACCTTCAGGTTATGGTCAATATTTTGTTACAAATTTTATCTCAAGAGGAGTTATGTTATTCATGTAGTTAATAAGGTCTGATTAGTAGACAGTAAATCGAAAGACCAAGTTCTGGGTGGATAAAGATATTTTACTTGAATATTAACATATTATCAAAACGAAAATGGTATTAAATATTTTATTATGTACATATATATATATATATATATAATTGATAACATGAGGTGAAAGTTTTGGAATTTATGAAGAATATAAAAAAAATTAAGAATTATATAACAATATTTTTATTGATCGTAAAAGGAACAAAAATATACTAAAATAAAGTTTTCCACGTATGACATATTTCTTATAGCATAAAACATAAAAAAATCTCCCAATACCTGTCAATATAAGAGTGTAACATACCGTTTTTTTCTATGTCAAAATGTCAATTCGCCGGGCTATCCCGTCGTAAATGTTTGAATAAACAAATTCGCTAAGCAAACTAATGCTTGTTGATGTATTCAAACTTACACCAAACGTGCGCTTGTGTGTATTTATATGAAGGATAAAAAAGGGAAGTGTACGTTATATGTTTGTCATGTTTGTCGATTCCCTTATTCTTCTTCATGTTTTGCTTTGTCTACGCCTCTCTTTATATGAAATGTTTACATATAGTATGTTAAATCTCTAAAAATCGATCTGGAATTCTATATTAAACTTATAATCTTTTTTTATTAACATTGATTAAATCATCTCTTGTCGACAGAATGTTTTACAATTCTATATTTAAAAAAGTTCCTTCGTTGTTCACATTTATATATTTTTTTTGAAGAGTCAATATAAAATTCACTATTATAAATATATAATAATTCAAAACAATAATCATTGAATGTCAAAGTTACAGCTTTCAAAAAAGTACCTTATGTACACAAATATATATATATATATATATATATATATATATATATATATAATGAGGAGGGGGGCAGAATAGAGAGAAAGAAAAGTTGGATCTACTTGTTAATTATTTAATATAAATATTAAATGCAATAGCATTGTTCGATAAATTTTTTATAATAATTATTTTATTTCATGAATTGTTAATATAATTAATTGAAAATTTGTAACATAATACCCAACGTATTTGTTTTTATTACGAGCGAATACAATAATGTTTTACAAATCAGCAATTTACATTATGAATAATATATATTAATATGATTGTTGACAAGTAAAAATTATTCAATGACGTTATCAAATAAATGTTAAACAATTATTACAATGAAACTTGAAGGTTACTCTAGACTTAATTCCAAAAACTCATCAATTATAAACATCATTTTAAATGTTGCTTTTTCATTTCATTTGTATTCGCATTTACTGTTATTAGAAAGGACAAATTTGTTTATTTAAACCTCTGAATTTATTTATTTATAAAAAATAAGAAAATGCATATAATTGCTATAAACATTCAAAACATTCTAAAACTTTACTTCAGTAGGTATTTGTATTTATTGTTGGATAGATCTAGATCTCTCAACAGCAGCATATTTTTATTAAAGAATAAAATAATAGTGAAAAAATACTATTGTTAGTTAATAGTTTTAATTGTCATACTATATATATATATATATATATTTATATATACTATGAGAAATTTATAAAAATATGAATGGTAAGAAACCGTAAAAAATACAAGTTTTCTTTTCGACAATATAAATTATAAGCCGTATATATTTTGTGAATGAACATCGTCCATAAATTATAAGAAAATGTGAAATCGAACAAAAGAAATAAATTACGGGGGAAAGTGTTTAAAAAATCCGGAACGAAAAAACGTTACACTTTGTACAGGATATTGGTTTACTACATCGAATATTTTCAATTATTCATACGAAATAAAAACGAAAGAAAAAAGGGAAATACATATTCATTTATCGATCGTTGAACTGCACACGAGTTAAAGTATAATAATAGAAAATATCTTTCAATACGAATGTCGAAAATAAAGTAATAAAATAACACATTTTGGAAAATATTGTTGAACGGAAAAGATTAAAGATAATGATAAAAAACACACCTGGGATATACAGGTAATCCAAACCGGACTACCGTGTCAATTTTGCAGTCAGCGTGTATTGAAATGATTAAAATCTATTTATGTAATCTCTAATAATGCAATGCTTCGCTCATGTTAACCTTTGCAAGACCCTTTTTTATCTATACGATCCAATTATTTTTAATTTATGCTTCGGAATTATTTTTTAATTAAATTTTCATTCACAGTGTACGCTTAACGTAAATATGTTTCGTTAACGCGATACAAAAACAGGACACATTTATTAGGAATGAGTTTAAAAATTTCATATTTATATCAAATCATTACATATCATTTGTTTATATATTAGATTGTATTACTCATTTATTTTATTTACTGATTTGTTTGTTTCGACATGAAATTGACAGTTTAAAAATCATGAAATTATGTTTTAATTAAATGTGAAAAATCTATTTTTAATTAAGATAAAAAAGTAATATTAAATATTTTAATTTATTATTTATGTCAAATAAATATCCTTATATGAACTTGAATAATAATTAACCATGGAATTCATATATATATATATTATAGAAACAACTTTGTTTTCTAAAAACAGGACTATCAAATTAACTAAAGAAAAGTAAACTACTTAGACAGTGTCTAAACCTCAGACATTATATTATTCTAACTATATATATATATATATATATATATATATATATATATATATATATCGATTTTAAACAAATGCAAGGACAGAGAGTCATTTTAATGTAAAAACATAACCAGTCATCGTATATTTTCTTATTATGAATATTAATGTCTATTTTTAAAATATTAATAATATGTATTGCAGATTCAAGTATATTATTTCATTATCATAATATTGCATGCATTATTATAATTTTACTTCAAATATTGTATTCTTCTAAGAAGTTAAATATTTTTTAATTTAATTTAAAATACAATTGTGTTCATATGATGGATTTGTATATTGTTTTAAGACTTGTTTAGTAACAAGAAATGCAACTAAATTCAATTACTAATTATTATATGAGTGTGCGTGTTTATATATGATTAAAATTTCATAGAAATGATTTATAGAAATGTTTTTATGCAGAATAGCGATATCAACCTATTGTTACTTATTTAATATAATTTTTTGATAATTGTGTGAAGCCATTTATTTATTTAAAAAATTCAATATTTTCTAAAAAATAAATATTGTGATTGTTTGCAATATACGTCATCTTGTCATCTTGGTCATCGTTTGTACATTTTGAAAACAATAACCAAGAACAGGTTAGATATTTATCAACAGTTATCTTCGATTAGTGGAAGAGTAATGTGTGCTTTGGAATACTTGGTATATGACATATGAACTTTGTACTTAATGTAAGTAATTACGTAAATAGTTTATAATAAATTTATTTATGCCCACTCATTTCCGTACAAATTCTGTATCAAATTCATAAATAATAAAAATATATAAATAAATAAATAAATTGTAATGACTTAAATAAAAAAAAATACAGAATAAGTGATGAAAGTAGTAACAAAATAGTTTTTATTTGTTCAGTAAAAATGTGTCTTAAAAAAAGAAGTAATTGTTAAAAGTTTCAAGAATCAGTAGGCCGTACAGTACAAAAAAGAACTTCAATATATTTACAGAACACAACCTGGTACAAATATGTGTAGCGTAGAATAACAAAGAGTTAACCCATACCGTTTTCCTCGACTTTTGTGGCTGTATTTGTAGAACTGTTGTCGGAAAATTATATTACAATTGGCTGTTTTCCCCCGAATAAAATTAAATTTGTTTTCTTTACTTTTTTATATTAAGTTCGTTGAGATTTTTTGGTCAGCTGTGCGATCTTTTTTCATATTTTTCTGTTTAGTTCGTTCAATTAGTTAAATTTACTTTTTAGGTTCAGAATATGTAAAACAGTCTCTGTTATATTATTTCTAACATTACTACTACATATATATATATATATATATATATATATATAAATGATTTATGTAAAACATTCTATTTATTTAATATATAAACGCAATTAAGTTTCAATAATTTTTAATTCAGTATTTTTAAGATGGTACTGTTTGTTTATTAAATGTAATGTAATGTAAAGTAGACATTATACGCTTTCAAGATTTATATATATATATAGGTGTGTGTTTCTGTGTGTATAGAATTTAATTTAATTGTTACTTTATATTTAGATCCACAAACAATGCCGTCGAGAGAGATTAATTAAATTAAAGACATAATACAAAGTCAGGTTCGAATTACAACATATTGTTCCAGAATCCAGCATTCTTGTCAGTTGACGACAATTAATTTATGTCAAAAAAATAACTTTTATTTCTTTATAAGAGTAAAATCTCTTTTGAAATAATATTCACAGTATACTAAAAATGAGCTTTTATTAATGATAACACGATCGGTTGAAATAATTCGTATTAAATTGAGTGAATCCTTATTATAAAATGTAATTGATATGTAAAATACTGAAATTTTATATAAAACAACGTGATAATACTTATAATAAGTAATCTTTTAATATATCAAATTATTTAAATTGAAAACGTAACTTCATTATCATTTACATAGATACAATAAATTTTAAATATATATGAGTTTATTTTTTGAAACGAAACTTTTATACATTAATATGAAAACGTGCGCGAGGACCATGTAACGTTAGGTAAGATTCATACGCCATAAATTTCATAAATATATCATTGTATGGTAACCGTTATAATTCACCAATAGTCAAATTATATTCTGGTTTTAAAAATATTCGCAATAGTTTAATATGAACACACACGTTCTTTCCGGAGGTAGATAACATCGTGGATGTTAGAGTTTTAACGAGAGGAAATTTCCACGAACAAAAAAATATTATTACGTCGGTGGAAAAATAATTGCGGTATTTATTTTCTGAATTATAAGCTTAATTTTTTCAGTGAAAGTGTCAATTCATCGTGTTCATGTTAATATCATTTTAAAGTGCATTTTTCAGTCTGTATTTTAGTATCATCGACTTTGATTTTATTATTAATTTTGCTTCAAATTGGGCTATTGAATTAAAGATGGAAAATAAGCAAATTAGAGTAATATTTTTATATCAGTTCCAAACGGGTGCTAAAGCAACAGAAACTGCATATAAATTAACATTGCTTTTGGTTTGGGTACTGTAAATTAACGTACGGTGCAATGGCGATTCTAAAAATTTCGTGCTGAGGACGAGAGCCTTGAAGATGAAGAAAGTGACGGGCATCCTTCTTCAGTTTACAACGACCAACTGAAGGCGTTAATTGATTGGCAGATTCTTTTATATAATTTTATTTTTACATTCGTTATAACTAATTTGTTTTCATTTTTAATATGTTGCAAATAATTAAACTATTTATCAGATCAATATATACATAAGGCTAATACAGTATATATATATATATATATATATATATTAGTTTTTTCTACAAATTATTTAAAACGGTTATTAAATTTTTTTATTAAAGGTTCAAAGCTGACAATGGAATAAATGTAAACTGGAACTGTAATATTCAGAATAAAAGACAATATATTAAACCCCTAGCTACTGATGCCTTGCAGTATTATTTTAATGAACGAGACTTTCTGCTTCCCGATATTAAATGTTTGTGTTTATGTAGAACTTTAAAACACTGGCTGCATTGTATTGTATCGTTACTGTCGTTTCTAAATCGATACTTTATCAAAAACATCGTCTAAAAATATCATAAAGTATCGTGTTCTGAAAATCTTTTTATCGAATACGCACAACACACGCACATTTACATCTTTACATTTATATATGCACACATAGAGACGATTTCCTAACTTGCATCTTTTATATGACAGCGTGTACCTTAATTTTCCTACGTACGAGAACACAGATCGAGTATCATATCTAGTACAAGTGAAGTGCATCACTGAACTTGTCAAAAAGGCTTTGAAGATCAAATCGACATTTTCACACAGATAAAATCAGTCACGTGTCTTCTCGTACCGGATGAACCGTAGCAAGTTTCGTATTGCATGGACGTCGGTATTTCGTGGATTGAAAGATAGGTGGGTGTGTGGGTGCAGCAGGGATGCTGCTTGGTACGTTATAGAGTACGCACGCTGTTAGGTATAGGGGTGTCAGAGCTAACGGGTGGGTTTATTGAAATTTTGCGTTATTGATTTACAAAGCACCAGCGTGTTTTTGGAGGTACAGTGCTTTTGAGGGAAAACTGAACCGAGTGATGGTTAGAGGGAAGCGATTGCTAGCTGTCGATGCTTTGCTTACCGCTACCATCACTTTCTATGAACATTATATATATATATATATATATATATATATATATATATATATATATCCACGTACGAGCTCGCATAGAAGTGTGATCCACAGAGGGTTTGTTGTGGCGATTTATTCGAACGATTTCACAAAGGTGTCATGGAATAGTGACACGAAAAACGGGCAGGAACGAAATAACGCACTTACGGCACATACTTGCGTGCACGCACGTACATTCGACACGCACGCACGCAAAATAATAATTATGGAATGAGAATTATATGATCGGCTGAAACTAATGATAACATGCTTTTTTTAGTTAAAATATTTATATATATATATATTTATGTATGTATTAATGAATTAAAAACCATTCTTTCTGCCATAAGAAAATCTAAAGTGTTATTTTTAATTAATCTAAGCGGTTTAATCTCAAAATATTTCATTGGCTATTCCAAAAATTGATATCAATTAAAGACACTATGCATCAAGAAAATATTTAATTATATACTGATTTGATATATTATTATAAGAATTATAATACATTGTTTTCTACTTCGATGTTGATTATTCATATACGACATCATATAGACATAAATGCAGTACTAATAATCAGCAGTAAGACAATTTTTAAATAAACAAATATCTCCGAGTAGAATATTACTTTATTTATCATCATTGCTACTCAAGCAGTCTTGTTGAACGGATGTTCTTTACTTAGTGAAAACTGTCTCATATGAATTAAGTATCTGGTCATATTTCAAAGTAGTGATTGACAGAAGTGTTAAGTAAAAATTATATCTTGTAAGTAAATCTTCATATTTAATTGTATTATATACATATATATATATATATATGCAATGGCATGTATAAATGATCTAAATGAAATTATTACCTGTAACTTTAAATCTGTAACTTTCTGTTTATTAAATCATCCTCAAGTGTTTAAATACATGAAGTAAATTTATAGATGGCAGGTCTCCTGAATAATAATTAATAATTTTAGTAATTAATTAAATCATATATATATATATATATATATATATTTATATATATAAATATATATATATATATATATATGTATATATATATTATAGCATATAACAACATATTAGCATATTACAGAGTGAAAAACTATCGCATATGAATTAAGTATTTGGTGACGTTTCAAAGTAGTGATTGAAAGAAGTGTTAAGGAAAAATTATATCTTGTAAGTAAATGTTCATATCTAATTGTATTAAATATATATATATATATATATATATATATATGCAATGGCATGTAAAACTATAAATGATCTAAATGAAATTATTAACTGTAACTTTAATTCTGTAACTTTCTGTTTATTTAATCATCCTCAAGTGTTTAAAAACATAAAGTAAATTTATAGATGGCTGGTCTCCTGAATAATAATTAATAATTTTAGTAATTATATAAGTCATATATATATGTGTGTGTATATATAAATTCATATATATATATATATATATATATATATATATACATATAT